>QCXZ01000138.1:36632969-37232969 GCA_025024175.1 Rhyzopertha dominica
TATGTATTTCAGGCAGTTGTATAATCAACTCCAGTCTAATCAAAAATTTTCCTTTTGCCCGAATTCGTACAGGTGTATAAAGAACGTAAATCTAAACGCGAGATAGCTTTTCGTTATTGCGCGGATGGTGCGTAAGCTTCTGACACAATTTTGTAATACCGCAACATGTTTTGATAGTACTGTTTCTTATATGTTTGGTATCAATATATACCGTTCTATAGTTTACATTTACTTCAGCAGAGATAATTGTGCTCATGATTACATAAAATTATAAAACACAGAAAAACCCATTTTGTAATAAATACATTTTTTTTTTATCGGATGTTGGATAATTTTATTTTTATAATCAAGACTGATACTGATCCTGCTTATAATGTACACCCTGCAGTCTTCGCCACTCCTGTTTTTGTTTTTGCTAAACCACGGCGGAGGCACATACCGCGGCATTGGAGCATATGTTGGATAATTGCTATTATCCCAACATTCCTCCTCGTTTGGCTGCTCCCGGGCTTCAGTCTGGAGCGGCTGTGGCGGTGGTTGGTCATCTTGTTGTGGTGGCGGCGGTCGTGGTGGTGGTGGAACCCCACATAAGGGGGCAGTTCTGTTCGAGGCTGTTGCTGTCCTCGCTGCCTAGCTAGCTGATAGCTGCATCTTGTTAAATGCCGCAGCATTCTTGATTTTAATCAAAAAATGCGATGAATTAATTAGGACAACGTGCAAATTCTGTAAAATAGAAATAATATAAAATTGTTATTTAGAAAATAATTAAATTAGCACCCATCACCCATTTTTAAAAATTAGGTTTCCTACGAAGCAGCTGAACACACTTTACAATGAATAAACATACATGCAGCGAGCTTTAAATATATGCTCACTGTTTTTTTTTTTTTTTTTTTTTTTTTTTTTTTATTACATTCCGCATTTATCACACATGCGTATAGTGCATGATCTCAAACAACGTCAAAGCATTTTAATAACACATTTCCCGCATTTATCATACACAATGTGTATAAGCATGACCCTCAAACAACGTCAAAACATGTTTATGTAAATTCATATAGTCAGCAATCAGCATTCGTTAAAAAATAACTTTTTATCAAAACACGTGTGCAATTTACGTATGCTGAATGCGCAAATCACAATTTGACCTTTTGTTTAACGGAAACGTAGTAGACATTCTTTTCAAAAAACTTTTTATCAAGCACGTAATATAATTTACGTGTGCAAACCATGTTTGACTTTTGTTATGAATAATAGCAAGATTTTTTTATTATACGTATTTATATAGCATACTAATCTTTGGTTGTTAGTTTGTTGGTGTTATCAAGAATAAAATGAAAGGTGCCGTTGTCTTTCTGGATGGGGTTGCATGTTGTGGAAAACTACAACACTAAGATCGCTTGCAAAGCATTATCTATTATTTAAAGTAACATATTCGGATTATGCTGAAGATTTGAAAAGCGAATTTAATTCAACAGAAAATCACCGATAGTTTACATCGCAGCTGTATATGATTTTTGCAATGGAAGATTTTTTAAATTGTTACATGCTGAAACGTTACGCTGTCTGGTCTTCGATAGGATGCCTATAACAACAATGTTTTATGGTTTGGTGTTTGATTTGCTGGATGGAAGTATTAACAGCATCAATGTAATAGATGAAAAAGTGAAGGATATCTGTATTACAAGTAAGAGTTTTTTGATCACAAATCGTTTATTTTGCTCAGTGGTAATCCAACGCTAACACTCGAGATGATGAAAATACGGAACAACAAGATAGACAATTTATCTCTAGAATATGTTCATGCCCAAAATGTAGTTTTTGGTATGGTGTGTTTGAATACTGCAATACCGGCAATAACCATTACACAGAAGGAGGATTTAAATAAAACATTTTACATAATATGGAATACTGTTGTTCTTAAAAAAAAATATGAAGAATATGTATGTAAACCTAATAAATTACAAAAATTTGTAGAGATAGAGTTTGAATGTATGCAAAAGGCTGTAACAAATAAAAATAATTAATGTAAATTATTGTTTTATTTAAACAAATTTCTCATAGAATTTAACATCCTTTGAACATTGTTTGTTATATAATATTGACAAAAACATAAAACGCATTTTGTTGTGGTTTGAGTTTCGCTTATAACACTTTCCTCTTCATCACCGTCATCACCCTGTTGAGTCTTTTTTCCTCCGGTATCAGACAATCTCATCACATCCAAATCGTTAAGTAGTTCGTTACATGCTTTTATTCGTGTCATCACTTTGTAGCAATAACAGGTATCTGGACCTACTGTACATTTAGGATTGGACCACGGGCACGTTGTCAAGTGATCTCCAAATATTTTGTTGTAAACCACAGTTATTTCAGCATTCTCACATTCTTTCAGATAACGGCAATGTTTTTTCAGCTCTAGTAAAACTAGTTTATGTAACGTACTTGAAAACACAGTTATTTGCATCGATTGTTCATTATCGGCATTTAAATAATGATTAATTTTGCTTAATAGTTCACTTATACAATTTTTATGTTGTTCCATACTGATCTTATCAAAAGGAATAACGAATAGTGACTGATTAACATAATTAGAAGCGAGAAATATGCAATATATTAGCGCAGACGCACATGAAGCATATTTAAGTGCTGAATAAACCAACATAACAGACAGACCTGTCTGTTTACTGTCTGTTTACATATAGCCAGCTGTCTGTTTACATGTAAAAGCTGTCTGTTTTTACTGTTATGACAAATTTAAAAGAAAGAAATATAAKAAGAAGACTCGTCATTAAAAGACGAAATATAAAAAATAAGCTAGAAATGTTTAAACATGGTCACATGGTTCAGCAAGAAATTTTCTCACCCATAACAAAACACCTACAAAATATTGAGAATAAGATTGATACAAAAAATGTTACTTACCAACCGATTTCACCGATTGATAAATCACATGAGAAAAAGCTTGTAAAACAGGAGGAATTAACACCCTCAGCTGAAGAAGTGGATTGGGAAAATGAAGATTATAACGATTATGGTGATGACAATGATAATGAAAATGATTTAGTGGAAGAACTTAGCGATGAAAAACGCTCTTTATTACACACCATTTCAACAACATCTGATACAGATACGGATGATAATGATAATAGAGATCAATATGGTTCTCTACCCAAAAAGTATATTTCAGATTTGTTAAATACTGAAAAACAACGTGAATTTGATCAAAAGTATGGTGTAAGAACAACAAAAAACGGTGAAAAGCTTTTTATTGGTGATTCACGAATGGAAATTGATGGATCTGATATAATAATAAAAAATAGAAGATACAAAGGTACTCCTGGGCTATATGAATTGCTATTTAAAAAATATCCTCAAAATTACACACAAAAGGATAAAGAAACTTATAGACAAATTGTTTTAAAAACAAACGCAGCCAGACGCCGCTATAAACCCAACGAGCAAATTAGTGGCTGTAATTTAGACAAGTACAAACATGTCATAGCACCAATAGCAGTATCAAAGACAACGGGTAAGGGAATATTTATGGAATCAAACACAAATAAAACGGACTATATCTACTGGGATGATCCAAACGAGCTTGTAGAGCGCTTGCGATTACTACTATCATCTCAAAACGCTGGACACACGGGTCATACAAACGAAATAATCTCAATTATAGAGGAACTAAAAGAAGCAAAAATTATAGAATAATCGATTAAAACTTAAAAATGGATATGAAAAGACAGGTTGTAGAAGAAATACACAAACCAGCTCGAGTTAATTTTAAAAGACGTGCTGTTATACTAAAATCATTAAATGATCTGTTTCAAGCAGATCTGGTAGAAATGCTCCCTTATTCCAAAGTTAATGGAGGTTATAAGTACATATTAGTTGTAATTAATTGTTTTTCTAAATTTGTGTGGGCATTTCCTATAAAACACAAAACCGGTGTAGAAGTGAGCAAAGCAATGGAAAAAGTTTTTAAAATACAAAAACCTGTAAACCTTCAGACCGATATGGGGACAGAGTTTTATAATGCAAGCTTTCGTAATTTGATTAAAAAGTATAACGTAAACCATTATTCGGCGTACAGCGAAAAAAAAGCGTCTATTGTCGAGCGGGTAAATAGAACCCTAAAAAATTTTATGTGGAAAGAATTTAGCTTGCAGGGCAATTATAAGTGGTTGGATTTGTTACCAAAAATTGTAAATAAATATAACAATACAATCCATAGAACAATACATATGAAACCTGATGATGTCTCTAAAAAGGATGAGTCCAGACTTCTTGAAACGGTATACAACAAGATTAAAATTACTAATATTACACCCAAGTTTCATGCGGGTGATCATGTTCGTATTTCAAAAGTGCGAGGAATTTTTGATAAAAAATATTTACCCAACTGGTCAACAGAGGTTTTTACTATACGAAAAGTTAAATTAACAAACCCAACTACATATTTACTGAAGGACGAAAATGGTAAAGATATTCTTGGATGTTTTTATCAAGAGCAACTGCAAAAAGTAAAATATCCGGATGTGTTTCTCGTAGAAAAGGTATTGAAACGAAGACGAAACCAAGTGCTTGTTAAGTGGTTAGGATTTAACAATAAACATAATTCGTGGATAAATAAAGACAATATACTTTAAGAACAATATTTTTATTCTAATAAACATTATAGTTTACAATAAATGTTTTTTTTTTTATAAAATATTGTATGTGTTTTATTTACATAAGACCATTATCCCAGCTGAGAAGCATCTTCAGGAGAATGGTCTCCTCCAGATGTTTTCATCCTCTTTAAAGAGGTGTTTGTAGTTGTCGTTCTTGGTGCAGATCGTTTGTTTTTAGCTGTCGGTGCAGGTAAATCCTGAGTATCTTCATCCTCATCATCGAGACTGATGACTTCCTCGGGTTCTTCTCCCTGCGAACTTTGTTCAATGGGTAGAGCAACCATATTTATCTGAAACCGCCGAATAGCAGCTTCAAACAGATCCAACTCGTTCTGGTCCCGTAGGTTTGTTCTTACGTATTTTATAGGCATGTTTCCAAACTATACAATTCCAAATGTGAGTAGTGAGAATAACAAAATTCGTATTGGAAAAGAACTGTTTACTATTCCCACCGGTTCCTATGAAGTTAACGATATAGAAAGAGCTGTAAACGAGCATTCGTCAAAGACAACAACGTTTGTATTTACTCTCAGACTGAATCTAAATACATTACATGCAGAAGTAAAATGTGATCAAGATATTGATTTTTCGATACCTAACAGTATTGGATCGTTATTAGGATTCTCATCAGTGAAATTATCTGCAAACAAGCGACATATTTCAAACTTCCCAATTAACATAACCAGCGTTAATTCAATTAACATTGAGTGTAATTTGGTTACAAACTCTTATAACAACAACAAGCCTGTACATGTCTTGCATATGTTTTACCCTAATGTGCTGCCCGGCGAAAAAATCATTGAAAACCCCTCCAACGTCATATACTTACCAATAAACACACATTATATTAACGAAATTCAGCTTAAAATCACCGACCAAGATGGTAAATTTATCAATTTCAATAAAGAGTTGATAACGATCAGACTACATCTCAAAAAAATTTAAAAATGGTATTTAGATATAATATAAACAATATAGCGTATCAAGTTTTCCCCACTCAAACAGATATAAAAAGAAATATTTATAAAAGTAGGGGTAGTTTTAAAACAAGACTGGCAGAGTTGACACCTGAAAACAAGCTGTTCTTGAGCAATTTAGGTTTCAGTCTAAAGAAATAAAAAATGGCTCTTGGTATACTTAATGTGAACCAGCGTGCATATTCCGATGAGTCCATAACAAAATTTGAATACCACAGTTATATGCCCTACATAAATACAACATTCAATAACTCAGATGAAATAAGAATACCGATTCAAGCACAGGATATATACACATTACCATGTGAGAGTCTTCTTTGCATAGAGGGAAAAATTGTGGATGACAAAGGAAAACATAGTGATAAAATAAAGCTTTTAAATAACTGTGCGGCATACTTATTTGATGAAATGAGATACGAAATAGCAGGTTGCACGGTGGATAAAGTGAAAAACGTAGGAACGACGTCCAGAATGAAAAACTTGTGTTCGTTTAAATCTCCTGACGCAACACGTTATGCGGCAGCCGGCATGGATGTAGAAAGTGCTTATATAAGAGATGCAAACGGAAATTTTAATTTCGTGATACCAATGAAACTACTTATGGGATTTTTCGAGGATTTCAGAAAAATTTTAATTAATATGAAACAGGAACTGATCCTAATACGAAGTTCTACTGACAACAATTTTTGTTACTATTCTCCTGTGGCTGGTGAAGTTCCTCAGCTTACAATAAATAAAATTGTATGGAAAATTCCACACGTTCAAATATCTGATATTGAAAAACTGCGTTTATTAAAACAAATTGAAAAATCGCAAGATCTGGAAATTGGTTTTCGTGCTTGGGATCTGTATGAATATCCAATGCTGCCACAGACAACAAAACACATTTGGCCTGTTAAAACTACTAATCAGTTGGAAAAACCCAGATTTATTTTAATAGGTTTTCAAATCAACCGTAAAAATGTTTTAAGTTCTTATAGTAACCAGTTTGATACATGTCATATAACAAATTTAAAAGTTTTCTTAAATTCCGAATCCTACCCCTATGACAACCTAAATCTCGATTTTAAAACAAATAAATATGCTATTTTGTATGAAATGTATGCTAATTTCCGTCGTTCATATTACTACACAAACGATTCAGATGCATATTTAACACCACAGATATTCAAAGATAAACTTTGCATTTTTGTAATTGATACTTCACACCAGAACGAAAGTTTGAAGTCTGGCGGTGTAGATGTTCGTATCGAGTTTGAAGCAAGCGAAAATTTGGCTGCAAAAACTACATGCTATTGTCTTATTTTACACGATAAACTTGTAAGGTACAACCCTCTTAATAATATTGTTAAAGTTATGTGATTGTACAAAAAAAAAATGTAAAATTAGTTATTTATTACAATAAAAATGTTTAAAGATAAAATATGATTTTTTATTTGTATTAGTTTTATAAAACCACTTAGTACATAAATATAATTTATAAATAACAGAAAATTAGTAGAACACAAAATAAACAAAAAATGTGGTACTTTTTGTTGTATATTCACGCTTGACACCTCAGCATACCAAAATACGCACTTCCGCAGAAGCTTCAATGTCTGAGGAAAAAAGCTAAAATTATATTATATATTTTCTAATAAACGATAAGAGGATGTAAACATATTTCGCTGCTTCATTGATAAAACCTACCTTTACATGCTCTAATACTTCATTCTGTTGAGAATGGCGTTCCTAAGCACAAGTCTGCTAATTTTTGCTGCTTTAGCAAATAATACATTCATTTTGCATCATGGAATTAAGAACGTTGACAAGAGTTATGTATGTTTCAACGATGGTAACGATCCGCTTGAACCTAACTGGATACCTCTAAAATCCTTAGCACAAGATGGTTTGACAGTTTATAAAATTTCAAATGTACCCACAATTAACAACCGCATTGTTCAATATAAAATTAGGTTAGTGTTCCCCAACAAAAGTTACGGGGATAGTCGGTGGAGAATGGTGTTAAACGAATCATTTATTGTAAACGAAAGTACTAACCAAATATCTAATGCAGCAGCTGAATTAGTTCGCTCCACAGAAGTCTTACTAAAAGTCGATTCGATGAGTATATTTATTGTAATGGTTTTCATGTGCATAATAATATGTACATCACATCTAGCGAGATCAATATTGAAGTATTGCATGGATCAACTGTTGCAGAAAACAATAGGTAAGAAATATACAGAAATTTCCAACTGTGATTCAGAATTAGTAATACAGTTTAATTCTAGCACGGAACATTCCGGGAACACAGTATTGATTAAACAATTCCTTTTGTAACCATTATATTACACAATAAAAAACAAATTAATTGAACACCTTCGTTTTATTTTATTCCTCAAAACAAACCTAGTAGAGTTCAGATAATATACAAATACTTTTAAGTTAGTTGAAGATAACTTAAAATGACTCCTGAATATCTGCACAACCTAACAACGCTGAGTAATTCCAAGCGGTTGGTTGCTTGAGGTCTATCAGTCTAGCCTTGTTGAAAGCATTTTACATGCAATATCTTAAAACTAAAAACGTTAAAACCGGTTCCGATTCAGCACCTGTTATTAGTTTCAGTCAGGTAAACTGTCTGCTGCAGTAAAATTCATAAAACTACATAACAACTGTGTTAGCTACACAATCTTCAGTGCAAGAGCTTACCGCAAGCTCCGTATCTGGTTATTTAGTTTAAAAGAACCCAATTCGCAGTTTAGTTGCTGTTCTATATTTAGCACCCCGTATGTGTGCTGACAATCGTAAAACATATTCAGGTTATCCCAGATTTAAATGCAAACTCTAAACCTATTGCTACTTACCAAGTATTTTTATAAACATTTTGAGACACTACACAATTTAAACACCTCACAGTACAATCATAAACATTTTGCACATAATTCGAAGACATAAAATCAATCCGTTTTTATACAAAAACTCATCACCTTGTGATGACTCTAACATGAGATAAATTTTCGTAAAAACGTGCAATTATAGCAATTATAGCAATTTTGCTGCAAAAATTTGCAGAACGTGTAACAATCATGATGCATATTAGGAACAAATATTTACGCGCCTTGGTATTAACAGATAAGCACACACACAGTTGTTTGATAAAGAAGATCAAATGTTATCGGTTGCATTAAAATTAGGTTTCCGCTAATGAGATTACAAGCTGCATTCGTACGCGGAAGTATTTAAAATTCATATTAATTACAGAACACTAGCACAGGTAAAACAGGTGTCGGTTGTTGTTGTTTGAAAGATGGGTGAACGTTTTTGACACATTAAAAAGTTAGTTAATTACAGGTGTGCTGCTAGCAAGGTAAAAACAGGTGTGTTTACACCTGATATTCTCAGTGACGTCATCATTAGTGTGTGTTTGTTGTCTGTTCTTAGACCGCCTTCTGGTAGGATGATGTCATTGTTAACACTTCTTCAGCACGTTTTTGACACATTCAAAGAGGTTATTTAATTACAGGTGTGCTTCTAGCACAGGTAAAAAAAWCAGGTGTGTTTACACCTGATATCCGCAGTGACGTCATCATTAGTGTGTGTTTGTTGTCTGTTCTTAGACAGCCTTCTGGTAGGATGACGTCATTGTTAACACTTCTTCAGCACTTCTTAGGCAGGTTCTTTGCGACCTTCAGCCTACCCCCCTACTGTGTGGTAAGAACCGGATGGCGCGGTCCATCAGGTTGTTGGTTTGTCATCATACCCTAGTGGTATAACTACTCATATGTTAGTTCTTGTTTAGTGAGTTTAATTATTTATATAAACAGTAGAAAGCACATACAACACAGTATTGTATATGCAATGGTATAGGTACGCTATGTTAGTGCTGACGTAGGTGTCGGCCATTTTTCTGCGGTACGCCAAGGTCGCGGATTCAAACAAACCAAGTTGCCATTTGGTGTTTAAGGGAAGCTCGATGTTCGGAGAAAAATTATGTTTATAGTATAAAAGTGTTACTGTGTATATTTGAGTAATTTACATTGCTTCGTATTCTTTACTAAGTACTGCTAACCGAAATTATATTTAGTTGCAATATATTGTCGATAAACAATAAGTACTGTAAAAAAAAACTAAATGGTAATACTTGTTAAACCGCTGCGAAACTTTGCCAAAATTAAATTTTGAAGTAGGATTTAAGCAAATATTTATTTCCAAACCTCTAGTATACATGCATTTGTTTAACGCTTTAACAAAAACTTAAATAACAGACAAAGTCTTACCAAATGACTTTGAGTTTCGTTCTTAATGTATTTAAATTCAAGGATCAGCCGTTTAATAAAAAAATAATTTACATATTTTTAATTTTCTTTGTATTTTAGCTGCATGCGATTCGGGAACATTACAGCAGTATTTGTGTTAAATGCAATTAACTTCATCGCTAAATGAAATAACAGAATTAAATTTCGTTAGATATTAGGATTGTAGCTTTTTGGGTAGTAAATAAAACAATTCTATCTTCATCCATATTCTATATTTAAGCGCGCATTTTTTTGTTATACCTATTCCGCGTCGATAATATATAGCACCTTTAAAGCAGTCCCACGTTTCCCAAAATAAATGTGCAGGACGCTAGTGTCGCTGAAAACTTGATGCAGAATCTTTTAAAACACTCTCGGGAGCGCCTCAAGGGAAGCCGTCTAGAAATTAAGATTTATACAAAAGTAAGAAAGTTAGTGAAAAAAGCGAATTCATTTCCTTGATGGAATCCATCACTTCCTCGAATAAAAATTCGCTGCGCGTCTGCATCTGACAATGACAAAGCATTTTGGCCAGCAGCAACCAAACAATTTCGGAACTGTATTGTTCCGTTATAAAAATTGGCTTTTATTCATATGGCCTCCATCTATCTCCTATACAGAAACCTGAGCTTGCTATGTTGCCAAACCGATTCGCCTATATAGAAATGGAATTAATGTAAATTACCAAATCAGTTCATGTTAGCAATCAATTCTCCTTTAAAAACTGGTTATTGTTATTTTAAGATAATCCAGCGGCATTATTGAAACAAACAAGTGAAGTAGTATAACAGTGAACGTATGTTTAGCGTCGTTATTGCATTTGAGAATGCGCTTAAATATGTATTATTGTATTTATCTGCAGGTATAAAATATGCAAGAGCACTAGCGTTGATAAACTTCAAATCCGTAAATGCTCTGCGAAAATATTTACTTGTTCGTTTAGTACACTAGCAGAGTATAACACGGGTCGAATCTTGTACTAAGTTGTATGTTCCAACTGAGTTCTTTATTTGAATACAACTTTTATTAGCCAAAATTTTCGATTTCAGTTTTCATCAGGTCCTTACCGATTAAAGTAGAAACACGCACAACTTTCAAAAATAAAAGCTACACTAAGCACAATTCGATGACCATATGTGAAATTCGGGCCTTTGGTGAGAAAGCATCACTTATATGTACTGTTTCACTGTTTTTGGAAATAATTTTCCTGTTGGGGGGGGGTGAAAAGGGGATGAGTATGGGATTTTCATTGTTTTGAAAGTTAACCATTTAGGCTTTAATAAATAGAACATGAACCGACTGTGTCTGTCAATACTCGCCATTATTAGGCTATAGCTATCTAAAGCTATAATTGCAATCAAGTTTACTGAATTACAAATACACTTAAGCATATTTTTATTTGTTTCATATTATCTTTTTGTATTATTTAGTACTTTTTCACTTTGTGCACATTACCTTCTGTTATATAATCCTACAAGAGGTCATTGTTGCCTTGTATTCCATAAGAAAACCGGCTAGAGGGTAATTGTCGGGCGCTTTCGCGAACGCTCGAGCGTTATCAGTGTGTACCCATATTTAAAGGTACCGTCTCATTGAACACAACTCTCATCGAACACAGGTAGCCGAATCCTACCGAGCACAGTATTTATTGAATACACCAATGTATACCCATAGGGTAGCGCGACCAAGCGAGGCTGCTTATGTCCAGGAGGCCGCGGGTTCGAGTCCCGCCCAATGGATGGGTGTTGTAAGTGTCTAATAATATGTACATGTTATTAATGTACCTATACAATTTAATGGCTTAATAAAGATATACATAGGTAATGAGTTGGCTAATTGCGCTAAACTAAATCTAAAAATTATTGAAATATTATGATCACGACGTTATTTAACAAATATACAAAGTGCTTGGAACTAATACGTACATTTTTCAATTTATTTTCAGTCAGATCTTCACTTTTAATGGCACTTACTACGATTTAAAGCATACAACTCAGATAATTCAGGTTTATGAATACACGTCAAAACAGCTGGTATTCTGTAAAACTGATGAACTTGATCTCTATTACTTCGGTTCACACAATTCACTTTACTTACAACAATTATGCTGCAAAATTATAAAATGTCGTAAAACTCTTTATGTCACTGTCAATGTTTGCCTTCCAACCGCCATTTTTAAATACCAAATGACAGCGTTTTAGACATTTCTATAGAAACGGCATCAACTGTACACGCACTGACAGTGGAAAATGAAGTGTCGCTTGTCAGTGTCAGCCTGTCAGCTCTCGCTTTCAACCTTAAACCTACCAGAGAAATATAGTGGGGAAAACACGCATAGGCCGTCTGCGCATCCCAATTCAGCTGTAATGGTCGCCATATTGTCCACAGAAACGTCAAAAATCAGACAGTGTTGTCAAATGGCAGTACTTTTTTTGAATTAAAAGAACTTTATGTATACCTATAAAAATGAAAAATTTATGTAAACTTATATTGCAGTGTAAATGGTACTAGTTATTATTTAAAAATATATAAATATAACAAATAATTACTGCAAAAAATTTATTAACGATTATAATATTTACTTATGCAGGGAGACATCTTGCGACTTCGAACGTTTATTCGATGTACACTCTAACTATATAAATCATAACTAAAATTAATGAAACTACCGAATAAAACTAAGAAAAATGTGCAAGCAGGGAACAAAATCACAATCGCAATAGCTAACTCCACGGGCCACGCAATGTAAACAAAACAATGCTACGAGCATAACATATGGCAACGCCGGTCTGGGAGCTTTGTTTATGTGCTGTGTAACTGATGACAGTTGATTGACGACAGACATTCTCCGTATTAAATTAGCCATGTAACTGATATTTATAGAACATTCCAAGAACAAGTCAAACCGATTTTAGTATTTCAACACTGCTACATCAAATTGGTTCGCATTTACCCTATTTTTAAGTGAAACTGTTGCACAAGATGTCATTATTTAAAGTAAGCGCCAAAAGTTTGACGTTCTCGTGGACAATATGGCAGCCCCCTTGTTTACTAGCATTCGCGCAGATCCATGAGCGTTCTCCCCACTCTAGTTCTCTGAAACCTACCAACTTGCAACGAACGAAATGAACTTGACAACACTCCAAACTGCTGCCAACTTAAATCGCTTCTGTCATTATCTTCGTTGTGCCGTTGTGCCCATGAGTATCTTAATGATAGTAATGGGAGTACGTCATTGATGACGTAACTTTAAAGTTCTGTGAAGAGCGATAAGTATATGTCATAATATGTGTTTTCATTCTTTTCATTTATGTTTTTTTAGAAACTCACCAATACATTTGTACGCCTTTTATTTCAACACTTATTAAATCACGATTACTAACGAGCGGTAATAAAAAACGGGTCAAGCAAACTCGGATGATAATTTTTATTGTCAACCTACTCTTACTAAGCGGTGCTGGTGCAACAAACATATCTGTTACTTGTGTCAAACGAGACTCGCTTGCAATAATTTACACTGAAGTTATGGTTATCCACAAACTATTCCGAGATTTGTAATTGTCTTTGCAGAATCAATATTGTCCGTATTAGTGGCATGTAATAGTGAGAGCGCCTTATTTTTCTCAGTGCAATGAACGACGAATACGTCAAACGGGCCAAACGAAAAACGTCTTTCAAATTTAACTAATGTAGACGACTGGCGTTGCTTGATATGTTTTTTTTATGAACCCCTATTATAAAATAGGCTATTACAATTATTATTCCAACCTCTGGCAAACTAGCTTTAATGTAACGCACATCACACATTGTGTATATTAAAATAAAATTTACACGATATGGATATCGCTCGCAGCAATTGTCAGATCCCATGACATCTGGCGCTAGGTATTGAAATATTAAAACATTTCAGTGCTGCTGCATATTTTATATACTACTTTCCCCAGACAAATGATTATTTTTTCATTTAAATAGCAGATATATTGAACCAAAAATTTATTCAATTACCCCATATTGTGACATTCACGCATGCCAATATGTTATGCTTATATGAAGACTAATGACAATCCGAATACAGCAGATCCACTCACAGCACTCTAAATTTGTTGTTTCTACTCAATCAAAAATTGCACGTTTTTCAGCAATAAAAGCAAACAAAGAGATGCATATTCTTAATTTGTCTTACAAATCAAAAAATCGTCATTACCACTCCATCACCAGTTATTTTACCACGTTTCTCAAATACATAGTGCGTTTTTTTACGTACAAATAATATGTACGGGATGCTGTTCTATAAAATAAGTTGTTTTGTACCACAAACGTGTTCCTCCCCGTTTGCCCTAATCTAATAAGGCACCTGTGCGCCTAAGTATCAAGCGGCACTCTGAATGCATCCGTAACACGCTGCAACTAATAACTAACTTTTTTAGCTCAACATTATCTCTAATTTAGGTCGTTAGTCGTACAAACTTTCCTAAAAATCAACACTCGGGCGCGCTGCTTCCTAATTTAAAGCGATGTTAACTAATGACCATCGGGCCTTCCTCTCAAAGTCCCAGGTGCTGTAAAGTTTTTTCCAACGTAACGCCCTTTGTCTTGCATGTGACAGTAATTTGTTCTTAACAGTTCGGCAACTACTAAGCCCCCGAGAATACGGTGGTAGCAGTAACAAAGGGAAACGGGTTTTATTTATCCTGCAATTCTACCCGGCGAGCTTCACCTTCCGGGTCCGTTTTCCTTTGTGTGGGTATTGCATGTGTAGGAAGGCAGCGTTGCCGAGTTTGCGGAAACTAAATTGTCTCCTGTCGGTCCAAAGTGCACTAGTCGTATGCCTAAACGAATGAGATGCACTTACACCTGGATTCTGTGGCAATAGACGCTTTTTATTGATTTTACAACAGGGTTTCGTATTACTACAGTACTACATATAATAATAGTATTAGTGCAGCTTCCTGCTCTGTTGTTCTTGACAGGGACACGTCTTACAAATCGAAAAACGTATCTGTTTTTTTATAGCAAACACTTCTTCATAGCTATGATTTTTAGCGCCACTATAATTTGTAGAAATGAATCGTCAACCGCTTCTATCAAACATCTTAACACATTATCGCGCCATCTAATTATTTATATTTTATTTTGCTTCATATCTGTAAAAACGAGGCGTCACATCAGTGGGCGGAAGGCAGTTGTAATAAAACATAGGCTTATTTTTGATACCCAGCGGCGCCTGGCGTTTTATAAGTTTTGGAATATTTTATTGGTTCACAAGGAAACTATAATATTATTACCTACTTATAAAACATTCGCTATAACTTTTCTTATCTGGTTATGGAACTTCTTTCCACGAGTATATTTTGTGCATTTTAAGAAAAATTGACTCCGCTCCGTTATCATGGCAACAAAACGTGCGAAAATTTCCATTAATCAGGTTCATTCCGGTAAACACCTTTCGCGTAGTGTTGCCGGTTTAATCGAAGCCGAAGAAGAAATGTAACTATTATAATATTTGGTAGTAAAATAATAGTTGTAATTTAACATTGAAGTAACACTCTTAAATACTATTTATGATTATATTAAAATTAAGGTTGCTTCATGTCCAGCATTATTATCTTGATGTAATTGAACAGATCCATTTACCAATCTGTAGATGTTTTCTTTCACTCTCAACGTACTTTTCTACCTGGAATTTGTTGACCACAGGCGAAAGATTTCTTTCAGCCTACAATCGGATAAAACCTTTTTTATGAATGCATTTAGAAAAGCTAACCATTTCGTGAAAAAAGCAAGCATAACTTCCCTCGTTAATTTCTTTTACTTTCTTTTGAGTCCTTCAGGAATTCAAAATATTCTAGGTCTTCTCATACTTATCTCGGTACTCGGGCATCTCGGGTAACTAAAAGCAGCTTCAAGCGCTAATGCCGATATTTCAGGATGATTTTCGATTATTTCAATTTACACAAAATTTTATGAGACTGCACGTGACGACTATTTATAATTTGTAGACTTATTCTTGTTTAGTTCTTATGGTTGCTACAGTAATGAAAACGGCAARTAGATTCTCGTGCTTGTTATGTATTTCTTGCATAATTTATAAAATGTAATCCAATTTAGTTAAGTGGCCGAAAAATTATTATCTATGTACTATTCTACTACTAACGAGAATGTTGAAAATCACTATTGTGTTGAATAAATAAAAATAAGAACGTTTTGCAAGTCACTAGTCTTCTACTGATTCAGCTGCATCTGAAAATCTACAAAAACACGATTTAAACTGCGTATTACCCTCAAAAAAAGTGGGAATTGCAGATTAATGTGTTTCTAAAATTATCATGTTGGCTCTCTAATTAACATATATGTTTACTTCCCAAGGTCGTGATGAATTTGTTTCTAGAAACACGACAATTTCTATTCTGCGACAACTTTCTCAAAATTTTAACTCAGAATACAGACTTCCTAATATCACATTCATCACGCTTATAACTTTAAATTACTCCTTAACTGGATTTGGGTGACAATTCACGCAATGGAGCATTCGATTGCCGATGACTGAAACCATTAGCTAGCGTTTTGTATAATTCGAAAGGAACACAAAACTACAAAGCGCAAAATAGAAAAATTCTTTTCTAGTTGCAAAGGATGTTACCAACACACCTTAAACGTGTTCGCTACTACAACACTATAATTCTGCGGTAAAGCTTATGGACATCTAATCGTGTTATTTATTGTTATTTATTCCGCTGCCAATATACAAATTTTGCACAGGCGATCAAAGTATTTAATTGCCGTTGTTGTCAAAACTACATTGAGGACGCTGAGTTCGAAAGTACTAGTAATTATAAAAAGCCGATATTTTACCCTGTGTATTACATTAACACGTTTATTTTATCGGGGAATATGTAAATATAGATAAAAAAAACTTTTATGCGCATTGGACGAGATTCGAACCCAGACCCTCGAGGTTAACCCACGGACGTACTTGTCTATACACTATCAAAGCAATTGGTTGCAAATAAAATGACAGCATCATGATAAAATAAATTGTATTGGCAGTTGACAGGAAAAACTATATAAACTAAAAATCATGTTGCTTAATTAAAACCTATCCTTCGGAAAAGCATTCATTTACTAAAATATCAAATTGGTTGTAGTATTCCGTTGGATTCATGGCCCATCGCAATTAATCCATTTTATATTATAATATCAAATATGCATTTCAGCATTAACCGATTTTTTGTTACCTTTGATCATTGCCTACTTATCTGTCTGTGCGTGATTTTAAAAATCATTTTACAGTTTATATATATGAATATTAGTACGCGCTGCGATACCCGTTATGCTAGAAATGAGATTCGTATCATTGATTACAAATTCAACAATACTTGTAATGGGCATTCATAAAAAAACGAGAACGCTTCGTCTGTCGTGTAAAGTAGTTCTTATAATTTGATACACATTTTACGTGTGGCCGGTTTGACGTATTTGTGAAAATAACACGCTATTACTGTTACCTGTAATTTATTAATACAGGCACTGGTAATTCTGGGAAAAACGTTTACAAACAGCGGAATACCCCATGCATAACCGCTGCGTCAATGTAAACTGCAAATGAAGCCCGTCTGACAATGGGGAAGTTGCATGAATTTTAAATCCCAGTATATAGTTGTTAGCTCAAAAGAGAATTAAATTTGAGGATATAATAGTGGAAAACAAAATTAAATCAGTCCTCAAGTAAGCTCACAATATGAATTAGAAATCTGAGGTAAAGCCACCGTTCTAAAACGGACTCTGACGTCACGTGCCGGACGGGTCTGCGCACGGTGCGTATCTTAGGAACGGCTTGCAGTGCATATAATCCCGTTGCTAGCTAAAACAACGTCGTCCATTCAACTAATGACTAAAATGGAGAAACGTAAAACTCGTTGGCTAGCTTCGAGACTTTCCGCACCTTTCATCCTCACCTAAGATCTGCACCGTACGGCAAGTGATGTCAGAGTCCGTTTCAGAGACGTGCTTCAGTTACAAATTAATTATTCATATTTTGAACTTGCTTGAGGACAGATTTAATTCTTTCGTCCGGCATATATCTCGAAATTTGATTCTCTTACGAACTAGCACGTTTCTGAAAATTGTGCAAGTTCTCCATTGACACAATTCATAATAGTTCAGTTTGTTGCATCGACACTACGACGTACGTTCACGGCAACAAAAACCACCACCCGCTTACTTGACCCATTATTTCATCAGTGTCCGTTACAGAGTTGATTGAGTTAGGATTGATATTCTAGATTTAGTCAGAATTTCAGTATTATTTATGGAATAGGTCAACAGCGTACTTATCAATTGTATGCAAACCGCAATGACTTATACACTTCGACACCACTGCATCTGTTCAAAATAATATAACGATTCGTTGTTAGCATTAAAACTGCTCTTATGATTTGTTAGATTTGTGCGATCCCCGCTTTCACCATAAAACAGGGATAGTGCCTCACCATTGTATTTTATTGTTATAACACTCGGCAGGCTTTCAAGGTCTATTCTTATGTGTCTTCACACATAACCACTTTTGTGCTAGATCATATTTCCTTGCATGCACAAAAGCGCAAGTCCTTGCTTCTAGGGGAAGATTCTCGAAAAATACTTGTATTAAAGTATATTATAATAGCTAGCGGCAAAAAGAAGGAAAACTAACCCGGTGTCACATATCACTAAGGGCTCAACCTCAATACATAGCTATGGACTTAAAAATTATTCTGAAGTAACTGTTTATTGGAAATTACTTCCTTACTGAAGTCTGCTTATGGATAAAATTTGTAATAGCTATAACGTCGTGTTTTCGTTTAAACTTTGAAATCATGTTTTTATTTAACTAACAAGCCACTAATTTTTTTATCCAGCTGGGAAGAGTTTCTAAAAATAAACGCCAGAAATAAACAAAATTACTTATTCTGGAGCAAAGTCTCGACAGCAAATAAACAGAAAAGCAATTATATGCCCGCCGACAGACCCCCTATCAAAGCGGTGACTTCCGCAGCACACAATTGCCATACTGACATATACAAATGAAGAAAGTGTAATTATTACTTTTGTGTGCTACGCTCGTTTCTGAAGGCATTAATAAAATGAGCTTATATTGCAGTCTGAAATGGAAGATTTTAGATAAGCCCAGTGCACTAATGGCGTTTTGAAGCACGCAACCACTTAACGTCAGCAAATGTTCTTATATGGCTTCTGGCAACACTTCGACAGGTGAGTTCGGCGACCTTATTACGATTCTCGAAACGCCGTTATTTGAAGGGGAATGGAAGGGTGATCAAAATCTATTAGCGAGGGAGACTTATTATTTATTGCTGTCACGCGCGCATTTTGGAAAGAAGCGGTCAATAATGGTATCCATGCAATATTGCTGCCCAGTAAAACCATCCACATCTCACGGCATCTACAAATTTTAGAATGGTGGTGGGTTTCAACGCTGTGGGCAGTTCGGCCCATATTTGAGATCTGTTCATTGTTACAAAAGTCAGAAATCTAAAAACTGAGCACATCTAAATAATTATCGAAAGCTATTTATACACGTAGCCTAATGTAAGCACTTCACATTGTTAACGTTAAGATGATTAAGATGTTTGTTGGTGAAATAGTCTATATTGATTCCTAGAATAAACAAAATATAAATACACAAGTAAATACAATGAATCTGTTTTGTTTTTAAAAACGCTTTGTTATATCCATAGTTCAATAATGTATGCTAAGTGTCAAAATCATATTCGTGTTGAGTTACGACATTTGAAAAGAAAAATACTAGTTATCGCAACGTTGCATGAATCGCATTTTGCAGGGTTTGGGTCTCAAGCAGGTGTTGGTTGAATTATTAGAGCAGGGTGTTGATCCATTAAACTGTTTGTTTAAGGTCAATTAAAAGTATTAAGCCACATAAAGTAGGGACTAATATTTATTTTTAAGTCTCAACCATTTGAAGATTTTAGAAAATTGAAATGCTTAATTTTTTCGGAGAATTCGTATATTAGAAATAGTCCTGCTTTTCCTGTTCCTAATGGTTAGTTTCAACATATTTATTCCGATGTAGCTGTGTCCTTACCATCTTCACAAGGATTCAGGCATTGTCAACAATAGACCACTTTAGCGGATTTTGTAGCTGCTCCACTAAAAGATACAGCATATATTGTTTTCTAAATAATAAGATACATGCGTGACTAAAGTTGAACGATACTTTAGAAATTTATATTAATATACAACAACGGTTTTGTTTTTTTCTGCATTAAACAGTGCAATTAAAAAATTCCAAGAGTATAAGAACACAACAGCTCAAAAGTATGCCGAAAGTAAGAGAGAAGAATATGTGGAAGTAGTAAAGGTGACGCCTTTTGAGTGTCATTAAGTTCAGTATGCGACATGGAGAGCATGCGTAAAAAGGCTTGGCTTTAGATTATTGCATTATAATCGCTGAATGCCTCTTCTCTCATTTAATGTATTCTGTTCGTTTTTACACCCATCATTTCTAGGTTAGTCGTGCTGTGAGTATGTTTCGTCCCAGTATGTCAACATCATCCTTATCGGAGTAGCGTCCTTTTGTTTGTATATGTTTTGTAATTTCAGATGTGCTTTTTCTTTGTTAGAATTGTTTAACTCTTATCTTTAGTTTGTTGTTTGTGTTACTAGTTTACCAATTAATGATTTTATTTGGAGAATAGAGACTATTTTGTGCGTAAAAGATCCTTGGGTTGTACCTTTTCAAAAGGTTTTCTTATCTTATGTAATTTGTTTATTTTTTGATGGCATAATCTAAAGCCTAGCTTTTTTTCACGCATTCTAGTTTCACGTGCGTCGCAGACTGAACTTATACAATCAATGCGTTATTCACCGCTTCCAAACGATCTTCTCTGTCTTACCTTTGACGTTTCTTTCGACTGTTGTATTCTTATATTTGCTGCATTTTTTTAATTTGTACTTGTATAATGTAGAATATATAAACTTTTTTCAAGTATAGTTCAACTTTCCCCGCGTATGTATTCTATAAAAAGAATTTTTAGAGTGCAACTTTGGCTGACGCTAAAACATCACAACTAGAAATGTTTCCACTTCAAATTAGCTGCTAAACGTTCGCAAAACAAGAAGGAACGTTGTAGCAGATATATCCACGAGAAAGAAACGGAAATTACAACTCCAATGAATGCTTCAATAATTCAAAGCTAAGGGGGCGAAAACGAACTTATTTTTATAAATCACAAACGAATGGGATGAGATTTTAAACATGTGGATGCCAAAATTTTCGAGTTTTATTTGTGACAGTCAAGTATGAGTTTGAACTAAATTTATTGTAGAAGCAGAAATAGTTTTGCACCCAACTAATTTCAGCCATTCATTTACATGGCTTGCAGGGAATTATACCAACACTAACTAATGATAAAGTTATTTTTGTACCAGTTTTCATATTCCGACAGGTTGCCCACATAATGCAGGTCACCCTTTATAGTCACGGGTTTGGTATAATCTACCATCTAACTAATAACGTTGCGTTGTTTGATACTGAAAATAGTTGTGTAATGAAAATAATAATAATAATAATAATAATAATAATAATAATAATAATAATAATAATAATAATAATAATAATAATAATAATAATAATAATAATAAATCATCTTTATTCGCCCACTACACTGGATTACAATAATTATTATTATCATCACAGAACCAAAAAGTGCCCTAACAACAATGTAGTGGTTGCGTCCCTTTAAATCAGTAAAATTAGTTGGAATGTAAATTGCAATAACGATAATCAATTCTTTACATAATTTTGTTAGCACACCATTATTGATGTTGATGATTTTTTTGCTTGCGCAATTGTGTGCCAAACATTTCGTAAGAATGCTGTCTTTTTCAGAAGGTGTAAAATTTATCTTTAAAACTGCCTATTCCGAAACTAAATTGCAAACACAAATGTAATCAAAAACCATTTTCACGTAAAATGTAAACCATGATTCCACTTTTGTTTACAATTTGGTCTTAAAACAGGAAATTTTAAAATAAAATTTTGTATCTATTGAAAAAAAATACCGGAAGCTATATAGGTATGTTTGTTAGGCATATCATTTGTTCCACCAGATTCACAAACAAAAAATAAAATCAACATTATAAATTAAACCCATAAAAACGCAATTTTTATTTTACTTTACAAATTTTAATGTGATGTAGACCATGCATACAGAATGAAAATAATACCTATACAGTTATGGAATTAAAAAAGCGTGTTATGCATAGTGTTGTTTATTTTATGTTGTTATATGAGTGATGACTGAAAAAGTCACGGGAAGAGGATATTTAAGCATATTTAAAGTTATATGGTCATAATTACTAGCATTATTTCTAAGCTTTTGTGTAATACTCATTATTTGACCTTCAGTAACCAATAGTGAGAGAGAGAGACAGAGAGAACTTTATTTGACACGCCAATAAACAGTGTCACGAGAATGGTCTAAAAAAATATAATCATACATATTACACACATCTACATACACATACAGGAAAAAACTCTTTCAAAGTTTAAAAACAGTGTTTACTCAACAATTGCTTCAATTTTAACTTAAAATGGTTGTGGGTACTGCGGCACTTTATCTCACTAGGAATTTTATTGTAAATTCTAATCCCCATAGCTCGTGTACTAACTAGCCTACTAAAAAAAGGATCAAGTTGATTGCGGTTTCGCGTTTCATAGTTGTGCCCATCACCTCTAATAGACATTACACTTATATTTTGCGATACACAACAAGCTGTATTTAAAATGTTTATACAAGCAATAGGCAATATACCCAATTGCGCGAACAACGTTCTGCATGTAGTTCGAGGATCTTTGCCCAGCATGGCCCTTACAAATTTCTTTGGTACAGTAAATATGTCGTTCAACAATAACGACTCCCATAGAGCCAATCCATACGTGAGCCTGGACTCAAATTCCGAGAAGTATACTTTTTTCAATATTTCTAGTGGCACGACAGATCTCAAACATTTAATTTGATGTATCAGCGTGTTTAGTTTAGACTTCAGCTTCTAATGATAACCCTGAAACACAATTTATCCTATCCTACCTCTTTGCAGCCAAAGAACGATTCTGATAACAATTCACTTTAACTTTAAACTTATCAGGCAGCTAATGTTATGAAGAAAAATAATTTAGCCCCTCTTTATTCGTTGGCTCATGGGAAACGATATACTAAAATTCACTCAAATTGTTGAACGTGACTGAAACTTAGTTTGACAAATTTTATTGTGTTTGCTAATGTGTTACACTGTAGCATTACAGACTAACAATTGTCTTGCATCAGCCTCAATTATTTACAGAGGCTTCCTCTTTCAAATTAGAGTCTATTAGAAGTCCAATACGATGCATTTTCGTTATACATTATTCATTTCAGAAATGCTTTAGCCTTATCACAGCAGTCAGCTGCAAGTTTAACTTTAATGTAGAAGTCGATCACAGTATACACGTTGGATGTGATCTGTCGGTATAGCTGGCACTTATCTTGCACCTGGCTTCGCGAGGTGTTTATTTACCCTGGAGCAACTTCGAGGCGTATAATGCTCTAGACGGAAACGTTCCACCGGGGTAACTTTGTTATGGGTGCATTCGTGAACAACGCCCGTCGATTCGACGTCTATTCGATTTATTTCGGTATGCGCCCTGCATGCGGGGGATTAACTTTCGTATGCCTGAAGATTCTACTTCGATTATTTCACGCGAAATTGACAAATCGTCAGCGATACGAATTTTCCGCTGGGGAAAATTGAAAACCGAACGGTTAAGCACCCTGGAGCAATAAATTTGTATCCATCTTATCGCTCCACTCGAACTCGAACCGTAAAAAGCGGTATTAACTTTGTATATTTCTGTGCCGTTGGGGAGGCTATGTAGTTAATTCTTTTATGCGTGAGAGGGTAAAGAATATAGGCTGTAAAGAAAACTGTGCCTGCGAGATAAGGTTACTGAAATTTAGGATTTCCTAAAGTCAATTCGATAACTCAGCATTGACTTCTGTTGATTCTTTATTACTGAATAACCGCCGGAAGATAGAGATTGCTATTTCTCCACACGGGTCTTGCTATTTTTAATTTTTTATGAAAGGATGACTGCTCGACTCACTAAGAAGTATTTCGGTCACTGTTAAGGCAGTCAGCATTATTATCTTCGTGGATGTCAATCGTCTGAGCTTTTGGGTAGTTAATTTAGTTTGCTTATGGTGGTAATTTGCGTATTTTTTTTCTCATTTAGTCTTATATCAGGAACCAAATTGGTCTTATACACTTCTAATTCGTGCCATGATGGGATCTGCAATTGCATTCATGTCCATTTAATCTATAGATCAGTTGTCATGACCGCTTTTATTCATTTTTTTTTCAAATTACAATCGGTCAGATCATTCAGTATTCAACAATGGGCCCGTTCACAAATTTGATTCTGTCGCGTGTCTCATGTTTCATATAGAAAACTACTGGCGCTATTGCGTTTATTAACGGCAGAATTTCAGATAGAATTTAAATTATTGTATTATAAAGTTTACGGGCCAAAAAGGGGCTAACAAACGGCCTCTTATAACGGAGCCTGTGACGTAGAAGGACATAGGATCCTCTAAGAAACCCATCCTGGAAATATTTATTGAATACTTTAGCAGCAATTGCTACCCAGCTTATCTAATGGAATGATAAGGGTCAGTCCCATCCAAGGGGTAAACCGCAGAAGAAATAGTGTACACCAAAAAATCCTAGGAACATAACTTGGAAATCCTTCAAGAAATCCTTAAAAATCGCTGGAAGTTCTCAGAAATACCTGAAATCACTGAAATGTTTTAAGTACATCTTCAGAAATCCTCAATGCAATGCATTAAATTTTTGTTCATCTTTCACGTTTTTGCAATAAATTGCAATAGCTTTTTACTATTGCATTTGTTATTACTATATAATACGGAAATACTAGCTTAATGGTTTTTCTTCTATCAAAAAGTATTATTTAGCTTGGTTACGACCTCCTATTTTGTTTAATTGTGTCGATATAATACCTAGTACTAATTTTAAAATTCTTAAATACCGCTAAAACGTTAGACCTTAGTCTAGACTATCATTCCCGCGGTGGGCGTTGTACGCATATCCTCCGTACTTCCCGGGGAAGCAAGTCTTTCTATTTTGTTTAGTTTGTCTTTAGCCTAAATGTTTTAAGAGGGGCATTTACTTGGAGTGATCGGGCAGAAATGTAAACTATGCAACCCATGTTACGAGCGGGACATGGGACGTTTCTAGCATTAGGTATTTTATATATTACAAATGTTGTATTGGGCCAATGTCTTTGTGAACAATATCTGTGCTAAAAAACCTATAGCTTTCTATTTCATCAGTAACTTTTAAAACACCTATACCTTTATAGTATTTTCAAGCGAGATCTGCAGCTGTTTTATCAAAATTTTCTAATTACGGGTTAATTTTTATAAATTATTTTTCCCGCTTAAAAATCCAAATCTTCTGCTGCAGTGTGCAGAGAAACAAGTCTATCTTCAATTTGTACAAAATGAAATGTTTAACCTCCAACAGAAAAACTCTTAATATTATGTCACATTGTCCTCATGTCATTTTTTTGTGTTCTTTACTTATGCGTTTCTAAACAAAAACAGTAGCAAGCCTTTTCTACCAGTAAGTAACAATTTTCCACTTAAGGACAAAGAAGTCTTTTAAATCCCTTAACCATACCGACCCCTCTAACAACATCGCTTTGTTTACTTTGCAAATCCAGATTAACAAAAGTGAATTTTGTTCAAATTTGTTTCCAGAATAAGTGTACAATGGTCATTTCTTAAGCATTTTTGTAAAGCTTTTAACTGTTCGACTGATCACCAGTACTAATATCTAAAACACCTGTTGCTTCAAGCAAGTTTAAGATTTCAACAACTTGCAGTTTATCATCATCATGAATCACTTGTATCTTTCAATAAGGTCGTTTTTATACGAGTTTGTAATAATTCCTATCGATCAGCTGATCCGACAAAAAATTGTATACTTATTAATTAATTCAAATCTGTTGTCATCTTGTAAAGATCACTTATCGATCATCTGGAGGTGGCTTTACAAACCAGGACGTAGGTTTGTATGGTCTGTGAGCACATTGCCGATTGCCCGGTCATTTTGTGTAAGGTCACTGCATTATGAGGTACCGCTAACTCTAGTTTCAAGTTTGATCAGGTAACATATTTTCCTATGGTGCAAGCAAGAGATAACGAGAGATAAGGTAGCAAGTATTGACGCATTTCAAGTTCGACCAGTAACCAACGCCGTCAGAGCTGTTAAATCCTGCAATAACAGAGCTGGAACTATTCGAAACCATATGGAAATTTTCAAAATTCGGTAACCCTAATTTTGTGAACTAAGAACTATGACGTAAGTTGTTACGTTCGGTAAGAACTAAATACGGAGACCTACTACATGCAATCAGGGTTTGAGTCCATTAAAAAGTCCAGTCCTCCTCTACCACACCTATTTAAGATAGACGTGTCCACGTCAAATTTGCGGGTATATTAAAGGTACAGGCACCAGGGATTTTTCATAATTGCTGATACTTGAGCCAGCACGTTCCCTACCAAACTAAGACTAAGCGCAGCACACGGAACAAAAATTAACTGTTCATACGAATTCGCTAGACGCGCCTGTACCAACCTCTTTGTATTGCACCGCTATATTTGTATCATTGTTGTATGACTGTCCTCTAATGCTGCTAATCAAGAAGTTTTCTTTCTATGACCATCGGTATTTCACCCCAAAATATGCACCCTTTGGATCGGTGCATCTGTAGCAAGTGCCGCTTTTGCCACGCTCGAGTTATTGCTCTGCTTAGCGGGTTGTAGAAATGCGAAGAAACTTGTTCGATGTTATTGTTACGGTGCCGCATTGCATCTTGCCTACCGTTCACCGCGTATTATGCATCACAACCATCTTTCTGTGGTATTATTAAATTTTACACCTACTGCAAAGCATCCCTTAGATGCTAGTTTCAAGAGCTGTTATAATTATACGTTTTCCTTAAGATACTAAGAACCGCTTTAAAATTACAACTCGCTGAAAGTTTCTTTCAAACCATGAAGCGCAAGCAAATTTTCAAAGACGCGTGTTCCCCACTAAGATCCTCTTTTCCCGAAGCAGCCCTAATACCCAATTATTTTCCTAAACCCTTACAGCTACATTTGCTCTGCACTTCAACAATTTTCCAAAGTACCTGCGTACCCGGTAGGATTACGAAATAGCTCACGTTGCACTACTTAGGCGTGAGGACTTCTAAAAATGCAGAGCTAAGGGCGAGAGCGTGCACTGCATGTAGCCCGTCMAAGCGCAACTGGCCGGGTTATAGCTTTATTTAAAAGTATGTCGGTTAGGTGAGAGGGAGTGTATTAAATTGTTACATAAATTTTCATTTTGACTCCACGAGCCAGCCTGTAATGGGTGCTTTGGCACGAATGCGAAAGCAGCTTATATTTGATAAAGAAATACATACCTACTTATAGCGTGGCCACAGGGGATTAGTGTTATGTGGGATATTTGCTTTGTAGATGATTATCTATATTTATTAACTTTTATGTCAACTCACTTAGAGCATAATTTCATACAGCCTAAATTCGTAAACTTGAGCCACACATGAACAATAAATAATCATACTATGATTCAAATCAATACCCTCCAATTAAGAGTAGATATACCAACTTTCATATATCTGCACGGCCAAATACGGAATTTATCTTTTCTGGAATATACATTATGGCTGTGCAAAACAGGTGCGCATTTCAAAAGAGCGGGTTCTGTTTCGTCATATTCCGACTCAATTTTGTATGCTGCACTTTCGTTGATCAATTATGGTAAGTAGTATTATTTGTACATCGCATGTCTTAGCTGTTTCATTCGTAAAGATACGCCACGTATCGCACGGCATCTGAGAGGCAATTCATGTCATACTGTAGTGACTAACAAACATATATTTTATAATACGTTCGAATGACTTTAAAAATCAGTATGGTATTATTTCTAAAACCTGGCCTCATCAATCTTGGTATCGTAAAGGGTATGGTATTGCTTTGTAAGCAAGGAGATGCAGGTTGAAATCACGCACATAAAAATGTCTTTTTTATTTTTAATATACCATAACGGTTCCATTTCAAGACCTAAAAATTACTATTGGCGTAAATATACAACGAAAAGTGTTTACCATTAATCGTTCGAAAATATTTCCATTTTGCTAGGCAACCAATGATAACTAATGAAATATTGATTTTTGTAAGTACTATAAAAAATATTTCCGAACAGTTGATAGACACATTTCTTGAACTATATAGTAAGCAATTTTAATAGGAATCAAATTATATTTTGTTATATTAAGGGTAATTTGAACGTTTGTACAATTATTAAATACTGAAGGTTCTCAAGAGATATTATATATACCTCTATCATATTATTTAGACCCTTAGCCTAGCTTCTTTAAACCTAGTAGCAATAGCAGCACTAGACAACCAACATCGTCGAATAAGAACTACCAAATTAGTGGCCACTAAATGCATCCAATACTCTACTTATCTATACTATTTTCCATTTTGCTCTTTATGGAAAAATCAGACACTAATGTTTTCTGGTCTAGTACAACAAATTTGTGGTAAACATTTAAGCACGCTAATGAAATTTAAAGACAATCGCGCTAATTGAAAGTTTAGAAGGTAAATCTATTACATCTTGTAAGGTCATTGTGATCAACAAATCTTTAAGCTGCCTAAAAACTATTGGATTTGCTCGGACCTTCAGCTTGTTGCTTCAATGACGAACTAAGTTTCGGATATTTCGATTTATCTATATCATGCTTAATTCCAAGTGTTTATCTTTGAATAATTAGCCCGTAATGTTGAAGATGTCATCTGTCAACAATGCTTGCGGGCTGGTTGCCACGTCGATGGCTTCTGCTCCTTAAAGTTTCGAGAGCTATATGACTAATTCAACTAATGAATGCTAATTTCTAACTGTTTTGTCGTGGAAAACGTCTGGTCTGGTTTGAGGCACATTATTGTCATTGCTAGCTAAAGGCAATGCCATCTAGTGGAGCCAATAAGGCAACATTATATGTACCGCTAGAAGTAGAGCCCCGTATATGCGTAGTAGACACACTTATCAACTTATCTGGTAGCAGGTTATTTACCTCCTTGTAGTCGACCAATGCAGAAGCTGAATGAAAGACGCATGTATTTTTTTTAATTGGGCGCGGTTCTGTCTCGGTTTTACTCAGAAGGTGACATGCCACAAAAATTATATCGCACACGCAGGTAGCGGCACCTTTGATCAAATTTGAATTGTTAGCGAGACCAACGATATTCAAATAGAAACAGATATGATGTAAAAAGTAAATGTGACAATTGCATTGATGGCTGGCAGAAATTAGTATCGAGTGTGTTACTTTAATAATTAAGGTAACAATTACCAACTAGCTTAAAATTGATCCATATTCCTTACCTAAAATTGTTAGTTTTAATATGAATGTTTGATTGAAATATTCACAGAGGTAGAGAGTAGTAGAAGCATACATGTAGCTTTGTATTTCAGCAAGGATAAATGCATGAAATGTTTATAGGAATACAGTGCTCATACGAATATGAGTTTACAAGCATATTTGAGAAATGTATAAGCACCTTTATAATTTTTTTTTATAGTTTAGTTTTAAATGCAATGCATTAGACGTCTCCACATTAAAATTACTGCTCTATTGAAGGTACGCTCACCCACATTATTAAGATATCTCAAAGCTATTCTTGTTACTTCCTAAACTGGGATGTAAATTTGATTTACCATAACATCCATAGTGACTGTCGTTCCGTAGGACACATTATATAATACCCCGTGGGTAACTAAACTCAACAAACAACTTGTCAATCCAACTCTTGAACCAGTAAGTAACCTAATAAGAAAATAGGTATGGGTGCAATAATTCGGTGTAGTTCCAAAATACAACCAGAAATAGGTTCTAGGAAATTCGAGTCAGAGCATAAGGGTATTTTCCATTCGCCTCATTTGTCCACAAGTGGTCTTGATACCTTGTGATAGCATTATTCCTTTTTTATCACCTTCTCATACTCATTAATTATTTTATTATTTATCTTATGTAAGGACATTCTATTTCGTCGTATTCTTCTTCAACATCACTTACGTCTATTATTTTTGTTCGTCTGTCTTAAGTGATACCCTCAGAAGGCTTCAAATGATTCGTCCGCAAAGCCACCCTTTCTGTGGCGTTTCTAAAAGAACTGTTTGTTTGTCCACTACTTTTTATAAATTCTTAGTAGATACTTCGCATTGTCATGTACTTATACTTCCTATCTTTAACCTTCGTTTCCGGTGCGTCTACTTTCTCTATTAGATATTATAATTCTCTAGTTGCCAGTTAATAAGGAGAACTGAAACAATGAAAAAGTGAAAATTGCTGGCATCTTTGACTTCTCTATTGTTAGAATTTCAATCTTTCGTGGCTTGAGCATTAGCATTAGCGGACAGTTTGAGTATGAATGTGAATTGCTATTTCATTATAAACACCTTAGAGGGGGTTCAAGTTAACAGCCATGTAGGGCTTTATATTAAAATCCTCTATTTCTATATTGTGTGTTACATACTTTTTTCCGTTGCGTTGTTTGTACGACATAGATCTCCTTAAATGAAGTGCTTAGGTCACGTTTTGATTTGTGGGCTACGTGTGCAGCATTGTAGCAGTAACGGAAAGCAGAAAGACGATTGTAATAGCAAAAATATTCTTTTAAGAGGGAAGCGCCCTCTATTGGATGGCGTGTAGTCGTTTTGCAGTAAATCAAACAACAAACCACGGCAACAAAATGCGGGTATTACCGTTGACGCTACTATACTGGCTGCAGCAGCAATATGCGTTTAATGTACATATTTAGTCACGTCATCTGTTTATACTTGATTAGTCAAGGTTCCACAAAATACATACTCGATCCACAATTCAATTTGCGTTGGTTACGTAAATCCGACCTAAATAAAGTGCTATATTGATGTCTTGCTCGATGCTCGCATTGGCGCTAAAATAAATTTAACCACTTTATGATTTGTATTAAGTTATACATATATTAGAAATTTTTGGAGTTCTGTTCTACAATATCTTGTAGAGACGTTCAGTATACACCAGATTTGTTTAAAGTTTTGTGGCAATCCATAATCCATGGCATAGTACAAGTAAAGTAAAGCTTGAAAAGACCTGCGAAAATTGTAGTGACCGAGTTTCTAATTAACGAAAAAACGTAACCATAAATATCTTCCGTAAATGTTGGCTAATTAATCCCATCCCTCTATGGCTGCTGCGTCCATTAAAAGCAAATTGCACTCTCACGCTCACGTATAATATTCCGGTTCCCTTGGTTGCAAGCCACCGATGGTGTGTCCTGATGGCGTCCTGTGTCGGTCATATCGAAACGGTTATGAATCCGAGGCATCGAGCAGATTCCCCTAAAGTGCCGAACTTGCGCTTGCACAATGGGATCGTAACCCCTAGGATGGCTTCATTTGGCCTGCAATTAGATGAACGTTAATGTTTTTGGACCCGGAAATGTTTTGCATGTGCTGATGTTAGGTGGTGAACGTAGAAATGCAGGTCAGTGTTACAATACAGCCACTTGGAATCCGTTTAATACTATCACGCTTAGTTACCCCTGACCACAACTTACCTGATTTCGCTGTTTCTACGATTTTTTCAGATTAATAGAATTTATAGAAACTCATTGCTATATTTGTCGGAATAAATAGTGACCGATTTGTTTTAAAACTCAAAGACTTGGATAGTTCAACAGTAAACATACCTTGTAGAGAAAACACAAAATTATATGGTCTTCCAATTCGTATAACAAGATTATATTTGGGGTCTCTTTGTGTGAAAATCAATCGCCTGACAATGGGTTTAGTGCACCCCCGTGGCCCTACCATAAATTTATATTTTTATTGCGGTCGCCTACAAGCCGTTCCAATCCCGTATTGGAAATTATCATATTATGTTGACAAGGAAATACAGTACCATTTAGAATTGGGAGAACTATACCCTGAGCACTACGATGAGAAGGTGGACATATTTAGGGAAAAATAAAAGGTAACAAATCAAATACACGTATCAGAAACTTACTACAAAAAACTAAATGTAGGTAGGATGATGCATCATGCTTTAAAAAAAGAAACTCGCGAATGGCGTCACAGCCGCTGACACAAGTAGCTTTGGAATCTTAAAGGAGCAAATTTGAACAAGCGCAGTTTTAAATGCTACTGATTACATACTATCAGCTTTTGATATTGAAGAGATCTGTTTGCAGATACTTTCTAGGACAGTTAGTACGCTTAGCCGTACTTCTAACGTCTGATAACGAAAACTGACAAACGGTAGATACCCTAAAAGTGTTCGAAGTTTATCTGTCTGATGCAGTTCATCATAGTCTTCTGGTGTATATGTAGACTAGTTTACATCCAGCACCGGAGATGGAAGGACCTCTGAAGAAGCTTGCCACTTGTGCTAGCGAAACGTTAGGAAGCAATTCCAACCGACGACGACCTTTAGATCCTAATCAGGACAGCAGTAGGATTAGTAATATTGAAATACGTCCAAAAAAATATTATTTATAGCTGTTACTTTGCTGCAGTTAATCATAGCGTAGGAGCAGCCCTAGCAAATAGAATATTATATTTTTTCGAATAAATATTTATAAAATAACACAATTACACAATAATAATATTTTGTTTAGTTTGTACTGCTATAGAAGCTGAAAACCCTGTCTATCTCCAAATCTATAAAAATGTTTTTGCATATCTTCTGGTCTCCAATACAATACAACTTTAGAAGAGATCACTGCACTAACGCCTTGGCTTATTTTGCTCCATTAACCCTGGGTTTTCAATACATTTCAGGATACATTGAATGGGTGCTTGTGTTATGTCCCAAAATGTGCCCAAAGAAACAAACGCTTTATTTCCTTAAATATTGGACGTTCATATAGAATAGGGCAGACATTTTCATTCTCCTTCTTGTACTTCCGACATGTAAATCATATATCATGCCAATTCTAGATAAAAGTTTCTGTAAATAACAATGACCAGTGAGCACTTCTTAGATAAGGCCAGCTTAATTGCAGCAGTTCTGTAATTTTACTTGGGACGAACTCTCAATGAAGATAAGTGATTCTCTTACTCCTTCCGTACCTACCGTGCAGACTAAAATGCCAATACACAGGTAGGCTCGCGCCCTACCAAAAGTTTAGCTTATTTTCTTGCTAGGTCTGTTCTCTTAATGCCCTCGATCCCTTGGTGTCCGCAAACCCGCTCCAGAATAAGTGCATCTAGGTACCATTTACCACCTTGGTCCGTATAGTTGTGCTTTTCAAGGCTTTCGGTGGCACTCATTATTATAGACCCTCCGCATCATTGCCCTAAAACTTAACACATGCTGTTTCCCCCAATTTCAGCTTGAAAACGGTTACAAGACTACATTGGTTTATGTTTTCGCATTCCCAATTTTGTACATTTCTATTTAGTTCGACCCCTTTTTGTTAAACCATCGGTGTACCAGATGTCCCCCAATCTCACTAACATGTTGTAACCTGTTTCTCTCCCTTCAGCCCTTTCCATGATTMCGGTAAGGAATTCTACAAATAGCTCCCGTGATTCCTAGGCATGCAAGTCTTTGTAGACTTTGGAGTCTAAGTAGTATGATAAGGGGCCTTGATAAAATTTCAAAGGCAACGAAACTTAAAAATAGTTTTTTTTACCTGCCCTATTTCTGGAGAAGACAACCTTGGGTAATCTGTATTTTTTATTATTTTGGCCCTCAATTTCTTTCAGCCAATGCTATGTTGCTTTATAAGTAGCTTTTCATTTCATCTTGGTATCTAGTGGTAGTAGCCTTAGTTATGAACCTCATTAGCTTTAAATGATACATTCATTAGATATTAAACGAGTGACATCGAATAACTATATGCATAAGTCAGATCCTGTTATCCACGAGTTTCGCAAGACGAAAATACCGACTGAATACCGACACAGTCCTCAGCAAAAGTCCTCGTTAAGTACTAAACCGTAGTATTACATAAGAGTGAGATAAAGGCACAGTAATGCAGTCACCCAATTGACATATAATGCACTATTTTGTTTACAATCAAAGAAGCCTGAAAGTAGGCTAGAAAAGTCTACTTCAGGCCCTACATCACAGTGGATGCACTGGATGGCATTGCTGCTTTTCTCTCAATACCTAAGTGAGACCACGCAAATAAACTACATTCTATCCGGCGTTAATTTTATAAAAGAAACTTTGAAAGGACTCCCGCGAATGTAAATTACAAAACCTATTCAGAAGTGATACACACAGTGTTACGGCGAAGGAAAACCAGCACCTGCAGATTAGGCAACCAGACTGACTTCGGTCAAAAATTCTTGAAGGCTCTAGACCTGTCGTAAAACAGGACGGTCCGAATGTTCTGAAGTGTTTTAGAGCTACTGTAGTAAAATATAGTCTTTTGAATAGTGCTTAATTGAATTAGTAGTGTTGGAATAGTAGTATTATAGTTGTTTTTCGGTACTTTACTTATAAATCCGCATTTTTCGCCTAACCCTTACACGTAAAAATACTTAAAAAAGATAGCCTGTTGATTGCAACACACAAGCATTATTACCTCGTTCTCACTTTTCCTGCTTGCCTCCAAGATATCCAATAATTATCTTACTGCAAATTTAAAATTCATTTTTTTCTACTCATTTATGGTGCAATACGGTAAACTTTTGTTTTCCAGCATGTGGCATTAACTAATTTATTACTAGCCACTCTTGTTTCGCTAAGTTTCTGTCAGATAGTTTTTTGTTCCTCTCCCTATACTTTCTTAGTTCGCTTTCTGCCGCTGGCATCTGTTTAGTGACACTACCTCGACGACTCTATTTAACAATATTTTTATGGCCAACAAGTATTCCTTTTTTCAGTAAGGTAGAAAGAGGAATTTTTGCTGAAATTTTTGAAATATCTTGTAAAATACCTACGGTAAATAGTTTCCTAAGCTTAAAGGGAACTCACTGTAATATATGATAACAGAATCAATTTTAATCATATAATTGATATCAAATTATAGTGCATCACAAAATAATCATCACTCGGTTAAGATCTGAGATGCCTCTTAATTTGGTGTGAGAATCAAAGCACTCTTTCTTTTGTGAAATTACTTTCCTTCAGGATCGCTGTTAAAACGCATTAGCTCCCAGCTGTCAATTAGAAAGCCGTTACACGTCCTATTTGAGCAATTAAATACCGCCGTACACTAGATACCTGTTTACCTGTCTACGTGGAACCTTAGACGAAACAGTCTAAAGACAAAACGTCGAACTATCTCACTGTCAATGCTTGCCCGCGGTAGCAGCCTGAAAAAATTATTGATTTTAATGAACTGCTGCCCTCGCAAACATGGCGCTCGTAGCTCTGAATAAATAACGTTTGTAATTCCCTCGGATCAATCGGTAGCTAAAACTTGTTATTTTCTGTCAATATTTGAAACGCACTGTTTGTTAATGGTGGAAGCAAATAACTAGATTGAGCTGGAGATAATAAATCGTCGATGTCTATTGTGGCGGATCCAAAAATAATGCATCGGTAGGAACTATTTTACTGGGTTTGCCAATAGTGATAAATTGAAATGTTACACTTCTTGCCAAAGTTAATGTATTTCGCTGACTGATTTTTTGTTCTGTGTCTGTGAGAATATTTCCTACAGTCGAAAAGGGTTATATATAGCCAATATCTCTTTATCGACTGAAAGACCTTAATTTTTTTAATACGGAGTGTTTTAATTTTTTATATTATTACATCATTTTATAAATCTAGAAAACCGTAGTCTTATCATCATTATTTAACAAGTTTACAAGATATTTCTTATATAACCTAAAAGGAATGGAAGCAAGTAGACATTTTAAGACGTAGACTAAAAATGTAATGTGTGGTGTTGAAAAAGGGTAGTAGTACCAAAAATTATAACATATACAAGGTTGATGTAGCATGCTAGTTGCTATCAGGAAAAGCAAACAAATTGGCTTGATATTCGGCATTTACGCCCATGATTATTGGCTATCATGTGTACCTATAGCGACCAGTTACAAGTAGCCAACTTCTGTTTCAGTTTCGTGTCCTGCAGTATTTACCGGTGGTCCTAATGGAATTCGATTCCCTACAAATACACGTTATACCATTATTACTCCATGGTCGTATTTCATCAAATCTACGGAATGATGAAACGTAACAGGAAATATTGCTACAGTTCAAAACGCCACTAAACCGCCATTATACTGTCGCTGCACGCAAATGAGCTCAGAATGTAAGCATTTTACGATCGCGTTACGGTGATTGCAGAATATAATGAAGGAATTTTAATATTTATACTGCGGAGGGCATGTGTGCGCAGCGTCTATACACGCTACCGTAAAACAGGGTTTTACGAACTTATGCAGAGATTGCACTGATTAATTTTGCTTGCCTTCATTTCCTTACTCTAATCATGTATTTAGTTAAAATCCTTTACGTCGTAGTGTCGTAGCAGTATCTACAGGCTTGTTACTGAGATCAAGGAGTTTAACGTTCACGAGGTGATCATTCCTCAAGGACTACTATTCAATTTTGCTGCTGTTCACTGCATAGGTAAAAGGCTAAGAGTAATATAATTAAGGCCATCTGTATTTTTTATTACCATTTAGTTGAAACTGCTGCAAAAAATACAAAATCTATAGTTTTTAAGACGTATACGAAAAACAGCTAAGAGTTGCAGAGGTTGGGTCAAAGCGCGGATAGGATAGGCGACTGCCAGCTATGGTCCATTCATTTTATAGATTCAATTCACTTCGTTCAATGGTTTAACAAAATTTACGTGGCAAATATCTTGCAACCAAATGCAGCAAAAACGGTTTCATGCCTGTTCCATCTCTTCGCTAGAGATGCCAAGTATATCTTGAACGTCATGTGGAACAACCAACGCATTGCATTTAGCAACACTCCTTGCTATCTGGGACTCACACTTGATCGCACACTTACTTATAGACATCATGTTGACAAGGTTAGGGGCAAACCGTTTACCAGAAATAATCTCCTGAGTAAGCTTACCTCCACAAATTGGGGTGCCCACTCACATACATTACGTTCGTCGGCACTTGCACTTTGTTACTCGGCTCCGAATACGCCGTTTCAGTACGGGAAAGATCAGCAGATGCCAAACGATTTGTTCCTCTGTTGAACGATACCTGCCGTATGATCACAGGATGCCTAAAACTCACCCCGGTAAACCAGCTTTATTAACTCAGAGGCATAGCTCCACCATACATCAGACGAGCTATAGCAAGTGAGGCGGAACGCCTCAAGCAATTGCGTGATCAGCGTCATTTCCTCTTTGGACAACGTCCTGCACATTCACGTTTAAAATCAAGACGGAGTTTCCTCACTACAGTAAAACCGCTTGAATCCTCGTAACCGCGGACCAGACTATTAAAATGGCAAGCACTGTTATCTGTGGAAGATCCTCCACTTCTAATGCCTCCCAGTGAAAAACTAACCCCTGGGAKTGAATTAGAGTGAAGAACGCCCAATCGCTTACGAATTGGAATGAGTAGTAGATGTAAATATGTGCAAATAGGGATATCGTGACGGACCAGACAACGTGCCTTTGCGGACACGTCCAAACACATGATCACTGGCTTGAATTTACTAACATTGGGGGCAGGATGCAATAAAGAAGATCTGGCAAAGGCTACGGTAGCAGCGATCAGAGCAGAATATTAATGTGACTCTTAACGTAGGATTATTATTGTTTTATATATTTATACATAACATTCACTGTATTTGTTCCTTTTGTATATGTACAAAATTTTTATGCTATGGCTTGGACACGATTAAATAAATAACTTTGTTCAATTAGGTTGAATGAATCGATTCTTGCAACCCGTTCATTGAATCATTATTGTTAAGTGGAGTAAATAACCTTATACCACTCAGTCAAGTCAAAACAAGAGAAAACGATTCATTTGAATACACTGCTCGACTAGGCTGCTACCACGATCAACCGATAAATGATGATGAACGTATTAACACAATTCCCTGGAAAACGCTTGTAGTCTGAAAAAGAGCAACATATGGCGTTATTGTAAAGAGATAACCCCATCTAGTACAGAATGTGAACTTCTAACTCTGAAACAATTTCTTCAAATGCTAATGTGCCTTCTACTGGTAGTTTGAGTACACCGACGCCATCAACTTGTTCCAGTACGACTTCTGCATGTGTTGTCGATAATTATGTTACTTCATTCATAAGCTATGTTTGCAGGTATAACCGATTAGATGATTTTCTGGTGAATTTAATAGTTAAGCGGTACCATCCCTCCAACATAGTCGACCAAGTTGAGTTTCGGGATTTTGCAAACAAGTTTAATCCTGTCTTTTCAATACTATCCAGGAAATTTGTCTCCAATACTTTGTTGGATCATATCTAGGTACAAAGCCACCTCAGAAAAAGTAAAGAACTCGCTAAAATCTGCAATTACTTGCTTCATAACTATTTATGGGTAGACTTCTAGTTCAAATGACAGTTTTCTTTTAGCTGTGAGGGTGCATTATTTGAGTGATATCTGCAAGTTGAATTCTGCACTCTCTACTGTATTAAATATTCAGAGCGTCACACTGCGAATAATATCGCAACGTTTATTCAAGACGTGTAAAAAGTTGATTGTAGATAATAAATGTGAAAGAACAAACTCGTCGTATATTCTAAAAGGAGAATTAAAGCGTCTGCAAAACTGAAATTAGGTCAAAAGCAAATGATGACTGCAGAACTGACATTAAAACAAAAAGTACTAACGAAATGAAACTCGACTCTAATTATGGTTCAGTCAGCAGTAAAAATTAGAAACACATTTTGTCAGCTTTAGCATTATTTTCAACGAAAATGCTAATGACACATAAATTATGTTAAATACTTGCGCTATTTTTGGAAATTACAAAAGGAGTAAGTTTTGGGAAGGATTTTAGGATTTCAAAACTAATTTTACAGTAGAGACCTATTTGATTTCTTTTCTGGTTATGACAACAACAAAATTTTGTTTGAACTTGTGTCAGGCAAATTTTGAGGTTCTTCGTCTTTGACAATAATTACAGGTGTAATCGAAACGTCAGACTATTAACTTTTTGTCAGTGTTTTCAAGAGACAGCGATCTATCCGACAAAATGTTATCTTAATATATTATGGACGCTGAAAGCATTCACCCTCGTAAAATAAAAAGGATTTTTTACTTTACATTATTTATTGCAAAAGTTATATTATACAACATAAAAAATAAAAATTAATAAAAATACAATGTATCATTGTTGTTTACAATCTCAAGACATTTATTAATTATTACATTTATTATTGTTAAAACAATATATTACTAGGTGTTTTTCTAAGTTGTCTAAATTGCAGTCTTCTATCCGTTAAGATTAATTTGTAGGCGAAAGAAGTGCGTTCCACTTCACAAGATGTCAATGGAGCAATTTGAAATTTATTTATTAAAGACGGTTCTGAACCTAACTCGCAGAAATTCCCTGATTAGATAATACTATTTATTTGAACAAGTTTTTGATAATTGTTTTTCAAAATGGTGCAAAATCTTAGATCTTATTATTCTTACCAAGATGTTTAATTTTATTATCTACTGAATGAATTATTTCGATACTCTGATCTAGTGAAGTATTTTGTTGTTCCAATGTAGTAACTGATGAAGCTATATGAATGAAATTTATTTCAATAATGGATCTTTGAAAACACCAACACATTTTATATCGCATCTACGTCGAAATTGCAAATTACATCTGGTAAGTGTAAGTGGGTAGGTATTGTTTTTGCGGGCTGATTTGGGTAAGTAAAATAAAAGATTTTTCATTCTTCATGCATGAATAGAATAGCTTATTTAATCAGTTTTCTTACAGAGACGATTCTCTGTTGTTTCCAAGAAAATACCTTGCTATTTATAATTGTTCAAGTAGATAATATTTTGCTTGAAGTCACAGTGCAACATTGGTTCCAGATTTTGTTCAGCTTGCTGAAATAACACTATACTTGAGGCGCGATGCAGACCTACTGCCAGTGCGCAAGATTTATTATGAACGGTTGTCACAATGGTTCAATCGATTCATTCGATTTACAAGAATGAGTCGTGTCTAGTAAATTCATCCGGTATTCCCGCCTGAAGAGTCCCAACAAGGATAATACTAGTCGTAGGAACCGGTTGAATTGACCATAGCAGATGTGTACTCGTCATGTTCACTGACAGCTTCTATGGCGCGTTCGCTAGGAGCCTGTTGTAGGCCATAAGCAACTGTCATAGTCCTGGTTATCCTAGTGTGCAAAAGTTCCAGTGCACTGGGAGAGTAAGTTCTCATATTTACGCGTTTGCCTGCCACTGACAGACGGCTACGGTTAGTTGTTAATTCGTTCGAAATTTCTGGTTGAAGACTCTGTACAAGAGCGAAAGTAGTGGTAGGATTAGAATGAAATGGACAGAGCAGATATTTGCTTATTCAGACAGCTAGGAGACAAGAGTCACACCACGATTAGGTTACTAGTACAGAAAGTTTTATCGTAGCTTTAATTTGTTTATCATTATTCAAACTAAACATAAACATATGTGGCGAATTCAGAGTTTCTTATCGAATGGTTTATTTCTTTCAAAATATAAAGTAAGGAGTTGCAAACGAAAAGAAGTCCATAGCGCCGACCAGATGTAAATAAAGACTTTTTTATGGCGAGGAAAAAGTAAAAACACTCTCAGTTCGGCAATTCTAATTTAGGAAACGGAACACGCGTCCCCGGAAAGTGGGAAAGCCCTGGGAAATTTGCAATTCAAAGTTTGCGTCGTAGTGAAAAAGTTTTATTGCTAATGATTATATTCAACACGCTTTAGATTAGTTAAATATATTGTTTTTGCCTTTCCACTGCGCTCCGAGTCGAAATCAAATTGGAGATGCGAGAGGCTCACTCGGCGAAATGATGAGTAGAATTGTTTCTGTGCTTGTTAACCGTGAGCCTTCGTTAACGGCAAGAACGTTTTCCGTGTATACTTACCTCCCGTCATGCCGGTAGGTTTCGTAGCTTAGCTCCAGGGTCTGTGTAATATTTCTTCTTTTAAGAAATAAAATAAAAATCGCGGACGGCAGTTCTTTATTGTACTTTGATTTCAAAAAGTTTTATAGAAATAAGTACACTTAGTGATGCTTGTTTTATTTGAATAAATATTGCTGTAAATGCTCATTTATGTTTTCAGTCTTATCGATGTACAGGTTCTCGTGTAATTTTTTTTCGTTTTATGTCAAATTGAATGCAATAGGTTAAATTGGATCTTGTGGCTGGCTGCAACGCCTTTTCTTTGATTTGTCAGTATCAGTGGAGCGAGGATTGCAAATTTTACTTAACCTAGTATGATACGGGGCGAATGGTGAGTTTTCAAGAGGCGGGTACATCGTTCAGAAGTAGTCTAAATATAGTAGMAGGTTCCAGGAAGGCATAACATGAAGAGCGACAGCTACAGCGGGTCCACGTAGAACCTCAGAATGTCGACATCGTCACCTTGGCCTTTTGGTGCTACGAGAGCGCTTCTAGACCAGTAGTTTACGAAGCTCTAGTAAGGCCTTTTAGGAGTGAGAAGTGTGCGGTGTGGTGCGGTTATAAAACTAGATAAAAAAGATCAAGAATAAAACAACGGATTGTCCCACTAAAAATATTCCTTGATGCGATAGAGAAGTTTTTGCAAAGAAAAAAGCTCGGATAATTGTACAGCATACCCACATTTATCAGATTAAAGCTTCCTGTCGGCAAACAGAAGAGCTGTACTACAACCGATTATCAGGGCATCACCAAATCTTTGAACACTGAAGTATTAAAAATCTTAAGCCACCTAAGTCAAATCTCCAAGATTGTATTAATATCAAAAATTTGTGACCGTGTAAACCATATCGCAATTAAAAGCTGTTTTACTCACGCTGAATTTCGGTCAGGTATTGAAGATTCAATGATGGAGGTGAACTGCCACTATCACTACTGGCCTTTGTCATGAGCAGGAATACCAAAATGATGACGACCTGGATACAACAATTGTATCTGCCCCTAATTGTCTCTGAAGATGAAAATTTCGCTGACATCGATGAATGATGCAATCACAGCGGTTCAAACATTAAAGAGCTTTTTTCATTTAATGCTGCAGTAAACTGGTTAGATGCAAATAGGGGAATCGAATATTTAAGGAATAGAATAGAAAAGTTATTTTGTGAAAACGAAAAGAAAACCAAACAAACCTCAATCACAGATTTCTTTTAAAATGCAGCATCGAAAATGGTCAATGTTTAAACATGATCTTCTGTGTGTATTTTGTTCTTTTGAGAACTAAAACAAGCACTTTTTTTTCATTTTTATAGCGAAATAGTGATATAGCTACCTGTTTGTAAGGTCTATTTACACAAGCAAATAAATAAAAATAAATGCCAAGAAAACTGAAACAATCACAGCTATAATGGCAAACATCATTTACTGAGATTCTTCATAAATGAGCATAAGATCGTTCGATATTGGGAGAAAGGACCATTTAAATACAGCGGCTAGATACTAATGTAAGAAGCTAACTGTACCTCCCTTTCCGGGCCTCTTGTACGCTTCGAGAAACGGCACGTAACACCACGTAATGTGCTGACATAATCGGAGGTTTGGAAAAGCGTGTAGTGTGGTAGTGTGGCAGCGTGGCAGAACAAACATAGCTTCGATAGAGATCGGACGTGTGTAGATTTTGATCTATTATCAATATATATTTAAGAAATTATACCGTTGTAGTAAGCTTTATTATATTTTCTTTTTGGTAAATAAACGCTATTAATTAGTAATAGCCATACTGCTGTAACTTGAAGAATATCCGTTGGGTGACATTACTATCGTCTATACCTGATAGCAGAAGTTTAGATAAAGGTGGGTTAGGTAGTACAGTGAGTGGCGATGGTAGTGTTTGATTGAGTTGTATTGTGCATCGTCTTGAAATGTAGAAGCATAGCTCAAGCGCCCTAACAGCATGAGTACGAAAGAAGCCCAACGCTCCTGGATCAAAGTTGCAGTTGCACAACCCTATTTTCAATCTTTATCGCAGACTTTGAAAATTATGGAAACAATATATTGCAAAGCGAGCAGTAGAATATTACACAAGATACAAAGAGCATCAGAGAATAAAAGTCAAAGCATTGGTAAAAGAAGCCAAAAGCGAGGCTTGGGGAGAATTTGGGATGAGAATGGAGGAAAACAGCAAAACAAACCAGAAACTATATTATAAAATACTAAAGAACGCCAGAAATGATAAAAAATACATTTCAGCTCAGATAAAAAATAAGCAAGGGAAAATACTGACAGAAGGCAGTAAAATTATGAACAGACGGAAAGAATATTTCGAAGAGCTACTCAACCCAGAAACTGAAACAAATTGCACACAAGTCAGAGAAACGAATTATAGAGGGGTTGAAGAGAAACAACACAATGTTATAGAAGAGGAAGAAGTAAAAAAAGATCAATGATAATATAAAAAGAGGAAAGGCGGCGGGGCATGATCGTATTGCACAAGAAATGTTGAAAAGTATGGGACCAGAAGGGAGGAAAGTACTGACACAAATATTTAATATGGCATGGAATAATGGAGCAGTACCACAGACTGGAAAATGGGGATAATTGGACCAATACATAAAAGGGAGACATAAAAAGAATGTGGGAACTATAGATGAATTACGTTGTTAAGTGTAGTAGCAAAGTTCTATGAAAGACTGATCGAAGCAAGATTAAGAGAAAAGTTAGAACCACAATTACACGAAGCACAAAGCGGGTTTAGAAGAAGGTGAAGCACAGAGGACCATATATTTACGATTAAACAAATGGCTGAAAATATAGGTAAAGAAAAAGGAATTTGTTTAGCATTCTTGGACTTAGAGAAAGCATTTAATAACATCTCTAGAAAAGTGGMTTGGGAAAGTATGAAGAAAAGAGGTATAAATAACAAGCTCAGATAGTTTATGCAGTGACAGAAAAAAAAATGTCAGAACAAGCAACATGGAATCACAGGATTTTCAAGTAGTGGATGGATTAAGTCAGGGGGGGGGGGTGTTAAGCCCAACACTGTTTATAATGGTAATGGAGGATATATTGTGGGAACTACACAACAAGGCCAACGAAGTTAAATTAGGGTACAGCTAAGCTCGCAGAATGCGCATTTGCAGATGAGCTGATGATCTGTGCAGAAAATGAAGAGAAGTTAAAACAAAATGTAGAGTTGTGGGAGAATGAACTAACAATACGTAAAATGTTAATAAATACGAGCAAGACTAAAACAATGGTCATATGAAAGGAGGACAAAAAGATAGACATAACAATAAATGGGAAACAAATAGAACAGGTTAAAAGTTTTAATTATCTAAGAGTTAAAATACAAAGCAATGGAAGTATGGATAAAGAAATAAATGAAAGAATCACTAGTGCCATAAATGTGCATTCTGTCTTTTTACTCAATCATGACCTTTATATCAAAATTTTGACTATTTAAAGGGTTTATGAATTAACCATACTTTTAATAGAAAAAATAGGTGGCAGTGCCATCTGCAAGCAATGAAAAAGCCACCCAGCTGCCTTAATGAGTACTACTTCCTCAAGGCAGCTAGGTGGCTTTGCCAATGTGTCAGTTCATTGCTGAGAGATGGCATTGCCATCTATTTTTCTACTGACATCATATCAAGCCTTTGGTATATAGACAAAACCATTTATGTCTCATGCTGTCTGCGTTAGACTTAAACTACACTGATGAGCTGTTACGACAGCGAAATAGATCTATCTGTAGTTCGCTGCAGCGCAGACAGCATATCATAGACATGCATTTTTACCATACTTTTGTTTATCGTGAGGCCAAATAACAGGTGTTTCAGCTACAGATCTCACTACCAATATATTGGTTTATAATGGAAATTGCTAATCAGTACGTGTGTTTTATTCACAATGAGAATTAATGGTAAAACGATTCTGCAACCTGATCGAGCGATCCAAAGAATTCTTTAAAATAACAAGTTCATCCATACAAAATTCGTCTAATTCATGATCTCAATGAAGATGAATTTTGTGAGTAAATAAGCGAATAAATAATAATTATTGATCCAAATATTTCTTTTAGTATCCCTATGTCTGACATGACGCATGTACATGCTGTTATTTGAACTTCAATAGAAAGCTGTTTCATGAGGTATACATTCAAAACCAAAACACATCACGCAGGGGTACAATTTCAAATCAGATGTTGTGTATATTTCAACTGTTAACTAAAAGCTTAAATGCTTAAATATTGAGTATTTCTTAAACAATGAAAAGTCCACACTCATCCCCCTCACGGAAGGTATTCCCAAAAACCGTGAAGCAGTATATATGTATGTGTTACCTGCTCATCAAAGGCTCGAATACAAAAGTTGATATTGACTTATTATTATTACTCTCAATAGTAATACAATTCATATATATTTTATCCCCCCTTCTACCTACATCTTTAGGGGTGGAATTTCCAAAACCGTTAAATAGATGTGTATTAACTTCTAAACAATTGCTTAATACGAAAAACGTAATTGATGTTGATTACTCAAGGGTGGAATTTAGAAAAAAGCCATAAAACTAATTATTTTCGAATCAAAAGCCTAAACATCATCGTTTCCTGGTTTTAACTTCAATTGACTTCAAAAATGACAGAAAGCCTATAAAGGAACACGTTTTTATTGTTCCACAACCCAATGCCTAAATAATGTTTCATGTTTTTAAGTTAAAAAATTACAGAACTCCCATACAAACTTTTACGCCATATTTTACTACCTTAAGGGTGGAATTGTCATAAACGGGTGTTATACATACTAGCCCAATTTCATGACGAATTACTTAGTCATTTAATCAATCCGTCTTGAGTTATAAGTACAGATGAAAGTCATCTCAATTATGAACAATTTAAGATCTCAACAAGATAGAGCTGCTCGACATAAGGCGCTAACTGTGAGGCAACTTTAAAATGAAAGTTTCCTGCATCGATGGATTTTAAAGGGGGTATTCGTTGAACGCTCCGCAAGATCTCCCGACTTAACTCCATTCGATATTTCCTTGTGAAGTCAATCAAATATTTACGTTTAGGTCACCACCTTTACAGGATTTAAAGCAATGTTTAATAGACAAATGTCAACAAATAATAATTGATGAAAATTAGTCCCATAACTTGCTTTTAACAAATTTCTTGGAACGTCGTTAAACAGTAGGCATCGTTTTTTTTGCGGAATGTACTGCCGCGCTTTTTTGTCTGTCTCCATGGAAACGAAGACAAAAAACGCCCGTGTCCGGCACGTCCGCCGTGATTTGAGCGCGCACTTGATCGAGGTCAGTACGTATTCGGCGTCTAATTAGACACCGTGTTCGGTTAATTTGACAATAGTGACTTTTCCGTGTGTTTTAGAACTAACAGTGAATTTTATTGTGATTGTGCGGACCTAAAGACTTTCAAGATGAGGGTGTACTGGGCCGTACTCCTAACTTCGATGGATTTTCGCGAATGCTAAGGTAGGCAGTTTGAATTTCGTTTCCCCGGTCAAAGTTAGGTACCGATGACTAATTTTAATCAAATGCTTCTATTAACTGTGTTTTAATGAATTTTTCTATGCCATAACACTGTTAAAGCGATAACTTATAGTAGTAGAAGCGGTAGAGTATTTACGAATTTCAGCTGCTATATTAAACGGCTATTATAGGACATAATCTTATGAAAGAAAGCCTTAATAATGCCGTTTGACGAGAGTGTTTTCTCTTTCACGAAATCTTGATTTAGTCAAGTGTCTAGGCAATAAATATACTATCACTACGTAATTACTTATTATTTAAAACCAAGTATTAATGTAAAATTTGTGGTGGTTACGAACATTTTCAGTAGATAGGTCATTAAAAATAAACTTTGTTTGTGGTTATCACGGTGTTCTACACTTGTCGGAAGGCCAGTCATTTTTGTTAAGACCTCCTTTTAAAGATGCAGGTACTTTATCTTTAGCAAAACAAATAATTTTTTCTGAATTATTGCATGCACTTATTACTAAAAGCCATAATGCCTTTTAGGTATCCTAAGGCTTTGTTTACAAGGCAAATTGAATTTGCGCGGTGGTAAGAACTGACTAAGCATCATTGTCAAAAACTAAGTAGCATTTATTGTTACCGAATTTTCGTGCAAATGGCTTTTGTCTTACGTAACTATTCCGCTATTTTTTATATATTTATAGCAACTCTGATGTTTAGTGTAATAATATTCATCTGTTGCTTAAAATTATTCAAGCCAACTTAAATTTTCAAAAGTTATACTGTATAAAATCACCAAGTTCTGCTATTCATTCTTTAATATCTTTAGATTAAAATAACATATGAAGGTGCGGTTTTCACCACTTTAGTCTATATTCAATTGTTTTTATTTTAATGAGGTAAACAGCCTTATATCGTTGCATTTAAAAATTTCGAGAAAAATCGATATTTGGGTAATAACTTCAGAAACCGCCCTCTTGCGGTCAACAGACAAATATGTTCTGACCCTTAAAACTGCTTTTTATAAAGGCACATAAGCTCTTGAAAATGACACCTCGCTGATTGAAATCGGTCAAGCCAAACCTGAAATATTAGCAATTTTCTATATTAATATTCATCCGCCCCCACTCCTTTATTTGACATTTAACAAAAAAAAATATTAATAAAAATGGTAGATTTTAGTCCAAACAATCTTAATATTTTGAATAATACATTTATTAGGCTAAAAGTGACACAAACTTTAATTTTGTAACTTGGATGTGCCACAGCGCCCTCTAGCAGTCACTTTACAAACTCTAAAATATTTTCCAGCAATTTCTCTTGGTCACTTTGATTGAGAAATTTTTTACCTCAATGCTCTAGGACTACTGGTTTATGAAATATGGCCGACCACCTCTCTTATTTGCTCACCCTGTACAACTTCAACTGAACTTCTGCTATCAGGAGTTAGTATCATTAAGTTAGAGCAGTGTTGCCATTACTTTGTATCCAACCCTTGTATATTCATTTGTACATGTCGCATGAAACAAATATAATTGTAATATACTCGTAGTCTAGGTWTGCCTTATGAAGCATCGTCCCATACTTCCGATACGGTATCACACGTGTCTTCACCCTGCAGAAGCGACATCTTCGTCGAGCAGCCGCCCTTGTGGGCCTATGTCGACCTGGTTCGTGCCACTAGCCCTCCTCAAGGGTGTGTTTGACTGTTCGGTCGGATGACTGTGTGAGTGGTTGCTACTCCTGTCAACCAGCTCGTTCTATCGTAGGTGCTAGCACTGGTCTGCCGCTCTCTTGTGACTATCCAAATATTTACTCTCCCGTTTTATAGCTGGCTCACTTATATGAGTTCTAGGTGTCGTGTCTATTGGAGGTGTAACAAAACGGACTTACTTTAGGATTGGTCCATCCTCAAGGTTTACATCTTCAATAAGAAAATTAGTGTAGCGATGAGGCACACCAAGGGAACACTTAATCCTAATAATTGGGCTTGGACCCAATTTTGTGTCTCTCGCGGTCAAGATTAGAGTGGGGCTTGCGAAGTGAAAGGACGGCGCCACTTATAAGCGCGTTCCTGTTCTTTTTCATAAGCAAATGTTGGTGGGGGTCTTCATCTGCCTGCATCTTTATTCAAAGGGGTTCATTTCAGAGTAATAATTAATAGTGGTGCACAAAATATCACTTAGGAAAGTATTCCTTAGTACCAATTCCTGAAAATATCGGTTGCCCACCCACGAAAAATGAACTACTTACATCCACAAGGAAAAAGTTTTTTTATCAAAACTACGAGTAGTAAGACATATTTATTGGGATAGCAGGCATATATATGCGTTGAAAAAGTAATGCCAGACGATTAAAGTCTTGTATCACTACAAGTAGTATTGCAAGTTACCTCTAAAGGTACGAATTATTCCCTGATTCTATGAAATCATTTTGGCTCATAGCGAATGCAGGAAGGTATTTGCGCTAATATGTGCGCAATAGAGCATAACATAATGAAACCAAGAAAGTACAACTTAATCCACAGTGCTGATTTCGTTCAATGTTATTGTCTGAATGTAGTTTGTTAAATCATTGTGTCTGCAATCAGCGCAACCGCTATTAGAAATTGTTGCAAAAACACGTTTGGGGCACTTTACCCTATCGCATATCTCATGCCATAGGAGTACGCGCTAATTTACAGAACCGGCTTTAAATGCTAGTGTGTGTGTCATCCTCTGTCCGAGTTAAAAGATAATTATCGCAGACGAACGAATTTTGCCATGCCCGCTGTCTCCATACTCGTATTTTTATAGATACTGCCCGGTGCACCTGCGTCTGAAACCCCTCTGCATTATACGATAAAAATTTCATCAAAGCCAGTAGAGCGACAAACTCATCGAGCGAAACCAAAAGGTCATCTGTTTGACTGCTTCCGGATGAGCCCCAAAAACAGGAAGCTGCGGAATGATGAAAGTACTAATTTATTATTAGCTTCCTGCGTTATCACTTTCAAGCTTCCAAAATTCAGAAAGGCATTTTAATGTTTTCAGACAAATAAACGACGGGTGCCATTAACTTCATTATAGGATGCTTTAACTTGTATTATTTTTGCATTTATTTTTATTGCACAATAAATTATATTAGGAAAGGGGTTTAATAAACTGAGAGTATTAGAACTGCTGGCGTACTTTCCTTAACCAATTGAGCGCGCTAATACTGTCATCGGCAAACGGAATAAACAAAGGTTACTTATTAATATCGGGTAGTTAATTGGTAAGCTGGAGCTGCGCGATAGAGAATAATACAATTACATAGGTATGTCGCTGATTTTTTAAAATCTATTATGCATATTAAGTCATATAGAGGATTTTAAATGCCAGGTATACCTAAACACAAAATATCAAATTTCTTACAAGATGTAACGAGACCCCTCCATTAGGGGCAGTGGTGTTCGAAAGGATCGGTTGGATAGGAGCACAATGCCCAGCAAGGAAAGCAGCAAACGTTTCAAGTCTTTTATTGTCCTACACTGTGAAATACAAAAATATAAACAGCTCGCCTCACAGCAATTGCAATTACAAGTAATTACTTACCTGACACCAGGTAGGATTTAATGGTATGGCTGTCAGCGAGTAGATCGAATGTATAACAAGAACCGTCAAACAAAAAATGTATGTGAATGACACACTTCAGGCATCGCTTGAGATGAGCGCAAGTTATTTATTTCATCAATGACTGCCTGTACAAAAATTTGTTCACTTTAATAAATAAGTTTAACTTCGTGATAAACATGTAGTGACTGACAGAAATGAGAACACCTAGTAATACCTGTTGTATTTGAATAAACTTTGGTATACCTATGTACATGTTGATTAAGGTAAAATAAGAAAACCGATAATATATAATTCGTGGATACTCGACGGTGACGATTGCTCTCATTATTGGGTATTATCATTAACTTAATCGAATATTAGATTTCTTCTTGAGATGTCTCATTCGAGGCAATGCCTATAAAATCTATGATGTATGGGATAAATTTTCAAACATCTATGGGTAGAGCATATATATAAGTATGTCCAAGAAGTGCTTGATGAATGACAGGTAGGTAGATGTTTTGTCGAAAGTAGTTTAAAATAAGTTTAGCTACATGCGGTGGTGCACCTTATGTTATAAAAGAACGCTCTCTTCAGAGTAAAGTGGTTTTCCACAGCAAAAAGTCCAAGACGCCGATCTGTGTTTTGATTTTTTTCAATTCTCGGTGTTTAGACTCCTGTTCATTCTAGTGGCAATATCTCTAAAGAATAAACCGACCACCAGCAAACTCACTATTTCTCTCTACCAAACCTACTAAATACTACTATCTTTTTACGAACTTGTTACGAGTTTAATCCGTGGTCGTTGCTATAGCAACACTAATCAGAACACCGGATTCCTGACGTTGCTAGGAAACGACCGCGGATTACACTCGGATTAACTTGTGCCACTGCAAACCACAATGCGTAGTCTTCTGCTGTTCCGTCAAATGATCAAAAGTTTGAAAACTAATCGGTTTTTGTCTTAATAATTTTTTTTTCAAATTTGAAATACAACATTAATTTCACCTATAATACTATACCAAACGATAATCTAATAAAAAATTAAACTATAATGCTAAACGTGGTTTAAAACATCCTACGTGGAGCGGTATAAGCCATTTCCTTTATTCAGGACACTCTTCAAACTTACGAAACTTATCCCTGTCCATACTAATTCTCCCTAGTTAATCAGCATAAACGTACGACTTCGACACAGTTTTATCCGACCCAACCCTGTTGTACTTCCCTCCCCAATGGAAGGGCCCATTCCGCGGGTAACCGAGCAGATTGTGTCGAAATACTCGGCGCTCTGATTTATTAAACGGCGCATTCACCCACTGTATTACTCTACGAGGACTATACGTTCCAATTAATTGAACAAATAACTGTTATGCCGACTTCCCGATCTCTCATTAAACTTTAACCACGGGCGCTGGAATGTTCGGAAGAAAATTGCCGGTAATTTGATATAAAAGTTTAAGTGACGTTTTGGCGTCGCTTCGAGCTTTTTGGCCGTAATTCGACGAACGAAAGGGATGAAGCTGGATTAGTGGGGATCGGCCGTTGTTTCCTGCGTCCCAGTTTTTTAAACAGATGGATTAGGGTACCTTATTTTGAATCCAACTGAAAACTGCGGTGGGCACGGGAAAGCAATTTCATGAACTTTTATTTTATAGCAGCCAATTTGTTATATACGACAATCATTTTGATCCTGTAGGGTGTAAGGACACGCAAATCCGGTAACAAATTGTGATTGCTGGTTAAGTAAGTTTTTATGTGTTAACCCCAAAGAGTTTAGCATGTGTATAAAATGGCTTTAGGCTATAACGATCTGTTACGTCTCAACTTGCCACTACACTATTTTGGTTTCCACTCTGTATCCCGGTTATGCTACTTTCACAGTAATTTTGGCCACAGGTTTTATTGTTTCTCCAATTAACTGTACATTATATGGTTTTTGAGTCTGCCTGCTTTCCCTCCGAGCTGTTTACCAAGTTTACATCTGCATTTGCGCACTGTTGATTGTTAGGTTGGATAACCTTTTAACACCTTCATAATTATTAAAAACTTGGCTATTTAAGACGCGTGACTTTCGAAGGAACGGTCGAGGGTGATGCATCAAAACAATGTAGCTTCTAGCGCGCTGTCATGGGAACCCTACTACCACTAACGCCAATCAGTAGAGCTGGGACATTCTATTCGATTCAAATCGTTCAACAAATCGCTAGATTCAGATCATTCAAATGATGCATGAATCGTTACCGAGAACGAGTTACCAAGCTGTTAGACCTGCTTACACAGCGCAACATATGTCTCGCCCGCGGAATTTAATTCGGTGATCCCGACATGGTACCAAAAGTCGTTTACCTTACTTGCGAGTATAGCTTTAATGTTAGTTACAAATCGCAATTATTCAAAATAGGTTCGTTCTCATAGAACAATGCTAAACAGGTCTTACAGCCCTACAGCCTCAAACGGCACAGGTCGGTTGTTCTTAATGGATCCGGGGTTGTTTCTATGGATCACGAATTAAAAGTGAAAGCAGTCTCTCCTTACAACACACTCGCAGCACGCAGCACAGTCTCGTCGACTACGAACGGCGCACGAACGACTCCAAATCAAACGAATCAAGGCATGAGTCGTACAGTTTCAACAAATCGGTCACGAACCACGCCATGAACGACCTAACTCTTCATGGTTCACGGTTCATGCGCGCATTGGGTGACCCGCGGAAGCCATATTAAATGACGTTATCCTAAAAAGCTTAATTCCATATTTTGTTGCACTTGTTTACATTGGTTTTGTAGGTTACTTCTTTTTATTTTTTATTTTTTTATATATAGTCCTGCCTGTTTTGGCATTTAGTCAGTACATTACTGTTTTATTTATTTTCCTTTTCTGAGAAAATACAAATACATTGAATATAAACGGACATACACTAACACCAATGCTCTAGCCGGGACTCGAACCCGCAGCCTCTGTTGACAGCAGCCGCACAGCCCACTGGACCACCGAGGCCGGCTGTAGGTTACCAGTTTACCATACGTTTCAGTTGTCGTTTTCCGTCAAAGATCTGAATGCCCTGTGCTATTTGTCAAAGCACATAATAGCGTGCGCGTAACGAGTAATGACTCTTCGATTTGGCATTTCCTGGCATTCTGGTTTCTGCTGTTATCAAAGTCTGGCACGATTATTGTTTTTTGTTCGAAAAGCTCATCCATTTGCATCGAATTCCGAGTGCCTGTTCTGCACTGGAATACCCTTTCGGAAGAGATTATTTGGATAGCTTTTGAAGCCGTCTTTCCTATTTTTGGGGATGAAATAGAAGAATACCAGTTTGGTTACCACATGATTGGCCGCATTCCATCGTAGGTATGTCTTTTCATTGTTAGCTTGGGTTGTTGTGTATCTTTTAGGCCAACTTTTGGTACTACAGTACTGTAGGGCAAATTTTGATACCATATTGACTTCTATGCGTACTAGAACGAAGGAACTTGTGACTAATATCGGTAGATCACATGCCATCGAATTACCTCACTCTGCAGTACAGTTTCTGTATTCACGTGAAGCTAATTGGCTGCCCACAGTGGGTCTCCTTTTATACTTTTCATTTGGTGGACACCTAATGCGAGCCAGGGGATCTTCAGCCTAGCTCTTAAGATCCCAGTATAGTGGCTTCTCTACCATTTCAGTTAACTTTGTTAGAATTCAACGTGTTTTTAAAGTTAAGTTGGACTTGTCCTCTTGTTTGCGTACTACATGTCTAGTTTAACGTTTGCTATTGAGATTTGTATAACTTTCTGGTGGTAAACAGTTTTCTTCCAAGTTAACCTTTGTTTCCTTACCTTTTCTGTACCGTTTCACTTAAACGTGCACATTTTACATACTCTTCTTGATTTTTAGTGTAAAATTTCACAGTGCATAGGTACCAAGCAACCTATTTAATTTGATATTATTATTTTTAACGTAKGGGTCGCCTCTAGAGCTTTCTGGGTACGCCTTCTTCATTTTTTGTTGGATTTATCTGTAACATCGGTTTATAATGTAACTCAATTTATTTTATTATCTATTAATATTAAAAAAGTCTTACTGTATTAGTTTTACTATACTTAACTGTAATTTTGGTTCAACTACATATGACCAGAGTTTTAATGGGATTTCAGCCCTCGATTACAAATCGTTATTGCAACACATTTGTAGGTTTTCCTAGACCCAATGAAGAGAGATACTACAAACAAAAAAAAATATTTCTAATGTTATATTGTCTTATTTTCGCCCTTTAAAGTTTTCCGTTAAATTCAAATATTGCTAGCAACGCCACTTGACCCGGCTAGAGTGGGGAGTGTGGTGGGATCGCATTTCGCCACGGTAAACCTACTAGCGGGAAAATATAAGCTTTAGCTGTTAGCGCATAATTTAACGGAATAAGAAAGTTTTTAATTATTACTAACTGTTTCAATTTAGCGTATAAATATTCGAAAATGGATATGAAGTATCTGCAATCGATTTATTTATGCTAGGTGATTCGATGATTACTGTATTCCTTGCCTGCGAAATATTATACTTCCTGCGTATTTTACCTACCAATCCAAAAAAGCTAGTGCTTGTGTGTTTCACTTTGCGGCTCATACCGTCAGATGACGCAGATATTATCTTAAACCAAATAAAAAGCACCGAAACATATTTCTGGAAGGAACACGATGAGCTCGACAATGAAATTTTTAACGTTCTAGCATAATACGTAGGAAACTAACAATGATTTATGTAAAATAAATAATAAATCCCGTTTTATATCAACCGATTAATTACCCTGTCCTAATAATTTTAACGGATTCGTGCGGCAATCTAGCGCAATTTCTATCAGCCCCAGAGGCAACACTGTAGACAGATGATCTGTTTCTTTACATTTGCGTTTGGCTTGGTTTTGCGAGGAGGATTTATATTTTATATTTTTGCCTGTATTTTTTAACACAAGCGACTTGCTGTTATTGCCACACCTACTGCATCACACCACAATTTTCGTCTCTATTTTTCTTCGGGTACAATTAAAAATTTCTTTTCTGGAGCAACAATACTAGTATTTGCGCATGCTGGCACAAAACATTTCTTTTCAGTAGTCAGTATCGTCCGCGTTTTGAACGATACAATCGTGTTCGATAAACAAAAGCAAGAAACAGAAGGATTACTAAGAGGTTATGGAATGACGCTCTTCGTCGACAGTTGACAGCGAAAAATACGGATAGGCAACTCTGGAACGCTGAAAATTATTCTGCCCTGGCAACAACACACAGCTGCTGCCAGTCACAAGCGGCAGGGTCAACCTACGTCACACATTCAAATATTTAAACTTTACCATTTTTTACGTTTATCTAAGCGATTTGGAAAAAATGAAAAACATGGCTCTATTATTTTTTATGTAGATTCATATTCTGCAATAAAAAAAAATATGGTCTACAACCCCATTATCTTACAGCTTTTCACTACTAGTTTTTGTGTTATTTGCTAGCTGGTTCGTCTACGAGTAGTGATAGCAATCTGTTTTCGGTATATTACTTGAAGTCATTCAAATTATTGAAATAAAGAATTTTGTTTGGTTGAAAAATTTCTTCTGTTTTTTTTTTGTGACAACAGACTACTGTCATCGAGTAACTTCTAGTAGCGCAATCTAAGTTATAGATAGCCTTGCTGAACGCAATTTGGCAACACTGCTGAAGGCCTGATATTCTAATTCTTTCTTTGACAGAAAACAGACGATCATACAAAAGCTTTACATTTAACGCTTGTATGGCGTTGAAATGGGTAGTGTTAACAGTTAATGATGTTATAGTGATCCTATCAAGTGAAAATAGTGTTTTCGTCGGGAAAACTGTTAATAAGTATGTACTAAAAATATATGTCTGTGCAATGCTACCTGCTTCGCAACCAACTACAAACAGAACGGTTTCGCTTTTATTAGCTCCTCAGTGGACTACAAATCTAGTGTAAGCAGCATGGCAAAGAACTGCTTTTGTCTGTGAAAACCAGAGAACTAGAGTGGGGAGAACGCTGCGCGAATGCTAGTAAACAAGGGGGTTGCCATATTGTCCACGAGAACGTCAAACTTTTGGCGCTTACTTTAAATAATGACATCTTGCGCAACAGTTTCACTTAAAAATAGGGTAAATGCGAAGCAATTTGATGTAGCAGTGTTGAAATACTAAAATCAGTTTGACTTGTTCTTAGAATGTTCTATAAATATCAATTAAATGGCTAATTTAATACTGAGAATGTCTGTCGTCAATCAACTGTCATCAGTTACACAGCCACATGTTATTCTATGCTCGTAGCATTGTTTTGTTTACATTGCGTGGCCCGTGGCGTTAGCTATTGTGATTGTGATTTTGTTCTCTGCTTTCACGACTTATTTCTTAGTTTTATTAATTTTAGTTATGAGTTGTATAGTTAAAGAGTGTACATCGAATAAACGTTCGAAGTCGCAAGATGTCTCCCTGCATAAGTAAATATTATAATCCTTAATAAATTTTTTGCAGTAATTATTTGTTATAATTATATATATTTAAATAGTATCTAGTAACATTTACACTGCAAAATAAGTTTAGATAAATTTTTCATTTTTATAGGTATACATAAAGTTCTTTTAATTAAAAAAAGTACTGCCATTTGACCACACTGTCTGATTTTTGACGTTTCTGTGGACAATATGGCGACCATTACAGTGTCCCAGCTGAATTGGGATGCGCAGTTGGCCTATGCGTGTTCTCCCCACTATATTTCTCTTGTGAAAACGTAAATGCCAACAACGCCATCTGTCAGTAAGAAAGCGACGTGATGACAAAGCCACCTTCTGCGTTATCGAGACTACTTCCTAAAGAAACTGACAGGTATTCTGCCAATTTGGCATGCACCTGCMTATGTCAGAATCACAGCACTTTTTTTTCTCGGGCAAAAAATGGTTTGTTGTGTATCGTCGAATACGGACAAACGAATTTGTAACCTTTAAGATTAGTGTGCTAAAACATTTGTCAAACAAGTATATTTTTAATGACTTCACTTCTGTAGTCACAGCCAGTACAACACAGTAAGAATACACAAACATATGCTATAAATTGTTGCCTTACATATTCAGGTGCTTTCAAGCAACATGAGGWGAATTTGATATGASTGTTTTGTCCTTTGGCCTATTCCAGATCAGACGCGTCACTGCTATATACGGCAGTCTCCGTATTTGACGTAACATTTTTAACCTAAGCGGCTGAAACTTTTAAAAGGTCGACTGTGGGCGCAATAGATTCCAAAGGAGAGAGTCCCCCGGGATGAGTTAACGACTGGAGCGGATCCAATCAGACCACGAAGTACACTAATTTAGCAACAAAGTGCAGGTATTAGGGAAGTAATTCCTCTACCTCCGGTTGGATAGGGATGAGTGGCAGCAGACGATAGTCGCCCGCAAGCGGAGACAGAGGACTGGAAGCCTCTTACGTGGTCTCGATCCTTTTTCAAACGGGGTGCTACAGTGGCGTTTGTTGCCTAGATTACGTTTGAGGTCTCAACGGGAAAGTAAAGTTGGATTATAAAGCTTCGTTTTATGTGTTGTAAATTTAATTTTGTATAAACTAAATGGGATGTGGGTGTCATATGACCACAAGTATATTCCTCTCATTTTCTTGACTAGTTTGCGCTTGTGGAAAATTGATTACTTTTCTTAGCAGCTGCAATACGAGCACATGGTTACTAAATCTGGCTACTGTCGATTCCTGTGTACGATACGCATAAGGTTAAAAACACATTAAATAAAATATAATAGTTTGCGAGCCAATGTCATGTCACGTTGTCCAACCAATGACCACAACTGGTAAAGTTGTGTACATTGGTTACTTTCTTAGATTTGTACCTGTATGTAATTTAATTAATATTATTCATGTATGTCAAAATAAAGCCAAATGCTGTTCTTGTATAAAATAGAAATGTGAAAGGAACGTATTGCGAGCATATAGCAAAATTTAATTTAAACTTGTAATAAAAGACGCTCTGCTGCAGGCACCTATGACTAAAACGAAGATGTCTTCCAGTGCATTGATTGAATGCGTAATTGATCGATTAATTGAACCAGCGTACGATAGGCATTTCAGCCGCTTCCGGATATACCGCCGGGCTGGTTACGTCAACGCTGGGTTAGGAGCTGATACGTTTGTTGCTAGTGGGCTCCCACGTAGAGCACGTTGCAGGAGTTTAAAAATTGGAATGGGGAGATGTTCAAGGTGTATCCAATTAGCTGATACTTTTTTACTCGCCTCCGTGTTTGTTGGTAGCTTAGTTTGAATGCATTATTCTTGCTCTTCCTCGGACGAGCTGCTGTCTGAGATTGTATACAAATTTAGGCATTAGGACTTCTATATTTATTGTTCTCTTGTCTTTTGCGATTTGTGACCACTGTTCTTCAATATATCTGATTTTGTTATAATTCCCTCCAACGTTGTTCTTCACGTGTACCACGGTCGTCCTACTTGCTTGTTCTGTTCCTTTTCTAGGATTTTTGTAGTATATGGTCTTCTCTCCTTTGAATATGTCTCCAATATTTAATTGCATATGTTTCCATTCTTTTTGTGATTGTCTTTCCCTCTAGGAGTTTTCTTGTCCATTGATTTTCGATTTCTTTGACAACTTTGGCCAACAATTGCACGATATTATTTTCTGCATTTTTTAAGCGTGTTCAGTTAGCTTTGGTAGTAGCAGCACTTTTGAAACCGTGTTCTCTTTGACTGTTTCTCTGCGGTTGAGTTTGCTTGTTATGTAGGTTCCCGGATATTTTATTTTGTTTGTCAGCGTTATATTTCGGCTGCCTGGTTTATATACGCTACCTCTCATTAACATTTTCTCACTAAGTGGGTCTCCTATCATGACAGTAGTTTTGTTGTGGTTAATGGATAGCCCATTTTCTGGTACGTTATCCTCTACGTTATTTAGTAAGTCAGTCAAATTTTTTTATTCTCTGTTATTACCACCAGTTAATCCGCACATGCCAGTATAAACTGAGTTTAATTTCATTTCCTTGTCGGTTATATTTTTTGTAGTTGTGCGATGTGCGAATGATGTCATCTAGTGCAATTGGAAATATTCTTTATGATATGGGACATCTTATTGCTTTACTCCTATATTTTTTTTTAATCCGGCTTGTTTGGTCAAACCACTATATAGTTGTATAGATACCTTCCAGTGCATAAATAGAAATTGCAAATAGTTCCAAATACAAACGTCATCGTCTTGGTTGGCAAGTCAGACCATGCAACTCATGCGTTTCGTCGTTTTTAGCTCATCAAACGGAGGATACCGGCTTGTCAACCAACACAGACAGACCACTCTAAGTACGGCAACGCACAAAGTGTATAAGTAATAAATTAAGCAAAACAGTGCCAAACGTCATCTGACGGATCCACTGCAAAACAGAGATACGTACTAGTAGCGACTAGGCTCTACTGCAGAGATTGATGCTTATAGCTTGTATGTACGTTACCGTACTTATAAGGATCTCCTTGTCTTGTTTGACAAATTGGTATCTTCCGTCTTATGAGCTGAAAAAGCAACGAATCTAATGAGGCACAGGATCCGGCTTGCCAACCAAGACAGATGGCCATTTTTGTTCGTGGACTCGAAGGTATCTTCCTTTTAGTCATATATCCCTGTAGCAGAGCTTTGTCGGTACCAGTTCGTCGCTCTGTTTTTTTCTGAATCCGTCAGATGACATTTGGCACTGTTGTGCATCTTTTACTACTTGTATAGTTTATATGTTGCCGTACCTAGATTAGAAAGGTTAGAAAGCTGAAAAAGACAGCGAAACTCATGTGTCGCGGGGTCCGGCTTGTCAACAATGCCAGATGGCCCCTTTGTTAGGCATTATTTGCCATTTTTGGTAGTTTAAACTCTTTAATACTCGCACCAAAATCGTTATTGACAAGATTAATAAGTAAATAGTGGGGATTTTTTTACGAACGACGATGTCTTAAAAGTATATTATTCGAAAGAAAATCATATGACCGACAGTTAAAGCAAACCTGTTAGACAACTCCAAACTGTTATTTAAATCTTTGGAAATAACGCGATACCACTTATACTCGTACTTTTAAAAGCCTTGTACATTTGTATTACGCACTATTTGAAGAATAAAGTCTGTGAACACGTCAATCACTTCCCCTTTAGCCAACTACTACCAATTCTCGCAATTTTGGACACAGGAGCCAAATATAAAGCTCTAACGATCATATGCAACTGTAACCTAATTAAATCCAATGTAAAAAATCTAATTGATCTATCTCTTTAGTTTTAACGATTACGTGGTCCATGCCACATTTTAGTTTAGTAGAGTTATTTTGTGAATAATTTTAATTTAATGTGCTTGCAATTAGAATTTGATTTCAAATTATAACTTACAAACGACTGCTAAATTTATGTACAACGTACCATATTATACTATATCAGAGTACTGACAATCACCTCCAAAGCTGGTCTGTTAAATACCCTGCCAGGTTCCTTTAGACTACCTTTCATGGGTCTAGTTGAAAAGCAGTTGTAGTAACCTGCATAATGCGAGAAACCTGTATCTTTGTTGTTAAAGCAAAGTTATTAAGGTAAATTGTTTAATTTTTAATTTATATGAAATAAGATGATTATGTTTAGGTTTTGTGACGCGGAGTTAAAATACTTCGTAATCTTAGAATGAACTTATTCGGCTACCATTAAAAAATATCTGTTACGTCACATTTCAACCTTGGTTTACAGCTGTATTAGACCAGACATGACCAGATCTATTATGGAATAAAGTGAGAACTCCGCCCAAATTATAAATGGTTTAATAGTCTTAAATATGTACCAACTCATCTTTTAGCTGAAAAGTGCAAGTATTTCATAAACATACCTCAATCGTTATAGGAAATGCATACCATCTAAGAAACGTAATTAATGATATCTAATTTCTAGGATGCGTTCTCTGCACGTAGACAATTACAAGATTATCAGGAATGGATTTTTTAATTTGATTGCGTCTGCAATATCGCACTGCAAACCAAGGTCTCTCATCGTGTTCTTTAGACGAAATGTACTGTGTTACGCTGGGATTTTAATTTTCAGGAATGTTTTAGTTATTTCCAAGACACTACGTAAATAATTGCGAAAGACGCGAGACAATCTACCATGATGAAATGAAAGCGCACACGTGGACTGGGGAATAAGCCCTATCTGAATACAGCTCGCTGCTACCCAGCTGCTTCCAATATTCTAACATGTAGGCCAGACCTGTCGGGGTTTATTATGAAACCGCCGTGCTTACTAAACGGGAATTTTCCAGCTCCGTGCATAAGAATGGACGCCGCGGCTTTATTATGTCCGATATTGTTATTTAAACAAAACTTTCCAGTCCATGACTCTGTGGACAAAGTTGTGGCTAACTATTCATCGTTTGAGCGGTGCAGATGCACAAAGGGCTCATTTCGCGGTGCATAATTGAAGTACTTTCGTGGTTTTAGGTGTTCAAAGTCAAGCTGTGGCGACCGAGAGATGCGTGGTTCGCAAAGGCAAATATGAGGGCAAATATAAAAAATCCCTGGTCACTGCATCTTTGGTAAACCCGTAGGTATGACGTAAACACATTTGTTTTCAATATGTCGAAGAGGAGGTAGTTAACTTTGAGGTAAATGAAGCTCATTGGATTTGGGTCTCTGTACTTAGTGACCTCAACAACCTACGTCCCAGTTCGTCAAGCCACCGTTACCTAGATGACTAATACCGATTTTCACATAATAATCACTTCGCGTTTTCTGACGAGCAATAAGGCGAGAACTAACGAAGTTAATACTATAGCTGTCTTAGTGACGCGCCATTAATATACGTTAGTTTGTATGCGTATGTGATTTATTATTATAAAGTTTTATTATTTGAAATAGCCGAAAATGCTAAAAATACAAATGACAGAACAAATTACTGGGTCTGCAGATGTCACGCGCGTGGAAATAAGAAACTTTCTGATGCATGCCAGTTTGAACTTCTTCCGGCACAAAAAAAAAGTGGCAAAGTAGAGTAGGTCCGGGATAGACGCCCCACTTTTTTTTAAATTCCTTTTTCTTGCCCATTTGAAGACCCTAAAGCAATCAGAAAAAGTTTTTAAAGCTTTTATTAATGCACAAACAAAATATAAAATAACATTCTGTAACAAAAAAAGACAAAGTGAAAAAGTGCGATTGGCCATCTCTCCCAATTTGTTTGGGTAAGATTCCCTAACAGCTCGGTAGAGATGCCTTACATGTAAATAAGGCTTTTTTACTATTTCTTCTTGGCCAACAGCTTGCCATAGACGCGACACACATTTCAAAAAATAAGCTGCAACCTTCATGGAACCATTTGCGGCAATGAAGACATTCAAGCCAATCGTCGTTCTTCTGAGTCGTAGAATACTCCTCCCCACAGCTGGCGCAGTTGCATTTTTCCACATCCACGTCCATGTCATCTTCGGAGTCCACTAATGTCCCATCATTGTCAGCATCTGACTCACTATCAGAGAGATTTTTTAGAGTTTTCTTCTGCTTGGTTTCCCTTGACTTCCTCTGTCTTCCTCCCTTGTTTTTCACACTCCCCTTTTTCTGTTTCTGCACTTTCTTTGCAGCTATAACTTGGACAGATGTTAAAACGCTAGCAAGTTGTCTTCCACGTTTGCGTGCCACTTCAACAGGTTCGACTCGTGGAACTGGTGACAACTCTTCCAGGAGTTTTCCCGGTGTGCTATCCTCTGTACCGTCGATAACTGTGGGAGACAATTCGTTTGGAACCGGATCTGGTGATGGGTCACGATCAGGTCTTGATGAAGGTCCTGGTACAGGCTGAACTGTGAAAGCGATGCATAAGTCAGTGCGGCGGTAAGCAGCAGGTGGTGGAACTTTTTTTTGGTGTGCAAGATGAGGAGCCTGGTTAGATTTTTGTGTCGTGGGGCGACCTTCAGCTTCAAGAAATGTGTAACCAGGAATAGCCTCTGGATTAAACGGGTATATCCCTGTAGCTTTGAAACCCGATATTGCGTTGTTATAGGTAGCAGCTTTTATCCATGCTTCTGACAGTAAAGTCCCAAATATCGATCTGCTAATCCTACGGGAAGGATTCGTCTTCATCCACTGGTTGCACGCCCCATGAAAAGCAGCCTTTAGAGACTTGAACACTGCCATATCTAACGGCTGCATGAAGTACGTTGTGTGACTTGGTAAGCCCAAAATTATTACGCCATGCTCATCGGCAGGTTCAAGTATATTCACGTTGCAATGTGAAGCGCGGCCGTCGACAATTATCCGTGCTTTTCCTTCTAGTTTTCTTGGTAGAAAATGTGTTCTCAGTCATTGTACACGAAAGCACCACGAGGAATTCCGTCTTCAAACTCCGGCTTCTTGTTCTTACATTTTTCAGAAGAAGTGATTAATGACACTAGTTTTGAGCCTTTCATTGCCAAAATGTGAGATGCAGTATTATTTAGCTGTAACCCAGTTTTATCCATATTAAATATACTGCCGGGGTTATCAAATAACTGATGTTCCTCGAGGACGGAATGTAGTAGATTAATATAGCTTGTAATTCTTTCCCTTGACATTCCTTGGGCTCAGGCTGCAGAAAGTCCTTCGGCTTTGGGAATTGAGAGCATTGGGTTACGTCGCAGAAACGAAATGAGCCAATCGTAACTGGCCTTTTCTTTCTCACTGTTGAATATGTGATTAATGTTTAGAGCCACAGCGAACTTGTATGCAATTTTCCTGACGTCGTCTCTGCTTGGTGCAAAACCTCGTGCTTGTGGTTTCTGAATATGTCGAACTAATTTCATTTCTTTTTCCTTACCAAACAAGGAAGAGGAACCCATTGCATCTTTTTCAGCGTTATTTTATTTTCTTCACAGGCGTAACGTCCGTGATGGTATTCCTAACGTCCGAGAGGCTTCGTTGATTCCAATTTCACTAGCATTTATCGCTGCAAGAGCCTGGGAAGGGACACGTTCCAAAGATTCGCGCTTATAATTCGTCGTCATTTCTAGAAAGAGCGGAAAAACATCATAAATGCGTGGGGCATCTCTACCTTCAATAACAGGGGCATCTTTCCCGACGCCTTGGGAGAGATGCTCACTTAATAAATTCCGGCAGATTTGTGCAAACGACGCAATTTTTAGGTTATAATATCAGTAATGCTTTTATTTTTGACCCCACGAAAGACTTTTACCAAAAAAGAATAATAAAACTGCTTCTGCATCGTTTACGTATTCTGAAAACAAATACTTGCCTATAACTTAACGTATAACGCAGAAAAACGCCACCACTTGAAGTCGGAGCTGCATGTGAATAACTCTAAGCGCTGCTAGACATTGAGAGCATTGTAGTGACGAATAGAAAAATTATAACCGGTAGCCATCTCACCCAGTGGGGCGTCTGTCTCGGACTTACCAAATACCTATCGACAAAATGCATCAAAACTAAAACAAAAAATAATTCAATGGTTAACCAATATATCTGTACTTAAGACTAAGGGCTCAGTACCATTACAATTATAAACTACAAATCATCAGTTCTGTCAAAGTCTGACGACACACGCCCAAGGCAACAAACGTTCTCAAAACTGGCCAAAGCACCGTCAAAGTTACCGGCAATCTTAAAAGCTAGACTCTTATCTGTGCCTGTACATCACTTACGAAATGTGTCTCAACAGCATGAGTGCAAATAGCTATCTTCTTATACTAAGCTCCTTCAGGATCATCTAACTTTACACACACCTTAACCAGGAAGGCACAGAACTCTACAAACTCAAAGTCCCTATTTAAAATAATTATATACTCCTGTCGTCGATATTACTTATAGCTTTCACATCCAACCACAATCAGAGGAAGTACAATAATTAATTCACAAGGCTTTTAAACAATGCTTCTATTTTAAATACTGACTTTTATCCAAACAATTTTCGGATAAACAGGTTTTGAGTGGAGTCATAATTGTCGCGACATAGTTACGCATGTACGTCGGCTATTACTTCCCGATAAAATCAACATATTGGAAGCATATTTTCTTTTACTTTTTTATTTATTTATGCAAAAGGACTTCTTTAGTACCATGTAGATCAACAACCAAGGCAAGTAGACTTGAATTTGGTAAATATAGAGTTTCCCTATTAATTATAGTCTGGCAGTACGCAGTTGAAAAATATAGAAATGGTTATTTATAGCAGTTTGGCAATCTATTATTACTGTAGTAGTCCCTCTCCTTACAAATGAGCATGCGAAACCACTTTATATTGCTACAGGGTGAGGTAAAGTCAGAAGTCGATATATTATGTTACTTAGTTATAATGCTTGCTGATTGTGCTCAATTGGATTTACTTCAAGATGCTAACGATACTTCGATGCTATCGAAATATATTTTGAACCCAAGCATCTATAGTTTGTATCGATACTGACCGCTTGATATTACATGTTTTGTGTCGCATCAAAATGCGTGGTATAGATATTTGGTATCGACAGCTCATGGCACATGGCGTCATCTACGCGTTAAATGTTAAAAATACAAAACACCAATATTTTAAGGATATAGATTTAAATTGTGTTATATACAGTGCCCCTTCGACTGCAGTCCCAGCATGTGTAAGTTTAAAGGTAAATTTTGTACAATTTGTAATATTTACTAACATTTACAGGAGAGATTTAGCTAACTTGCAGCCGAAACCATAATACAAATTCTGCATAACATACACTGTGTAGTAATTTGTGCTAGTTACCGTGGAATGGGTTTGATCAAAAACTTATTTCAAAGAATCAAATGTGAATAGAGGTATACATAATTTAGTTCAATAACGAAGTCTTTAAGAATCTGTTAGTTCAGATTTTTTATACGTTTTAATGTACATCTTCATTTTTTATTAAAATGATTATTCTTACGAGTTCAAACGCAATGAAGCAAGCTTACAATGCTAGAATTAGATAAACMCTGTCTATTTTTTAGTTTCTTTCCAGTCTTTATCTGTAGGCTGCCATCTATTAGTACCCAMKTTTMCTAGGTGGCTTTGTCATCATGTCAGTGTAATGCTGACAGATGGCATTGCCATCTAAATTCTTTCTTACTATTATTAATGCACCAAATGTTAGAACCGCATTGAAAGAATATTCTCAGACAGAAGATTTTGAAGTGGAAACAGAAAAATGTTATTAAGACTAAGAAAGGTAGATCTTCTTTTAAACAGGAGATCTGGCAACGGTTTATCACGCTTTTTGGTGCGTACCAAATAGTATCTTGTACAACAGGATAAGAATCTATTTAGTATCGCCTTTTTTTAACTCATATCGTTCAGTATCCATACCGTCATGTAAAAGTATCAACGATACGAAATATCCATACTTGTACATAAGAAAAAATCTCAGAATTGATGCTATTATTACTGTTTTGGGAGCTTTGATTAAGCCAAAAGTGTTTGCGATATTGCTTCTGTTTGCTACCTTCTTGCAAACTTGAAACACTCTCCGCTTTCTACGATAATGCATCCAAACATGCAAAGTTGGTGCACCTGCCGTCAGGTTGTCAATAACTTGAACGTTTTAGAAACTTTGATCACCTGTGTCTACCATTATAAGCAATTAAATTCCCGTAGCTTCCATGCTGTAGCGGACGACACCTACCTTCGTATAATACATAACATGTTTACAAGAGGGCTTAATCGTCCGCAACGACTTTGTGAATGGGCCGAGTAGTATAAGATTAAGTAGAGGTAGGGGTATTAACCCACACGTATAATTCTGCTACAATACTTTTCGACAGGTCCCCACACATTTACCGGGCAGCAAATCATGGTTTGAGATTATTAATAAAAGCACTCTATGATGTATGAAATAAAACGATTTCAATAAAAGCGCGCGAGAAATAAGATTAACTCAGGTGTTGAGTATTATCTGTATCGCCAAAAAGATTATTTCAAGTTGAATTGGGGACGGATTAAGCTCGGCAAAAGCAAATAGAGATATCTTTTAGTGTGAGAAGTTAAAAGAATTCTACTTCAGGGTTCATTAGCTAGCAGTCTATTTAGTATAAACGACAGCTTGTTTAGGCATGTCCAACACCCAGGAAATCCATTAGTGGTCCTATTTAAGCAGTTTCTTTAGCTCTATTATTTCGGTGTGTAGACGAGTCTCAGTTTAGAAGAAAGTTTTACTTCTTATTCTCCAAGTGTTTTGTAGCCGAACTTGTAATAGTTCTAATTTCCAATGCTTAGGTTTAAGATAAACTTATTTATCGTTGGCTTAAGAATTTCGTTGCATTGCGGTAGGGTGCTTTAATTAGTTACTATAAACTAATATAATAATAAAAATAAATATAACATAAACAGCTATTTAGGTTTTCCCTGGATACAAAGACATACTGTGTACTGATATTCCAGTAGTAGTTCACTTTCTACTAATATGAAACTCTATTTAAGAATTTTTTTCTAATAATACATCTATAAAGATGTTTTTTTCTAAAAAAAACTAAAATAAAGAAGTAAAATTAAACTAAATATTGGATTTGCTAGCATTCAGGTTGTTCCCTAACAAAAAATGTTATTGTTCTAATTATCTGCCTAAATACCTATAATGTCTAATTATTTGAATAATTCGTAATGTAATTACATTCATAATTGGCCATACCAGCAAAAATGAGCGACAAAGGACTACCTATTGGTAGGAATTCTTGAATTAAATACTATATATTATTGTGCATTGTTCCGGACAAACAACGCAATTTTAATAAATCATCAATCGCAATTTGCTAAATTACCTACTATTATAAAACTGTCCATTTAGAATAGATAATATTTCATCCACTGGAACAATTATATATAAATTTCACCGCTGTGCCCTGATTCAAAATTTTTGGCAGTGTGTTGAACCACACACTTCGAATGTTACAAAATATGCTGTAAATCACGAATCTTTTCTGGATTTAGCATTCTCGCACAAACGTCTGACCCTTTCCTTTTATCACACTATTTTCAAAGTAGTATTTTATTAACGTAGCCTTTGACCACGCATCTTTATACAAACAAAGTTCATAAGCACAATGATTATTATTCTGGATATCCAATTGTTCATTACATTTTTAACCGAAATTGTCGCAATTTCGCCAATTATGCAAGTGATGTTGTCTTTTAGGACACCAATAGTCTCGGATCTTTTGGCATAGATCTGAGATTTAACGTAATCCTATATAAAATAATTTAATGGCGTTAAATCAAAGGATCTGGATGGGTAAGCACATCTCGCCATAAAACGAAGCCTTCGATTATTTTTATGTAATAAATACGTTGCATTGTGACACGTAGCACAATCTTGCAGAAACCATAAGTTTGTCGGGTCTGTTCCATCTAATTGTTACAAAAAAAGATAATTATTTCCAGGGTACTGATACCCTTGACAGTCATGGTGCTTCTGGAACAAATATGGATCGATTATTCTGCGGGACTCAAAATGCACACTAAATAGTTACGTTTTTCGAAATGCAGTGAATTCTGGTGAATTTTGAATGGATTTTGTTGCTCCATATCTAACAATTTTATTTGCTTAAGTATCCACTTAACCAAAAATGAGTCTCGTCACTAAACATTATTTTTCGACCAAAATTCAGATCAGCCATTAGGTATCAGTTCCTACAGTAGTTAAATTCTATATGAATGAAAACCCAAAAGCATCATTCGCTTAGTCGACGCTCAAGAAAGCCAAGCTCTTGTGCACTACGCGACGGCGCAACTAGGTTTTTGTGTATGTACACTTTCCAGCAATATTTTCAAGATATCTTATGTTTTGGTGGGCTAGAGGCGTTGCATGGTCGGCAAATTTGTTTTTTTATGTGGAGAGTTGTGAACTCTCTAAGATGGTCGTAAAACCCATAATTTGGACTTAGCGCACGCATAGTTTACGAACAGAGCGCTGATTTTGAAAACTTAATTACCTTACCTTATGACAAGATTAACTAAGCACATCTCACTAAATATAAAAACTGCATAATTAACAGATTTTGCGCGATTGATAACTACTAGATTTAACCCTTCAGTTTTATTGGATGACGTCTGTGATATTGTTAAATGCTAACAAACCTTAATGTTTCCTACACAAATGTAACAGTATTGTAATTATTTTCTTGTTCTAGGTAAGTCGGACACTTGGAGCATGGAATTTATAGCTGTAAGTATATACATCTCATATTCTAAGACATATTTTATTATGTCTCTGACCTAATATAATGATTAAGGGTTTTGAACCGAGCATAAATTAAAAACAAATAAAAAAATGGTGGAACCCTTAGAATGGGCTTGCTTATAATATCCATTATTGAACTTTGACGGTTTTAGAAATTTCAATTCACAAACTTCTCCTGGCACCAACTATTCGCACGTCTGAAGTTAAAGTCGTACTCTGTCACTCATATCAGTGGTATACTGATTGACATAGAAATAAGAATAAGAAAATGTCTTACATGCATATTTGAATACGTTTTGGTGCTCATGATTATTGGAATAAAGTAATTAAAAAATAGACAAGGATCAGGCAGTAAGAACCTAAAAAAATATAAATAATGTATCGAACCTCCAAGGACTAGTGCTTCTCAATCAGATTATCTTATTTAGATAGTAGGTGTATACGATTCCATAATAAGTTTGCTTAACTATGAAATAATGAAGAAAATTAAAACCAGTTTATTTGCACGCTTTTGACGTCCAAGAACTAGCATCTTTAAGATTTTAAACAGTAAGTACAACCTTTGTCTTCAACGTAGCTGAAGACCGCGGTCTGCAGCTCTTCATCGCTTGACAATTTTCTCTCGCTTAGCAAGCGCTTTAATTTTGTGAATATATAATAATCAGTCTGGAACATAATGTTGTTGATCCAGCTTCGTGAACCAGCACCAACGAACTACATACTTCGAAACACCACCGCAGGACACATTTAGTTAAGCTTGTCTTTACGTTTCTCCTTTATCATATCTTGCAGTTCTTATAATAGTTTCAAAGCTACTTCTGAGGAAGACACCGACATGAGTGTCGAAACGTCAAGGTCAAATAACCAACGTGGGAACCAGCCCGGAAAACAACATGTCAATAATATTATACCGTTTGCGACTGTATTTTGCTCTTTAAAATTAACCACTAAACTACCTTGGAAATCCCAAAAGGAGCACATGATTTTTTTTAGTTGATTATTGGACGTTTGCATTTATGGAGGGCTTTTATAACGGCGTTCCATTGTATCGCGTTTGACATAGTTCCAACATTAGCCTTGGGTTTATCCCACAAAGACTAAAAACTCCTGTCTTCGCAGAGCTGAAAGAGATTTTAGAAACCATCTTGCACTGAGTTGTTCACTGATTGTGACTAAAGCAATAGTTTTAGCAGTGATCAGTTCCAGCGGTCGACCTCCATGACTGATGTTTGGATTGGTGATAAGCCTTATTTGAAAATATACGCGACACTTGTTTAAACCACCGCTATACTGCAGCTGCGGTTTTCATTTTTCGATGCGTGTTCATACATAGATTACACGGTAAACACGCCATTCGATGCAATACAGTATATATCGACATAACGCGTAGAACTATATCAGTCCAGTTCATTATAGCATCGACTACTCTAACTACAGGTGGTCATTCCTTGTCTTATTGCAAAAGTGGATTTGTGAGGGTCCTAAGGTAGCGTAGTACGTCTGGACGGTCATGTTGGCTTTGATGAAGACCAAATCTAATCTGCTGCCATGAACAATAGACACCCCACACTATTACTCCAACCATGCGATGCATACGCATTACGTCAATAACTGAGCATCGCGTCTTACACAACGTTCCGCGTCGGTTCCTCAAGCTTGACCTCGCACTTCGTACCAATACAAAATTTATATTAAAATAACAAACAGTATCTAATAAAATGGCTGTCTGTTTTGATTGGCAAATAGCACGCTGTGGCGCATGAGTTTCACAGTTTTTTCAGCTTATCAGTCGGATGATACCGATTTTCCAATTAACAGAGACAAGAGTGGGTACCTACGTAAGCGTACAAACGATTATTACAATAAATAATGCACAAAGATGCACAGCGCCATCTACCCGATCCATTACAAATTAGAACCGTTTAGTATGTAGACTAGAATGCCAAATTATGCCTAATATAAAGATGAGTAGAACAGAACAGATCCGAATCGTAGTTCCAGATCTGATGTGGGTTCTGAATTATTTGAACAAAACAGATCAACGGAGAGCCAGACGTACAGCACCCGCTCGAATAGAAGAATTGGTGCGTCGCGTTTCATGCAACGGATCCAGATCGGTATTTACGGATCTCGAGATAAGTTGAGACATGTTGCGAACTACGAACTAGCGGGATTATGGAAGCGCGATAACCGATAGATAAGTGTTATGATGCCACATCGCCGGACCGCAAAATACCTATTGGTTTTGAGCTGTTGTTGGTGTTATTATGGTAATAAATTTCCTGTTTCCGTTTTCGTACCAAAACTGCTTAAAAAAGTACTCTTGAATCAGTATATTTGCACTGAAACGGCAGCGCAGCATCAGCTAATCGGTAACATGTTCGTGCTCGACTAATGGCGATGGCGTAGTTCTAATCGGTCATAGTGTTATGAAGATTCGAATCACAGATCTTACTAGGGTGCGGGTTCTGCAGTTCCGAATCACCGAAATGATCCGAGATTCCCATCACTAGCCATATGCCTTCATTGACAAATTGGAGCAACTGACAAATAGCAACAAAGCTCCAATTGCAGGGATCTATATTACTTCAAGAGCAGAAACTTTCCAGTATGTAAACTAAAATGGCAATTAACGCTTAATAAAAACATCGCCTTCTTTATTTATTATTATTTATTGGCAAGTCGGACTGTTTTTTTTTTCAGTTCATCAAACGGGGGCCACCCATTTGCCAACCAACACAGACATCCACTCTAAATACGAAAACGTACAAACAATTAATGCAAATAATGCACAAAGGTGCACAACATCGTGTACATGATCACTGTAAATTAGAGCAGTAGCTGCTAAGCTCCAATTGCTGGGATCTATATGACTTCGAGTACTTCCAGTACGTTACTAAATACTCTGCACTGATTTAGTTGGTTGCACCGATGTTCAACGGTGAAGAGCAGCAAACCATGGGTCTAGGACTTTTCGCCTCCGCCGGTTCGCGGTCACCCATTCGCAGCCAGCCGTTTCGAAGCCAGGCCTTTTCGCAGCCGTACTATTTCGAAGTCGGGCGTTTGGCAGTCGACTGTTTCGACGCCAAACTGGTAACAATATTCATGACAAAAATTTGTTTTTCTGAGAAAGTAAGCTGTCGAGGGACTAATTTGAGTATTATAAAAGATTTTTTTCCAAAAGAAATTTTTTTATTCCAATCTTATTATCGGGAACCATTGCAATATAAGATTTGCAATCACAGGAAGACTATTGGGTGCGAATATTATTTCATCTAATTATATATTATAAATTTTTGTATGAATTTTTTACTCGCTCTAGTGCGCTTTTCCACTGCTTTTTAATTTTAATAAATTTACAGATATCAGAAAGTACTTGATAAAAATCTATTAATCTACATTGTTCTGGTTTAACAAGTAAAGGAATAAATGGCGACAAAACCATTTAGGCGATATCTAGCGCATTCAGTTGCATCTCTATCAGGTTTAAAAAAAGATGATTAGATACATTTTATTTGGAAGAATAAAGATCCGTGATCCACATAATCTATCGTAATGTCAAACGATGTACTAAAGAAATATAAATTAAGCATCTACTAATGAACCACGTTTTATGATTTGGAATTCGCACATATCAAGTATTAATTAATTAACCTATGCGTTTTTTAGTTTCAAGTTTTCGCATTAAAAGCGTCAGAAATTTAAGTTAGGATTGACTAGGTAGCTAGTATAGATAAAAAAATTATCAACACTGAGAATGAGGAAACAACTTGGTCGTGAAACAGTACCTAAGACTGTAATGAATTAAGCTGCTGATTTAGCTAATCTTAGATAAACTTAAAAATACAAGTTATAAGCCCCAACTGGCCAAACACCATCAATCAGCCTTAAATTGATGGTCGTTTTATCTCTAACAATTTTTACTCATACATCTAATTTTACTATAATTTTTGCATAATTTTAAAGCCACCATTTGTTATTGTTCCCAAGCTACAAAAATCCTTTCATGTATTACATTAATCTTGCATTGATTTGCAAAATATTACTCAATATCGTCAAAAGCGTATGTTAACATTTTTTATGGAATTTACTTGACTATACTGAAATCTACAGGGATTGGCGCACAGTATAAATTATTACAAATATAGGTATTCTTTTATGATCAATTAATCTTATTATGGCAATGTAAGTTATACTTCGATTGTTACTTCTGCGGCAATTTTTATGTGACATAAAAGTAATATATGTTTTTAACTGTAACCATATATGCATAGTTTAGGTATGTGCTTAAAGCGCCTAATATCGTCATCTGAAACTGAATATGTGCACATCGATGATACTCCACTAACTTGAACATTTGTAAATTCTGATACTTTAAACAGATCAAATTTTAGTACTTCTTTTTACTCTTTGGCTAAAATAATGACCATGGCATAAATCGAAAAGAGTGCTTTTAAGTCTATTACATAAATGCTAGATAATAACCGGACACCGCAGCACACGGTAAAATCATAGCATATTACATTTAATGTTCGACGATGATTTTGTATATATTATGAGTAGGTACTGTGTAAAATCAGAATTAGATAGTTGCATAAAATTATGCAAGACATGCTTTGTTATGAATACAGTACAGAATAGCCCATCTTTTATTTAAACTGAACCTTTGAGTTTATTTGATTATCACATTTTTCATTTAGCTATTATTTTCTTAAGTTAAGTATACTGGCATTTTAACGGCACACCGGGTTTTAATTCGTGCTTATAATACTAAGGGATTCCTAAAACTTAACGTTAAAAAGACTTTCATAACTCTTAGTTCATATGGATTTTTGCTCGAAATAACTGATATTTTTGAAAATTTCTGTTTCTCTGTATTAATTTTGAAATTTGTAACTAACTAGGTTGGAGTTGCCGCCAAATACAAATATGTGACCGATTCTGGGTATTCCACATAACAGAATAGTTGAACAATTCCTATAAGAAAATATATTGGAAGAGCTGAACAAAGTAGAAATCGTATTAGACTCCTGACCAAGATAAGCTTGGAAATCGTTTGACAACGACTTATTGAACGTAATTTGCATAGGTCAAATATGAGTTCTGGATGAAAATTGTAAAATACGCTTGGCTATAAATTTTACATCATTAACAATTTCGTAAATACATACTTAATTAATCAGCTAAATGTATGGAAGGTGGGATGGGCCCAGAGTTGGCAGTCCAGCTCCAGGTCCAGGGGGGCGCCTGCCCCCCATTCGGTACACCCATGATCAAAGAGATCTATAAAAAAGCGGTTAACTTAAAGCTCATAAAATAAATAAATACCTAGGACTACATGCACGTAAGAATGATGGCTTACATAGAACAATCCTCCGCGTAGATATGCAGTGTTAAACACATACACGAAGCAGGCTGCTAGAAATTTCTAGGTTGTATATTATTCATTTTTTTAGTTGCCTATTGTTGTCTTTACTAAGCCTACACGATGTGTACCTAGGGGTAAACACATGTCTGTGGAATCTAAGTCCACAAATTCACTTGAGGCGTGTCTGCGAGCACGCAAAATTTATGCAGTAATAACAATGTAAATCAGCGGCTTCCGTGTATATGCAGATGAATTCCAGTGGATTTCATTTCCGAATTAAACACTCCGACTAAAGAAAAACAGCCCTTTAACGGTAAAATACGGATTTCCGAGTGGTTGCACATTTTAAAAGGGGCATCCCCTTATTAATATTTAAATTCAATATAATCCCCACGGCTTTTTCAGTTTGTAATTCTGATTAAATTTGAATCGGACGTCTGCGCCTTTCAAAGACGGGCCGTTATCTAGGTCAACCGCGGAAATATTTCTAGGAAAGCAAGAAAACGGCGGGCCGAGCAATTCATGGGGTTTATTTCTTTAGTTAACTAAAACTCTTGAACTTCGTCAGCAGTATTGAATTTTATACATCTGTGTAATGTTGCCTAAGAATGTCTCTGAGACCTTTGTGCTTCATCTTTTTGCAGCTTATTCTAATTAAATTCAAAGTTGAAATAGCGTGCTTCCATTTGGCTAAAGAAACTATTTACACCTTAATGAACATTTTCTCTAACAGAAGCGAACGTTCAGAATTTGTATTCATTAACTATAAGAAAGCAGTGAGGGTAAATAAATGTAAACAAGAGCTGCAAAACTTACTTTGTTGTCAAAGCTGATGGGTGCCTCATAATATTTTTAATTAAGGCGAAGCACCAGTGCAGTAACTAGCTTATTATTTCATTTCTTCGGGATAGCTTAATTTTATTAGGGTGTTTCGACAAAAACAGTAATATCTAAAGAAATTAGGGAAACCAAATTATCTAATAGGTAAGAGAGTTTGGACATTGGGATCGACATTTATGATGAAAATTCAGCTGCCAAGTCGCTCTTCTAACTATATCAACGTTCTGTAGAGGAGTACATATGATAGTTGGGAGCCAGCTTATTTCTATTTTTGAGCTTAGTGTTTAAAGATCAMTAACACTGTATATTATATATTCACGCAGMAGAAAAGTCTTTTCATATAATATCGATATCCGGAAACTCAAGCTGAACGAATCCCCTTCTTTTAACAGACCGATAATATGCGAACATGCTGCGCTCTCATATTCACGGCTCCATGATGGCAACTAAAGGAGGAATGCAATGAACCAAGCAACCGAATGTTACCAGTCACACTTCACCGTCGAGTACAAACCGTTCCAAAAACACTTTGTATTTAATGTCTAACTTGTAAAAAACAGTAAAAGAGTAGAAATTTAGCACTCGAAACCACGTTAATCGGGTACGCGAAATATGCATATGTTCATGTAGTTTATTTACGAATTGGATTAAAATTTTATTCGAATGCAAATTACCTTACTAATGCAATTGTTCGGTAACAATTAATAAAACGAAATTTAGACTCCGAAACGGACATCGTTGAAAAATTAAATCATGTATATTTGCTAATGTTGTTTTATAATTGCTATAGGATTCACTGGGTTTTACTGATGCCTGTCGATAAAAGGTCTTAAATATTGATGAAAGTTTTGTTTAGTTCTCTCTATTTATATCGCAGCCTGTACTATTTGATTCGTTTTGGCTCTATTGATTTAATCGCAGACCAGCTTGTTATAAATGCATGTAAATAGTAATTACCTACTCAAATAATGGATGTGAGAATGGTTTTAGACGCAATGACCCAATGAAACTCGGACATCAGTTTCTATTTCATTATCATCAAGACTGTTTATATGTGTATGCATTAACAAGTTTGATAATTTAGGTACATGCACGTTTAAGCCATTAATTGTTCACAAACTGTAGTATATGTTTCCTGCAGAATATGCATAAAGGATAGGCTAATAGTTCGAAATGGATGTTTGTTTTAGTATTGTAGTAATGAAAACGAAACAAAAATATTTCCAATTCACTTGGTTAAAATGCTTAAAAATATATATGATAAGATAATTGGAACGTGTTTAGTTATTAGTTAACCTCCGAACGTATCTAAATCATACTGATAGGATAATAGAAGAAAGGACAGGCTTCTGTCGATCAAATATTTTTATAACACGACACGGCCTCTATTTAATTGTATGTACGTGTTGATGATTAGCAGTCAAAACCTACCTCATAGTTTTTAGGAAATTCTAGCCAGGGATTTTGTTTAAGACTAATCCGTAAATTTTTATAATTACATAATTTGCCCACAAGTTTATTTGGCAATCATTTTACCTTTTTTCCGTAAATACGGCAAATTTTAAATAATTTGTCAGGTCAGGTCATAGTGCTAAGAAAAACAGTATGTTTCAGCAGTTTACTAACCATCTCTAATGTTCTTGTCACCAATATCTATCTTCGGGATCTGCTGAAATGTTATCGTTATTTTTGGATTGCAATTCGAGAGGTAAAAATCACGCTTTGTTTGTGTTCAAACTGCGAAATATAAAAATATACTTAATATAGTGAGGTTAAGTGTTAAGTTTATAGGCAACCCTAATAGTTAAAATATCTCCCCATGAATTTGTTGCTTCTTCTGCTAGCACCCACCAATGTTTATTTTTCAGTTCTCTGTTTTACAGTTCTACTTGAAAATATACTTTATAAATGCGCTGTTATGCGATCTCCGTACCTAATATTTGCAAACATCCGAATTGTGCAGAGCCTGCTAGATATACGCTTCACGCATTAAGAATGGACCATTAAAAAAGTATACATTAACAATTCAAACCGCCAAAATACCTGTACGGCAAATGTGACAAAATGTGTTTTTTCCAAATATAGAATTTTAACTACGGACTTAGTTATGTTGTTACATACTAAACTTAAAATAATGTTACTCGAGAAAATATTTTCACTTTCCCAGGTCTTTAGGAGGTACTTAACTAAATTTTTTACACTAATGGAATGCCTGCTATAATCATTGGTGAATCCTTGGAGAATTTAAGGGTGCCTTTATTTTTATGTGTGATCTATTGCGCGAAACGTTTGTGTAGATTAGCGATTTAAAAAAATGCGTTTGCAAACAATATATATACAAGAAACTAAAAAAGATTAAAGATGAGTTTTTGCTGTTTGGTTAAGCAAGATACACTGTCCAATTCCGATATAAAATTGGAAAAACGAACGCATAAAGTCATTAAATACATACAGTTAAAATTATTTTTGCATCATAAAAAGGCAAGAACTGACGTTCTTTAAGTTTTACTGCCTTATACCTTCCTAATTTTAAATTTTAAGTAACAAGCAAAGTAAGTTTAAGTTGAAGTAATTAATGTTGCAGTTGTATTACTGGTGACGTAGCAAAGTAAATAATATCGACCATTGAAGAATTAGTTGGCACTGTATTTGTTCTAAACGGATATCAAAGAAATGATTTATTACAATCCAGAAATTAAAGCAACGCTATCCTTAATGACGCCGCCTGAATTAGTTTAATTTCCAAATTCTAAGAGGAATTTAAAGTTGATCAGTTTAGGCTCTCGGAAACTCTAGAGGAAAACATAGAATTTAGCATCATTTGGGAATTTCCCAATCATCAGTACACAGTATTTTAAAAAATACATAGCTACCACCCATTCGGATAATAATGCATCAAGGGCTATTATATAACGCTTTCCAGGAAAGAGTTTATTATATAATATTAGTCTACTTTTTAGGGAAAAATTTTGATTGGTAGAATGTTTGTAAAATTCCTTCACAACCGCTTTACCAACTACGATATAGGTTGCTATGGGCGGTAAGTAGAGAGATCTAATTGCTGGTGTGTCACCTAGCGCTAGGTTTATGAACTACGTGTCACGGTGGGTATGTACAGGAAAAGCCCGACAAAAGAAAGAGTCCAGTGAAATAAAATTACTTTGAATGGTTAATCTTTGTCATATTCATTTTGTTCAAAGTTAGCTACCTTCCCTACCACATATTTAAGTGTGTACGTCAAACTTACCAGGAATCTACATAGACGAATGGGTAGTGATGTACCAGTTAGTTGCTTATTGCGGTCGCGCGATCTCACAAGCTGCGAATTATTTTTGTGGGTTTCACACATTCTATTTAACATTGCCAAATAGCATCTATGACACTCGCCATAGATTTTAAGCGGCATTTCAGCGTTCAAAGTTAAGTCTTCACTTACAATCAATAGCACTTGAGATTAGCTCACGATAGCCTCACATTAAACATTTACTTAAAAACTTAGGGTTTTACGTTTTACTATATTGAACTTTTAGGCTAGTGTGTTCTTGTGTTTTCGGTACCAGTTCCGTTTGTTTAGCACAGAGGTCCTCAAACTTTTTTGTCTCGTAGACCCCTTGACATGTCTTTCGGTTTTGGGTATACCCCCTGATTAGCTAATATTGAATATTTACAAATTCATCAATTTTAAATGTGTTCTTGACAGCTGGTAATTGAACCACTCACTTTGAAGGATTTAAATCTCTAACTGTAGTGAAGTATAATGTGCAACACAAGAAAAAACAGTTTTATACACTTGATAATTAAATTCAAATTAAAAGAAACCAAACCAATACGTAGTATCTACTACACAATACAACTAGATAGAAAATAAATTAATTTGTTTAAATAAACCATAATAATATTAAATTTTCAATATTTGGCATCAATTTAATAAGATATTTTCTCAAATCTCCTAGGTTAGTGATATCCAGTCTGTTTCTTTTCATTTTGTTAGGGAATTCTGACCTGGCTGAAACTGCTTTCACTAGGTATGAGAATGGAAAAGCCATTAAAGATTTTCTCGCGATATTACATAATAACAGGTAACAGGTATGTCATTTTGGAGCCAGGATAGCTGATATCCGTTTCTAAACTGTATCTTACATTCTTTGTTGGTGCTTATTCAGATCAGCTCTTATAATATGACATCCGCTTCTTTACCAAATGATTTATTGTGGTATTACAGTAGTCAAAAGCTTGTGACCTGCTAAGGTGAGATCCTCTATCATGGACTCCCATTTACAATCTTTTTTCGTTAACATGGACCCCTTACAGGTCACGATCGACCCCTGGAGGTTGATATAGACCACCTTGGGAATCAATGGTTTAGCTACTTCTAAAGTATTTCATTAATAATGTTGCCAATCTCAAACCTGTAACAATGCGAGAAGAAATAATTCCCGCAATACCTATTTCCGCGTGATGTAGTTTTAATCCAAATTGTTACGACCTAACGTTTTAACTTTTTCGTTAGTGCAAGCCGTGACCTCAATAAAAAAGTAATGCAAATAAAGAACTTAGCGCCTCGTCCAGTCAGAGTTTAAATTATTAGTTGTTTGTGCAATCCTCCCTAGTAATTCCCTTGAATTGCTCGTCGGAGGGTTGCAAGCGTTTTGCGTTGCGCGAACCTCTTGCTCCAAAGTATAATAATATATTACGAAAGTCTGAGTTGGGAACCGTCATACCTCGAGCCCCGCCCTGTGTATAAATGGGAAGGTGAGATGTTGATGAATGACTCCTCGGCAAGTTTGGAACATATGTCATTCCACGATTCCAAACAGATTTTCGTGCTCTCAGTGACGTCTCCCCTGCATAACTTAACAGGAACGTGACCAACATTTGGCCGAGATCTAGTCACCGTCCGCAGGATGCATAGCTTGTCAGTCATCATTCCTGGAAACCTATTCTCTTCAGAAATGATATAATTTAGATAGTAGACTGCAAATGTCCGTGTTTTGTCAAGTTAAGTCAGCACCGTTTTCGCAGCAGGAATGTTTACGGTTTCGAGTGACGCACTAGATGTAAGTCGCGATCTGCGACAACTATAATACATGTAACATTTTCTATATAAAATTACTTACTGCTTTTAAGTTTAGAGAGCACGTGTCATTTATTTTGTAATTAGATGTCGAAAATTGCATTTTTAGTTAAATATAAGTACTAAAAATTTATATGTTTATGGCAATTTTATTTTCTGCAGAAAGACTTTCGGTATACGTGAAAACTGTTTCTATGTATATAACTTGTATGTAATCGAGATGATATGTTGTAAAAAAAAAACGACAAAAGGTTCCGAGAAAGTTTCATCGCGATACTACTTGTGCGGGTTAAGTACTAATTACGATATATGTTGCAACGCACCTTGAGCTGCATTCGAATGCAGCACAGTCCGGTAGCAACTCCGGCTATAAACACGACCGGCAAGTGAGTATTTGGTGCAAGTTCAGATTTAAGTAGGACAAATGAAATTACAGCAGAAAAAGTATTGTAATTAATGCTTCATATTAATAAGAAGCGCGAATTACTACTGCAAAATACCTAGTATTAAAAAAATAATATAATATACTGCTCTCAGAAACAGTATCGCTACTACTGCTTTCTGCTAAGTTTATTTATTATAAGGGGTTCTACTTCACTGAAGTTGTCGGAAAATACTTGATGCTCCAGATACTATTCTCCAATTTTCTTAACTGCTCAGCTGTAATCTGGCTAAATTATTTACAGCGTTAAATTTTTGTGGCAACATTGTTTTTAACTTCAGGCTAAATGAGCTCAATGGGGTTAAAAGCCAGACGGTAAGGCGCTAAACATAAAAGTGTATCTAATTGATTATGTAATAACTTGTAGAATTTATAGGTAACGTATAGTTTTTTATGGCGTTTTATAATTTATAAATGGAGTACCAAACTATTTGGGTTATTTAAGTCATTGAACAGCTTTCTTAAAATTCGATAATGGTGCGGAATTTGTATATTATGGTAAAATGCTATATCGACAACATTTACTGAATTATGCGAAGTGATCTGATCATATGATGTTTCTCAATAAGTACTATCCACAAGTCTCTTGACTTTAAGCATAATTGTGCCGTGATTGTTGCTCGACGTTTGGAGCAAATATGAAAATATCGGTTTTATCCCCAAATAATGTCACTTGTATATGCTTCAAAACCATACTTTTCCCAAAATGTTTACTAATAGCTCAATAAAAACATGAACAGGCACTCAGTCTCAAAAAAGTTGCACTCAGTTTGTCTTCATAACTTTTATAGAAAGCAAGCAAGTAAAATCTAGACTTGAAACAATTTGTTCAATTGTAAAGTTCAGAGGTCATTGACAGCTAATTATTCCAGTGCTGTCCAAACTATTTGAACGTTATTCATATTTTTGTCAACGTATGCAGTTGGTGTCGATTTATCAGCATTTATTTACGAAAAATAGCTTTCCAATTCAAATCACGGCTTGTAATAGCCAAGTAATATACAATTATCATCCAATGCAAAAGTATGCTTCGTAAGTAAGTTGTATAGTCTGACAGTAAATTGTTGCCACTAACAACCGTGTGGAGCAAATGTTTTTAGGGACGTATTTCTATAAAGAAGACCAAAATTTGTCCATTGCACATTTAAAGTCAAGCGACACGAAAAATTACGTAAGCATTACAATATGTCTTAATGGGGTACCTTATCCTGTGATAAGTCCGCGGTCAAACTGTTTTCCCTTAGCCCCTCTTTTTCAGGTGACTTGAAGGCTGAAAATTCTGCTATTATCGGCAACTCTTGTAGAATGGCCTTCCTGTACAAAAGCCATTAGTCTAAATATTGTTATTAATAAACTTCTTTGAGGTAATACAACAAAGAAAGCAAAATGCTTAAGTAACATTCCTCTACTAGATGACCGCGGTTCAATGAAGTTACATATAGTAAGAATATATTCGACTCCAAGTGCAGAAATTTGCTCAGAATACTTCGTGTTTAGAAAACAAAATGATGGATTCCTAGTTTATGTTGCAAAAAGAGCTGTAGTGATATTTTTTTAGTAATGAGATGTAACAGAAATGAATGCGACGCGTTCGTGTTACGTACCTATACTACAAACATAAGTACAGATTTTTTTTTAAATTTAGTCGATTTAAAAAAAGTATGTACGTACCAGCATTTTCACAGTTTCTTATATATATATATATATATATATATATAGAGGCCTAAACTAACTAGGGGTATGTCGACCTAAGGTTGGAACACAAAGAGTACTCTTTTTTCCTTGCTAAGCTTTCGACTTTATTTCCAAGTCTTCATCAGAGCGTCTACAATAATTACATTTTCAATTTGGAAACAAACAGTTTAAACTTTACTTACAGAAATTTGAGGTTATGTGTACACGATCTTATTAAACATAATTGTATTTAACAGTAATATTTGTATGGCTCTCTCTCCCGAACAGAAGTTGTGTCAAAAATTAATTTTAAAAGACCAAGAACATTTATCTAAAGTTTGATGATCACAGATATCGTTAAATTTCAGACAAAATCACAAAACACGTTAAAATTCTTTATCACCAATGTTTGTCAGCTGTCAATTCCGCAACAGTTTCCCATCAATCTGCTGCCAACTACACAACAAGATGGCCGCTGCCAACCATCAATTTTTGAGTATCCTAACCAATTGCATTCAAAATTTTGTTATGTTCTAAATGTAATTATTCCAACAAGTCAAAAAACTAAGCCCAATCCCAAAACCAACCATGTTAAACCCAATTAAATATATGAAAATTGAATTTTAAAATCCCATAAATTATTGACTTTTTTAATTTATTGAAATTATTTATTGACTCAAGTCTTGCGACAACAAGTACGTGTAGATGTTACTTAATTGTTGTGTGTCCGATTTTTTGTTGATAGTGTTATCGATTCTGGATATGTGGTACATCTCCAGAATCAACCTTTTACTTGTATTTTGCTCTACTTCTAATACTTGGACACCGTCCCAGTCTATTGTGTGGTTGTTATTAATTACATGTGAGGCTAGAGCACATCTGTCTCTTTTTCTTGTGATATCACTCTTATGTAATGATATTCTACTTTTTAACCACTGGGACGTTTGTCCTACGTAAATGTTATCGCAAGAGTTACACTTCAAGCTGTAAATCACATTGGATCTAAATTTGGTCGGCGTTTTTGACTTTAATTTAGTAAACAAATTTGAGCCCCTCTTAACATTACGTATAGCTATTTTTATGTTTTCTGAATTAAATGTTCTGATTAGTTTAAATGTTAATCCCGCGATATTAGGCAGCGAGCCATACCTCGGCGACTCAATAGCATTATTAAGGGTAGCATTACTCTGGCTTAAATCCCCAATCCCATTATCTACACCTCCCCCCTCCCCGGTTACCAATGGTCTTTCTTCAATCCCGCCGACGGAGTCCACAACCCGTACTTCACCCCCGAGAGGGAGGCCACTGGTGGAATAAAGAATCTTGTTGATGAGGGCTTTAGGGTATGAATTTTGAAGAAGTAGTTGTTTTAATTTATTTAAGTTTTTTTTTAAAAAAGAAGGATGTGATATTTTTTGAATTCTGAGTTTCATTTGTTTTATAAAGTTAACTTTAATCTTTGTTGAGTGGTCTGAAAGGTAGTTGATATGCCCATGGCATCCGGGAAATATATCAACTACCTTTCAGACCACTCAACAAAGATTAAAGTTATATCCAAGGCTGACTCAATGCCAAATTTTCTTGATCGCACGATATATAAAGTTGTTCGAATATAATTTTTCGGTTGAAATTTGTAGATGGGTACGTATTCCGCAATTTGTCTGTGTTTGATGGCGATTTTTTAGTGTTATCTTTGGAACGACATTGTGGCTGGCCATGTAGTCCATTTTTGCCAAAATTACAACCACTAATAACATGCTCTATGGTTTCAAGATACTGATTGCACTTTTGGCATATGTCGTTTATGACGTTTGCTTGCTGCAGTTTCCTGTTACACTGCATTGCTGTACTAAATTTCTGTCGGGTTGCAGATGGCCTTCTTTAAGGTGTATGATTACTGGTTAGTGATGCGTGGCTGATTTTGTATACTGTAATGCCTACCCTCGACATTCTTCTCGTCCTTCTCTTTTTATTTCTGTTGTTTCGAAATGTGCGTTTTTTTCAGATTCAGACGAGTCTGCGATTCTTTTAAGTTTACTGCTTTGTTTTTCCTCTAATTGCACAATGTCTATGCCGCCTTCGTCTTAGTGTTCGTGGCAATGCCATCGTATTTATACATGTTTTTGTATGTTGCATTATGTTTTGTAAGCATTGTACGCTTGAGCGTGTTTATTGCCAGTTATAATGCTGACCATTTATGACACCAGAGGAATATGTTATTGTTATTATTATTACTATTATCTTATATTATGATTATTATTACTATCATTATTATTTTGAATTATAAACAAGTCTAAAATTTAATATAGTATAGGTAATGGTAAAAAAAAAACTTTTTCATCCACGAAAATAGCAAACGAAAGAAATTTTAAGAAACTGAATGTAACCCGATATACCTAAGGTTCTCTGTAGCTTCATGCAAAATATCGCAATGCAATGCATTATCTTGCTTTTGTTACAGTGCAGGAGAAACAAACAAACAGCTTATATATCCGACCACACGCATGATATGTACGTAGGATATCGATGGAACTGTCCGGTATTTTTGAACAAATATGTCGTTCAAGCAGAACCCTCGGACAGCTTTATTGATTTCAGCAAATATAAACATATACGGCAGCTCCAATTGGGAAATGACAACGTTTACGATTGCTGGATGTGGCACTCCCACTGCAATTCGAGCTCGGTGAGTTAAGTACAAACGAAAATATCGTGCATACTAGTCTCCAGATTAACATCCTAAAGGCTACAATAAGGTCCTAATCGCCACGGGACAACCCCCTAGAGATCAATTGCGCGAAATCCACCTTTACATTCTAATACACTTTACAATGAATATCCATTAAAACAACTCTATGGGTACAATATCGCAGCGCGGGGACCTCTTTCTTGGTTTTAATTTTCACTAGGACTCGCTGAAATCCTTCCAATTACCGTCGCAATCTACCCCCCAGTTTCACAACACCCTCACACCCCCAGGACATAACGACGCGCGCTAACGTCTTCTCAAATCACACCAAACGAACCAGATAAAAACAATTAGAACGCTAGCATCATGATCCAGAATCTTCCGTTGGCGTTTCGCGCTACAGATAAGGATGGAAAGGCTTTTAAAGACACGGCGCACGGGGTTCTTGTTTCGTTAATTTGAAGAGGACGGAAGAGTATCTAATTTTATTTTGAGGTGTAGTAAAGAAAACTAGGCAGTTGTGGACGATTCTTGCATAAATCGTACACTCCTAATTTCTAAATTACGTTTTCTAAGTTGAATTAAAACATGCACCGCCTAGCATCACTGCTATTTTTAGAAAGATTTGAAGACGTTGCATACCTGATCTTCAATTTTGGAGGAAAAAACCTGTTAGTTTCAGGATAATATCCAGGTAAACATAATTTTCGAGAAATTTTCTCAATTAAAATCTGACAAATTGCTTCATTCTGCTTTAAATACTGTTTATTCTTGGAAATATTTAATTGCATTTTGATGCAGAAATTATTTAAACTTATTGCAAGATACTCCTAACCAAACTTAATAAATCAACAAAAATTTTGAGCGTTATAATTTTTAAAACTATAAGAAACGCACCCAATTCAATAAGTAGATCCCCTTAATTATCCTTACGCATAAATTATATACTGAAAAAACTCATATACAGGCTCCTTACATAAAAAAGTATGAGTGCTGTGAATAACAGATTTTATATGCAAATATCATTGTAGCTGTGAGTGCAATTAGGGAAACGACAGTGTACTAATGCAACAGAAAGCAATAACATTTTAAAGAGTAAGTCCTTTTATTAATCAGAATAGTTGTTATCTCATACATAAAAGTCATCTAATTGACAAGCAGAGTTGATCAAAGCAAAGCATCTTGCAGCAACAGCTGTTCAAGGGTAAGGCATATTACATAACTTTTATGTCGATGCTTCCTACCTCGTTAATTTAAACAGAAATAAAAATGCCACCAGGTTAAATATTAATGGCAATTACTTATTAGCCGAGTATAATCCTGAAAAGGTTTTATATTAAAAAAAGTTCCATAATTTGTGTAGCAAGAACATAAGCGCACTCATATGTCATTCCTTTTTATTCAATATTACATAACTTAACTCTAAAATTTCTGTACTTTATATTAAAAATTGTTTCTTTCCTTATACGAAAATTAATTATTGATTGCGGAGAATTAAGTTGATGAGCTGCCTTTCCCTTGAAATTAATTGGATTCTCCGATAAAATCGAACACCACTTGAAGTTTGAAATCATTTAATTTTTGGGGTCAGTAGATTTTTACACGATGTACTAAGACTTTCATCTAAAGTAGCAGCTAATCTAGCTAAATCTAATATTTTCGCGATCCTCTAAAATTACTGCTTTTTCGTTGTCTCCAACATTTTGCGATTTGCCAAACGGTATCGTTGTATCTAAATTTTAATTATTTGCAAATAATGCTAGCTAGAGCGTCGATAGCTGGCTTGCCAATTTTTCCATTAAACCCGATGGTTTGTATATTTTATGCTTATGATTTACACTGAACATCAGTTTGTCGTAAACTGGCAAAATTTTGAGTTACGATCGGAAATATGATGTAGTTATTATGCATATATTTTTTAAAGCTTACCTACGTATTTGATCGGTGTTTGTGTGCTAATTTAAATATTAGGGACTGAGAGTAACTAGTATCTCAACGGTTACCTATTCTTTACAAGACAGTAACTCAAATTTATTTATTAACAAGGTAATCGACCCAATTACAGTTACTGGCATTTTTACTCTGAGCATCGAGATGTTAATGCCACCCTAACGAGAATATCTACAAGTTTATTCGAAAAAGTATTGACTTACAACTTACAAAACCTTACCATCCGCATATTGGAATATTTAGTATCAACAATTGGGTGTGTTCACTAGTTATAAAATATAAACTTTTATACATTAAAAAAGAGTACTTAATTAATTAAATGTGTATCTGTATCCATAACGCTGCAAAAAAAATTTTAACCAAAATAAATTGTTTGCAACTTCTCAGTGCGCAACGTGACAACAACGCAGTTTTAAGACACGCTCAGATTGACTAGGACTGGCTGTGACGTATCACCTGATGTAAACAAGATAGCGTCCGCTACTTTCCGTATTTCGTTTGCGTTATTGGTTATGTTTGAGAGTGTTCTCGTTTGTTTGTTTTTTTATAAATTCAACAATATGTCGTCGGAATGCTTTGTTAAAGCGTCTTCGAACAATTTTCCGACTGTAGATATGTTTATAGTCACCGAACTTATCAAGAATGACCCACGTTTTAGTGCTGTCGAAATCAAAGGCGATAAAGCAGCAGTATAAGTAATTAATAAAGCAGCTTAATCTGCAATTTAATACATTATGGATCATTGATATTTTGGACGAAATGCATCTTTTTTCTAGTGCAAGTCGTGAGCAACACGGAGATGCAGCTATAGGTTATTTTCAGGTGAAGCGAAAGGGGCCCATATGTATACTGCAGTTCAAGATATGCCCGGAACACAAAGTTCGTGCAAAAATTATGCAGTTACTTTAAGTCTCACAACAGTAAAATGTAGATTTTGTCTTGGCCATACCCCTTCTGGCTGCTTTAAACCATCTCCGTTTGCGTTCGTAGTCTCCGGGTACACTTACGAATATTTTGTTGAGACTATTGACGGATGTATTTGAAATTTGAACACTGACACAAAGCACCATCCCCTGTTAGCTTCTGGTTTGTGCATGCTTAAACTTTCTCCCAGTTGTTAGGAGGAGTCCGTTAAAAGCAAGAAAACAGTTCGTTTCACTCGGCACAAGCAAAGGCACGTAGGTAACATAACCTATATTCTTTGTTTACATCGGGTGCTACGTCACACACCGTCTCCATCCAGGGACACTGCGTTTGTGTGGTCAATTTTTATATTTGAACTTCAGAACGGTTTTTTTTTTCGAAAACTGGTGCTAGAAAAATTTTGAAATTTTTAGGACGTAACAAGGCTGCTCCAAATATACACATGGCATGATTTCTAAAAAATGTCAAAACACCCAATTCAGTACATTAACTCGGTTGGCCGCCTTCAACCACACAAAGCTAACGTTTAAATATTATTTGTCTGCAACGGGTATAAAATACAGGTCTGTTGATCCAAGAAAATGTGCATGTACACAGTACAGTTTATAAAAGATTGAGTAAAAAGCGATACTAGATTTCAAAAGCAATTTACTTCTGCGTTGAATTTTATAGTTCCCAGGTACCGCTGCAAAGCTATTACGGTCAAGAGGGTTTAGACCATGCCTAATAAATTAGTTAGGATGGATGTATCAAGGTTCATTACCTTCGATCATTATATACAACTAGATATGGCGTAAACATAGTTTACATGCAGATCGTTTGAATGCAACTAAACTAGCGAGCCGGGAGAGACTTTGGGGAAGAGAGGGACCCAGTTCAATGACGTGGGGTGTAGAGGGATAATAACACAATCTAAAATTAGTAACCTATTTGAGTATACTAACTTGTAACATTTTATTTTTATCCTGAATAAATGTATGGTACTCAGTTAGTACAATAAAACCTAGTAATATAATGCTTGGTAGGCAAGAGAKGGCGAAGCCATCTAACTACAATAAACTGACCTGATAACAAAGCCACCTAGCAACCCTATTTGGAATTACAGGCATTTTAATACAAATTCTACAGCAAGGAAATATAATAAATTAATATAATGTTATACAGCATTTAATATTCTCTCAGTATAATTGATTTTATTGTTTCTATTCATACGTAATGCAAGTAATCCCGAAATAAATAGGTAAATACATTTTCTTAAATATTAAATACTAGTTAAACTGTAGTTATCAACTATACGTTTTACTATATTTATATACATAGCTACCTGTAGGGAAGGGAACATTCTATAAAAAGACACTAGATTGCAGCAATTTATCAAGCATTGCTACCTATACTATATTTTAAGTATTGGAAAATTTACAAACGGCATGAAACAACCTTATGATAGTTCCAAACGAACAAAAGCTTATTCGTGGTAGAAATCGTAAATCATATTACACAGACTATTGATTTTTTTTATAGTACCACAAAAAATGTCTTTTAATTAATATCTTAGTTATTTGTCCAGAAATTGATAAATTTAAGTTAAAAAAATAACTTATTTTAATAAGTCCTGCCACCCCTTTAACATCTGCATGTATTTAAGAAACAGTGTATTTCACAACTGTCACGTAATATCGCAGGCTCTAACATTCAAGGCTAAAATGTAATTCTTATTTTCGGGTATAAAGAAAGAACACGATCCCTCATAGGTTTTGCTTCACTCCTTTGGCGTGTAATTTTTCATGTTTTCTAAGGTGCAATTGTTTTACTTTCTAAATAGGAATAAAAAGCGCATGCTATATAAAAACAACATCAGTAATGTACGGCGTGTGGTGTCATACATTACGTAATCATAATCATTTGCTTAATCAGATTATAAAAGGTCACTATGATCATCTCAAATATGGGAAATATTTGCATTTATAGAGCTCTATCTGAACATTTTCCTTTTGATTTAGGGATCTTCAATTGAATCTAACAGGAATATCATATCATTCGTCAGTCTCACTGCCCGTACCGCATGCGCTATTTTCCTAGGTCATAACACTCTCCCCCCTTTAGAAACTGATCATCAGTTCTAGTCTTCATTCTTTTGTCCTGGATTGTACTGGGTCCTATAAACCACATGGTTAATTCTTTTCACTATTTTATAAGATCCTTCCCAGGATAGCGACAACTTGGGCGAAAGTGGGCGAAAGTTGCAGATCTTCGTTAAAAAGTGTCCTGGCATAACGGGTTTACGCCCGATCATTGGCGATCTTAGTTTCCCTATCGAGATAATTGGTTATTTGCCATTTAGGCGTCCTGGTTGACTGAAATTCCAGATCGCACGTTATTCTCAGATTTCTTTCAAACAATAGATGTCTCTTCCGTGATCTTATTTATCAGTGTCATGTACGCCATCAGAAACAGAAGAAGGTGCTTGTCCCAGCTGGTATCACGTCGCCGTCTTTCCATAGGAACCGTTATATAGTTCTACTAAACCGCTCAACCATTTCGTCTGATTACGGGGAAGAGTTCTTATCTTTATAACACCTAATGAGCGGTGCTCAGTTCTCGACACTGAATGCATTTCCAATAGCGCTCCAAATCTGCGAACCGGGTTATCAACGAAGACTCGTTCCACAGTGCAGGCTTCTTGATTTGGGATATCGGATCACTTGCTGAAGCAACCCATCGCCACTAGGATGTATGTACGTTCTTATTGTTGTTTGTTGCCGTTGGAAATAGTCCGGCAACGTCGATAGCAATCTTTTTCAATGTATATAGGTAATCCGCAGGCATCGCGGGTTCTGTTGCACAAAGCGTGGTTAACCAGACCCCCTGGTTAAGACGCGGTTAACCATCCGTAGCCCCATGCAGCGCCAATGACAAGCCTTTAAAATAAACCCTTTCTGTGACAACTGCTTTTTAACCGCGGGTTAACCAGGCTTTGCGCTACTGGGTTTGAATCTTTTAGGCAAGCGGTTTTATTCTAATATCTGTTTGGTGGCTTTTTATTTTCTTAATAATAATTATGACACTAATATCATCTATGAATCAAAAAGGTTTTCGACTCAAGTGTCAACGGAAATGGTACAGAATATTAACAGTGCATGGAGTTATAACTTTCATTCCATATCGGTGGTAAATTTAATACTGGGTTAAAATAATGGAATGTCTGTGTAGGTGTATTGTTTGCAACTCTTTACAAGATGAGGTGAGAAATTAATCTCCGGTTAATGATGAATAATAATTGCAGAAAGCCGAACGTCGACTAAAATCGTCTAGAACCTCCGGAAAACTCAAAAGTTTTCACGACCTGCTATGACAGCCAGCGCAGCGGCCTTGTCTGTTTGTTCTTCCTTTCATCCCCTAAGAATTTAATAACGTTACGCGGGATAACATTTGTATCTCAATCTCGAATTAATTAACGCTGCAGAAATCTTCGTTGAAGTTGAGATTAAATATATCAGACAGAATTAAGCCTCGTAAGCGGGATGTCTAAATTAATTAAATACATGCGAAGTGTGTGCCCCATCCCCCCTCTCCCTGAACGTTCTGGTGGCTTTATCCCGGCACGTATTTCACTCTAGACTATGTCCTGGTAATTACCTGCCCGACGTAAAATGTTCAAGTGGGGAAAACAAAAACTGGCGTTTGCTCTGCATGCATTGAGCTCTTTTCCAGGGAGGGGCAAAATTCATGGTAAGCGAGGTGGAAAGTTACGTACTACGCATTTATGATAGGGGGAAATCTGTGGCACTGGGTCAGCTGTCTGATATTTATAAATTTATCTTCAAGCTGCGTAAAAAAATATCTTGATCGTTATATATGCACTATAATGTAATGATGCAACCAAGCATTTAATTTGGTTGGTGTTATAACTTGCTGTATCTTTCTTGCAGTTTTCAATAACTAATATAGTTTAGATGCTGGTAGCCGTACTAGTTTGTGCATTCTAAGTTATTTACTTTAAATAATAATTCATTAAGCAATGGCCTTGAAAAAGATGTATAGGTTCGAGGTTGGGTTCCCATGAGGTTCGGACGTTTGAAGGACGCGCAGTGTACTTGCATTGCAATATTGTTATTTGTATTAAAAATAATCAGAAGGAAAAATCGGTGTATCTTGCGAATATTATATAGCTGTGTGATCGTGGACAGGTGCTTTGTTTTGTGCGTAACTGCGACAGACCGATGCGCCTTGTTGAAAATAGATGTATGATAGGAACGCACCGGACTGGATGAAATACCGAAATAACACAAGGAACTAGAGTCAGTTAAGAAAATAGAAAACCGTTAAGTAAAATAATAAATATTAGGCATGTTTTATGTGCATGATCAGTAATGGTCCGTTTATTGAATAACGAAATCAGCATTATATAAAATAAACTCGACCAACTTTAGCATGCATTTTATATAGGTGCCTGTCCTTTTCGTATCGTGGACGGATTGTGTAAACAAAAGGCCAGTCGTTGCTTCTATACAACTACAAGAACTCGACGAAACCGAAACAGGAGAAGACAGCCGCATAGAACGAACTTTTACTCCTATGATTCAAGATGGCCGTCACGGTAACCAATCATTCTGAATTATAGAATTTTCGTTAATAATGTGTCCTAGTGTCGCATCCTTGTGTTTGTATTGCGGTTGTTATTGTTGTCGTCGTTACAGTGAAGTAGTTCCGTGTTTCTAGGCAATGTATACAACAAGATACACAGTTGTGGTGCTGAAACCGCCTACTTTATGGGGAGAACGTTGTCCAGCAACAACACATAAATCGAGCAAGAGAGATAAAAAGAAAAGCTGTAAATCACACCAGAGAAAGCATGTGGAAGTTCGGAAGCAGCTTGGAAGAAGCTGTTCAAGGTCTTCGGCCAAAATATAACTCAAAAGAACCCATAAACGACCTGGAACAAAAAGGCTTCAGTTGTAGAGAAGAAATCTTAGCAGCAACACCAAAATGGAGTAAAAGGAACCACTATGATAGTGCGATAATTTTGTCAAGACCAGGAAGCCATTGAAATAAGCTCACACCGTAAATGCACACACAGCAAGAATGATCCCGTAGAACATCACCCCATTTAGAGCGCCATGAAAGAAGCAAAATAAACAAGATACAGAAATCGAACATTTGTACGCCCTCTATAGTTTGTATAAACAGCGGCCAGTCGTGGGTCCGTTAAGTTAGCTCCGCCATGTTGAGCAATTTTTTTGAAAACATTGCTCCAGATTGCCCTGAGCTAGCTCCAGCTAGCTCCACTAAAGAGAAAGCTAGCTCCACCTTACTTGAGTAGTTATAAGCTCATCATTGCGGGGGGGGGGCTAACTTAACGTTATCCTCGCCATGTCCTCAAATCTGTTTCAAAAGCTAGCTCCAGCTTGCCCAGAGCTAGCTCCAGCTAGCTCCACTAAAGAGAAAGCTAGCTCCACCTTACTTGAGTAGTTATAAGCTCATCATTGCGGGGGGGGCTAACTTAACGTTATCCTCGCCATGGCCTCAAATCTGTTTCAAAAGCTAGCTCCAGCTTGCCCAGAGCTAGCTCCAGCTAGCTCCACTAAAGAGAAAGCTAGCTCCACCTTACTTAAGTAGTTATAAGCTCATCATTGCGGGGGGGGGGGGCTAACTTAACGTTATCCTCGCCATGGCCTCAAATCTGTTTCAAAAGCTAGCTCCAGCTTGCCCAGAGCTAGCTCCAGCTTGCCCAGAGCTAGCTCCAGCTAGCTCCACTAAAGAGAAAGCTAGCTCCACCTTACTTGAGTAGTTATAAGCTCATCATTGCGGGGGGGGGCTAACTTAACGTTATCCTCGCCATGTCCTCAAATCTGTTTCAAAAGCTAGCTCCACTAAAGAGAAAGCTAGCTCCACCTTACTTGAGTAGTTATAAGCTTATCATTGCGGGGGGGGCTAACTTAACGTTATCCTGGCCATGTCCTCAAATCTGTTTCAAAAGCTAGCTCCAGCTTGCCCAGAGCTAGCTCCAGCTAGCTCCACTAAAGAGAAAGCTAGCTCCACCTTACTTGAGTAGTTATAAGCTCATCATTGCGGGGGGGGGGGGCTAACTTAACGTTATCCTCGCCATGGCCTCAAATCTGTTTCAAAAGCTAGCTCCAGCTTGCCCAGAGCTAGCTCCACTAAAGAGAAAGCTAGCTCCACCTTACTTGAGTAGTTATAAGCTCATCATTGCGGGGGGGGGGGCTAACTTAACGTTATCCTCGCCATGGCCTCAAATCTGTTTCAAAAGCTAGCTCCAGCTTGCCCAGAGCTAGCTCCAGCTAGCTCCACTAAAGAGAAAGCTAGCTCCACCTTACTTGAGTAGTTATAAGCTCATCATTGCGGGGGGGGGCTAACTTAACGTTATCCTCGCCATGGCCTCAAATCTGTTTCAAAAGCTAGCTCCAGCTTGCCCAGAGCTAGCTCCAGCTAGCTCCACTAAAGAGAAAGCTAGCTTCACCTTACTTGAGTAGTTATAAGCTCATCATTGCGGGGGGGGGCTAACTTAACGTTATCCTCGCCATGGCCTCAAATCTGTTTCAAAAGCTAGCTCCAGCTTGCCCAGAGCTAGCTCCAGCTAGCTCCACTAAAGAGAAAGCTAGCTCCACCTTACTTGAGTAGCTATAACCTCATCATTGCGGGGGGTGCTAACTTAACGTTATCCTCGCCATGGCCTCAAATTTGTTTTAAAACCTAGCTCCAGCTTGCCCAGAGCTAGCTCCAGCTAGTTCCACTAAAGAGAAAGCTAGCTCCACCTTACTTGAGTAGTTATATGCTCATCACTGCTGGGGGGCTAACTTAACGTTATCCTCGCCATGGCCTCAAATCTGTTTCAAAAGCTAGCTCCAGCTTGCCCAGAGCTAGCTCCAGCTAGCTCCACTAAAGAGAAAGCTAGCTCCACCTTACTTGAGTAGTTATAAGCTCAACATTTCTGGGAGTGCTAACTTAACATTATCCTCGCCATGGCCTCAAATCTGTTTCAAAAGCTAGCTCCAGCTTGCCCGGAGCTAGCTCCAGCTAGCTCCACTAAAGAGAGAGCTAGCTCCACCTTACTTGAGTAGTTATAAGCTCATCATTTCTGGGAGTACTATCTTAACGTTATCCTCGCCATGGCCTCAAATCTGTTTCAAAAGCTAGCACCAGCTTGTCCAGAGCTAGCTCCAGCTTGCCCAGAGCTAGCTCCAGCTTGCCCAGAGCTAGCTCCACTAAAGAGAAAGCTAGCTCTACCTTACTTGAGTAGTTATAAGCTCATCATTTCTGGGAGTGCTAACTTAACGTTATCCTCGCCATGGCCTCAAATGTGTTTCAAAAGCTAGCTCCAGCTTGCCCAGAGCTAGCTCCAGCTTGTCCAGAGCTAGCTCCAGCTAGCTCCACTATAGAGAAAGCTAGCTCCATCTTACTTGAGTAATTATAAGCTCATCATCTTACAAATTATTTGTGAAACATTTAAGAAACTTTCATATCCTCTATTGTTATACAACAACTATGTACAATACTAATAGCTTACAAATTATGATTTATAGCTTACAAATTATGACAATTAATTTTCTGATTGCTTAAAAAATGATTCAGATTGAACGAATCTGGGAAAGTCAATGCCTGGACCTTTTGAATATAGGTAATTCCATTTTGGTAACATCTCGGGAATTTAATTTTTATTTTTTTACTTCTTTATAAATAATATGATTGTTTTCATACAATCTATAAAGAAACTCAAATTCGATAAACGTTATTTGTACAAGGGTTTTTCGTTACCGAACAACTGTAAAGATTGCGCCATGCTTAAAACTCTGCACTTGTATGTATACAGGATAGCTGATGTTACGAAAGTATTGCGTTCATTATTTTAGTTACTACATTGAATTAAGTTTTGACTTTTGATTTCATAACGTGAATGCTATGATTAAAGCATTAAGTATTAAATTTTATGTCTGTTAAACCTACCAATCGTATCTAAGCCCCTATCGTTTTTTCTGCGATTCGGATACCTGGAACACGCCCCCCTGACTTTAACCGTTTCCGGTACAACTATTTCAACTAAGCTAAATGCTATGTACACAGTCAATTAAACACTTCGTTCATCAGAATTGTATTTTAACTCAACACAACTTAATTACAACTCATAATAATGTGATATTTTTGGCGTATTGCCACTACGCTGTTTCAATAACACTAAAAATATATTTTTGTTCTACCATTTACTCATGTTTGTCCGTTACTTTGGAAATTGCAAATGTAGATGATCTGCAGGCCTATAAAAATTATTACTATTATTATAATATGATATAAAGCTGAGACCTACCACACGGATTTAGCTTCTCATATCGACACGACAAAATTGTGGGGCTAACTGTCATAATATTTTTTCTGAACGTAGCTGAATGTAGCTAGCTTTTTAAGAACGGAGCTAACTGAAGACAGCCCCAAATGATGTGGAGCTATTTTTTCAGATCGACCGATCAAAATGGCGGAGCTAAATCTTCTTTTCTTGAAAATTATGGAAATTGGGATGGAGCTAACTTTGTCTAGAGCGGAGCTAGCTAGAGCTAGCCCTGGGCTACCTGGAGCTAGGTTTTGAAACAGTGGCGAGGATAGCGTTAAGTTAGCACCCTCCTAAGTGATGAGCTTATACTACTCAAGTGAGGTGGAGCTGGCTTTCTCTATAGTGGAGCTAGGTTTTAAAACAGATTTGAAACAGTGGCGAGGATAGCGTTAAGTGAGCACCCCCCGAAATGATGAGCTTATAATTACTTAAGTAAGATGGAGCTAGCTTTCTCTATAGTGGAGCTAGCTGGAGCTAGCTCTGGGCAAGCAGGAGCTAGGTTTTGAAACTGATTTGACACAGTGACGAGGATGGCGTTAAGTTAGCACCCCCGAAATGATGAGGTTATAACTATTCAAGTAAGGTGGAGCTAGCTTTCTCTTTAGTGGAGCTAGCTGGAGCTAGCTCTGGGCAAGCTGGAGCTAGCTTTTGAAACACATTTGAGGCCATGGCGAGGATAACGTTAAGTTAGCACTCCCAGAAATGATGAGCTTATAACTACTCAAGTAAGGTGGAGCTAGCTTTCTCTTAAGCGGAGCTAGCTGGAGCTAGCTCTGGGCAAGCTGGAGCTAGGTTTTGAAACAGATTTGAGGCCATGGCGAGGATAACGTTAAGTTAGCACCCCCAGCAATGATGAGCTTATAACTACTCAAGTAAGGTGGAGCTAGCTTTCTCTTTAGTGGAGCTAGCTGGAGCTAGCTCTGGGCAAGCTGGAGCTAGCTTTTGAAACAGATTTGAGGCCATGGCGAGGATAACGTTAAGTTAGCCCCCCCCCGCAATGATGAGCTTATAACTACTCACGTAAGGTGGAGCTAGCTTTCTCTTTAGTGGAGCTAGCTGGAGCTAGCTCTGGGCAAGCTGGAGCTAGCTCTGGGCAAGCTGGAGCTAGCTTTTGAAACAGATTTGAGGCCATGGCGAGGATAACGTTAAGTTAGCCCCCCCCCGCAATGATGAGCTTATAACTATTCAAGTAAGGTGGAGCTAGCTTTCTCTTTAGTGGAGCTAGCTGGAGCTAGCTCTGGGCAAGCTGGAGCTAGCTTTTGAAACAGATTTGAGGACATGGCGGGGATAACGTTAAGTTAGCCCCCCCCGCAATGATGAGCTTATAACTACTCAAGTAAGGTGGAGCTAGCTTTCTCTTTAGTGGAGCTAGCTGGAGCTAGCTCAGGGCAATCTGGAGCAATGTTTTCAAAAAAATTGCTCAACATGGCGGAGCTAACTTAACGGACCCGCCAGTCGTACTTAACGTTAGCTGTGCTTTAGTAATCTTTGGCTAACCTTATTATAATTGTATTGGTGTATATGTACTACGTATTTTATTCAAGGAGGGCTATTATCTTTACTTAGTCCTTCTGTAATATAGGGTTATTATTTTTATATTATTATATTTGCAACAAACACATTCTTCTGATTGGCTTTACACCGCTGCGCATTGCCTTCTTGATGACACTTTTTAACGGCTGTAGCAATCAATGTCTACTGAAAATGGATAGGTGCCACCTGGATGTGATATTTTACTTTGAGCTCAACACTGGGAATATCGTGATGCATATTTTTGCATAACAGAATATTACACAAGAGTTGTAAGAAGCATATTAATTGCCTTACAACTCGAGTAATGTACTATACTTTTTCTACGACACTCAATATTTTCCCTCCCTTAACATCACAGCATGTTTACTAAGTTTAATTGTGTTCTAAATAAAAGGCGCTTCTGTAACCTGTAACTCCAAATGCTAATGAAACAAGACAAAAGCAGATCAAAATTTACAGTTCATCACATTCAATGTAATAATGTAAGCAAGTTTCGAGAGGCGAAAACATTAACCAAAAGTCTGCACAAGGTGTTGTCTACAGAGATTGACTGTTTCTTATAATATTTCTAACAATTAACTGAAATAAAAAATGAAAAAAAAAACATGACTTGAACGTATTGGTAAAGTGTAACGTAATAAAATAAAATACGTGTTAGTGCTGTCAGCAATTTACTAATAAAGTAGTAGAAAAAAATACTTTACTTCCGAGTTTTACCTATAAACTTTGAATTGAACTTCGCTTCCCGAATATTGTATCGGATTTTATCAGTCTCAAAACTTACAAAGCTTATTACAAGTTGGCAAATTACACGCAGACTTTTGGCACGAATCCTTCGAATACAATACTAAGCACGTTTGCACTGAACAAACGAAAATATCTTGCACGACAACTCTTACTGATGAATGCTACACTTTCTGAATACTACTTCGTCTAAACTGTAAAATGTAGGTCGTGTTTCTTCCTTTCAGAATGACATACACATAACGCTCACGCAATACCGCGAATTAGAGCATTGCTCCATATTTCAATCTGGCTGTCTCGGTTGTTTGGCGATCCAATTAAGGCAAAATCGGACAGATACATTATTTACTGCACCGAATTCAATGCGGCTTATACATAATTCAGAATAGTGGATTATGTTTTATACATGCCCGCAGCATATCGAGCTGAAAAGCGACACGTAATTTTTAAATCCGTTTACTTGATTTATGGAAACAAAACAGGGATTGTGTCGTCATGATTTATGTGATGGGTAGTGCTCATAATTTTCACTTAAACAATTATTATCGGCAATTTTATAACATAAAACTACAAATGGTTCATGACTAAGTTACTGTACCACAAATGTCACAGTTGTGTTCAATCAAATCTTCGAAGCTTATTTTTTTGACAAAGATATGTATTCTAGTTTCATTTCCACCATTTACAGTATTGTTAAATCCAGCCATGTGTTTCAATTTTTAAATCGCTTGCTTTAACTTCTACTGCTGATTGCACCGTACCTGCTGAAATACGTATTTCGGCTTTCTAAATCATTTTGCCGTTTTCCTTTACATCCCTTTTGTTAAAAAAAGTTTTCTTTTTAACAATGACGTGATTCAGAGAGTTATAGAGTCAACATAAACGCGACTGACTTAAAATTTACCAATCTAGCTTTAACGTTTATCGGTTAATTAATATTTGTTTAACTAATTAGTACTAGTTCTCGATTATATCTACACATATTTCTACAACTAATTCATTACAATAAAGTTTCAGTAACCATAATAGACGTTTTGTACTGCAAACGCCACAAGGACCGGTTTAGCGCTGCTCTTTCAGTGTTAAGCCCATTTTTTTACAAATATATACATATATGGACGTGTAGGACATATATTTTAATTAGAATAGCACAGGATATGGTCTGAAACAAAACGTAAGATTCGTCTGTCAAGCTTGAATTTGCCGCCCGAGGCATGGGCCACTATTTGCCCCTCCCCCACGCACTGGATCAGGAGCTGATTACAAAAGTTGTTTATCTCAGATGTTGTGATGTGAGTAACATGGAAGTCTCTTTCATGCCAACTTTTTCCATTCCTTCCACACTACTATACCGCCATAAAATAATATCCCATAACTTAACGAATTATTGTACTATTTCAATTTCCCAGCATGCATTTATCTTAAATAAGTGTGTAACAGATTTAAGCTTATGTCTATCATTTCAATAAAATTACATTTTATTACATATCTTGTATCTGTAGTAGTTATCTGACCGCTAACATACATCGAACATTTTTATCCAATTTGATTAATTACATTTGATGAAATTGCAAATACAAATATGAAATAACTATCAGTCCTATTAATGTGATCGCAAAACGCTCTGTGAAGTCTCCAAACGCTATTGCTGTCTCCCTCGCATCACTCAACAATTGACTTCGATGCGCCGATAGTAAATAGATCTACTACTTTTCAATGGGACTTATTACATCATTAAACMTCAGCAAAAAAATCATTATCTACATCTTCAAAGGTACGACAAACACCAAAAGTATATTTTATTCTGATATGTATGGATTATTTATTTAATCGTAGTAAATGTAACTTTGTGTTAGACAGTTAAGTGAGTAAACCAAATACGAGTAGTACCTAGGGTATACAGTATAAGTATACAGTGTGCGGTATACATTATACTGATGCTGATCTTACCTAGGCGCTTAAAGTAGATTCGTTATCCTTTTGTTTGGTCTTTATAGATTATACAAGGGTTTATTAACAGTTTCAAATCATTGTATATGTCAGAAAAAAAATGTTTTTACTTACAGTGGTTTTGTGCACCTTCTCCTAATGAAAGCGATAAAGCAAAAATAAATTACTTTTCTGTACTTACATGTTGCATTTGTATTATATTTTCTGGCAACCGTGTTTCGATGCCAGGTGTTTTGTTCATATTCACTCAATCCCAGCAATGCACTCATATTGAATTACATTTAATAACAGGCAAAACGGTATACCGAAATCAAACCAAACTTAAACACAAATGGATGCACATACAGGTTAAACGATTAACGCACGTTTGGAAACTTCGTACTGACCTTCCACAACAAAAATGAATGTATTTACATTACGGTATAAGAAATAAGTCATCCAGCCTAACTGAAACTTTTAAAATCCAAACCCAATGGATTGAAATGCAAACCTTTAATGAGATCTACTAGCATAATACTTCGTTTTTACGTACTTATCTCCACAAGTTTCAGGTCACATCTATTTCAGGTTTCCTAATTAAGAACCTTGTTCGTAAACGAGCCGTTCTACCATAACTTGTTCAACTCCCTTATTCAAGGCGTACCCTCTTGACGGATTGTGTATCGGAAAAATGTCACAACCCTCAACATCATTACCAATACTTCATCTTCGCAGAAAGCCATTGGGGGTTCTTAATTAAGTCCAAACCCTTGATTAGCCTTCTATAGCTGATGAAAGATGTTCATAAATACATAACAACTTCCCGTAATGGAAAACTTCGATTCAGCCATGGGCGGGTTGTAAATATAAAAATTATGAATGGAATATCAGGGCTGCGGAGTAATTACTTCCACGAGGGAAGGCCGTTCTATGCCGCGATTTTTTTATGCACAGCTCGTTTATTTCACTTAGAAGAGCCAATTTAGTGAGTTATTATGTAAAGGAAGAATGATAAGCCCGCTAACAAGGCACTAGCTTGCAAACATCTTTGGTGCTTCAGAAATATATGTACTACTACAGGTCTTTAGAAATCCAGGAAGTAGGATGATAAAGACGTACTAGAAAAAGTGAACGTGTGCTATATTTAAACGTAGCTTTTATAGAATGTTACAGGTAACATAACGAATGGAGAGGATTGGAAACGCAATATACATATGTATTAAACGGTTCATGCGTTTTGTAGGTGTTTCAATGAACACTTACCTTAACGTCCGTTTTTAAACGGTATAATAAAATAACTAGCTTTCTGCATTGTTTTCAATGGGTGGAACTCCAGGTCTAACAGCATTGTGGTTGTTTCTAGCCTAATAATATAATTTCTTCATTGCAATTTCAACATAATTGAATATATAATGTTTGGACACATGATAATTTTATGTCCCAGTATTGAAAAACAATGGTTTTTAAACAGAATACTAAACTGACTACTAGCATTCTGCACTGGTTCCACATTATCACTAGCTGTTATAACTGACCTCTCTGGTAACATATCTAAGGGTATAATGGTAATGCATGCCGATGACAACCATTTCAGTAAACAGTGTCTCTCCAGATCTAGTTCAGTGTGATACGAGTATTATTTTCGTCCTTAAGGCTGGGATCCTGGAGGAAGAGGGAAAGATCCATCCGAGATAACGATAGAAAGAGAACCACAATTATTTTACAAAACAAGACGACTCCATAACTACTGCACCTTTCGTGATCGACATTTTCACGTAAGCTGTTGTGTAGGCTAAAAATAATCTGATAGGTAGACCTCGCAATTAGCAACTATCTTAGCTAAAAATATTAAGTATATTTGTTTGAAAAGTGCCTTAGGCGCTAGATGAATATCCCTCGCTGTCTAACGCATTGTACAAGTGCATTGCGGTACTTTGTTTGATATAGTGGCTTTATCAGCAATGAACTGACACAATAACAAAGCTACCTAACTGCCTTAACGGGTACAACTTCCTAAAGGAAGTGACCTGTAATCTGACAAGTTGGCATTTACCTGCATACATCAACCTGACAGCAGGCCTCCAAGGCACTTTTTGCTGACATATATAAAACATAATTTATTAATTAAAGGAAGTTGAATTTTCACCTTTGCCAGATAAACAGTTTTCTTTTATTCGTCCACTAACTACCACATTGGTGACCCCGAGATCCATCCTCGTCAACAGTTTCCTATAACCTGTCGCTCGTTTGAATTAGAAAAAGCATCTATGACAGCTAACTTAAGAGCATCATATTTTTGCGTATACCAGGTTATTCAAAATATGGAATAACCCATTTATTTGTGTAAATATGAACTATATAACATTTCATTCTAACTGCATGATTTCTGTAGGAACTTTTATAACAATCTTCCTTCCGCCTCCCCATTGCTTCGGCAGACAGTAAATTAATGTGAAAGAGCTTTTAATATTAAACTTGTCCCGTGTAATTGCTAATTAGACATCAATCTTAGAAATCCAGTCATATCGGAATAGATCGTATACCGCTCGATCATTCCCGACAGGATTGTATCTTAGCTTCACTTTTCAGTGGATACCACGCGACGGACCTGGTGGGGATGTGCATTCGCATTCTGCTCTCGTGACGGACTCGTGCGAAAGGGTTTGCGGTTTTAGATTTTTTGAATGTTTTTACTCATTTATCGTGCTCATGTTTTTGGTAGTGTAGAAAGAAATATGTAGCTACAACGTGGAGTTCGAATTTTTCGTTTATGTGCCTTAGTTTTTTGAGAAATAGCTCGTCATAGCATTTTTAAGCAAAATATAACAACAAATATTTACATTACTGTAGCAAATTCAGAAAAAACTCTACGTTGTAGCTACATCTTTTGTTATTGCCATGTCGAAATTTCACTTCGAAAAAGTTTCGAATAACTCGGTAAAATGTAAAACGGTAGGTGCTTAAAATGACCCGATTCGCTCTAGGTAAACGCCCCTCTTAACTAGAATGACGATCACGTCGGGGTCACCATTGTGGTAGTTAGTGGTCGAATCGAAAAGACAACGGAATTATTAATGTGTTTATTTGAAAAAGGTCAAAATTCAACTTTTTTTAATTAACAACTATTTTTATTCACTACTGTGAATGTCCGAGGCTAACTTCCTTTTCGAGGCGACGTTCTGCCAATCGCCAGCTGCGCTAGCTTCGAATCATGAATCCTGCCGCGGCGCCAAATGTAGAATAAGGCGAAACGCCACAATCCCAATCTTTACAGCTTCCATAATGCTGATGAAAATGGTTCATAAAATTCAGGAATGATATTACTCTCTGGATTAAACTTATTACATTATATGTGCATACTGCAATTAGGTCGTCGTACCATAGGAAGAATGATTAATTCTGACACATTCGACATAAATAACTAAAAATTTCAGAATTTGCACTTGCACATTGTTCTTTTGGAGGTGCGACATGTAGTCTCAATGTTATTCATCTTAATTGTCCAGTGTTCTTAAGAAAAGAAATGTCCTTGAGATCCTATTGAATTCTGTCTTGTCCAAGTGTAGGTACTACTTGTCTCTAAGCATTGGTATGCTGGTAAATAAATTTCGAAATATACCTATAAGGGATACAAACTAACACCTGCTACATGTAATACGGTTACTAAATATATTACAGTATCACAATAATCCGCCATTTTATAAATAGTAGCGGAAAATTGCAATGGTCTATAAGGGAGATGGAAGAGGGCCTGAACTGTCAGTTGTCAGGTTCTGATGCAGTGTTGTTTGACTATTCCCTAGGTAGCTGGCAACGTGCTTTGTACATTATAGCGTGATATCTGACAGTTCTTCAATCTTTAGGGTTAGGTTTAATTGGTTTGGTTCCCCCTCCCATGTTTCGCCACTATTTTGTCCTAAAATGGGCGTTTATTGCGGAACTCAACAATGTATTTCGTGACTGTAACGTGTAAAGCTACTGAACGCCATCTAGCGCATTTGTAGCTGTGACTTCGGATCTGATAAGCCTTTGGTGGCGTAGTGGCATTATATTTGATCGCCAATGAATATACTTTTTTTCAAAAATATATGTGGACCTGCTATCCCGATAACTAATCTTATACTGAATAATGATACTGATTTTTATATGAATACTAAAGGCTAAAGCATACCGTAACATACTAAACTAAATAAAAATTTAGATGGCAAATGCCACTTAGCTGCCATAATAGAATCTACTTCATAAAGGAAATGACCTGTATCCTGACAAATCGGTATGCACCTGCATACTTCAATTTGACAGTAGGCCCCACGGCACTTTTTGCGAGCGGGCAAGAACCGACATACATTAAAATGCATGTCTATGCTGTGCTGTCAAATTTAAGTATGCAGATGCATACATTTTTTTGCAGGCTTCCTTTAGGAAGTAGATCCAATTGTGGTAGCAAGGTGGCTTTGTCACCATGTCAGTGTAATGCTGAGAGATGCCATTGCTATCTAAATTTTTGCTTACATCATACCAAGCCCTTGGTATTTAGGTAAAAACCAGTTCTATGCTGTGCTGTCTGCAGTAGACCTAAACTGCACTGATGAGCTATAATGATAGCGAAATAGATATATCTGCAATTGGTTGCGGTGCAGACAGCGCAGCATAGACATGCATTTAAATACTAAACTCATAAGATAATAAATAAGATATCGTAGTACAAATGTTAATGTTAAGAAAGAGTTTGTTTGAAGAGTACCTTTAGGATAAAACGTTCAAATCATGCTGTAATGCTAAATAGTCATGTAAGGAAACAACATTGCAGAAAACTTTAAGATCCTCGGCGTAGATGAGTTTTTGATATTTCAAAGCATAACAATGTAAGAAATAAAGGACCTATATTTTGGTCCCCGAGAAACAAAGAAGAACAAATATTCAAAGCTGCCATAACTTTTTTATACAAATGTACGAGAAACTAACTAACTCTTAATTATTTGGGCAGAGTTAATTCTTTAATGTGGGCTAATCTGCCTTTTGCATCTTATACATGTTATTGAACCGCACCATCCCTGTCTACATTTTCTACGCATACCATCTGCAAAACATTAGAAAACCCGTGTATTTAGAAAAGTCGTGTATGCTGAGATGCTTAAGTTACTGCGGAGTTCCTATGTTGTGCCAAGGAACAAATTGCCTTAAGAGCAGGCGCCCACTAAGCAATTGTAATCGTGATCGAGCACGTTCTCATGCGCATTTCCGGTGGCAAACGGGGGCGAAATAACCCTTCCGGCAGCACAAAACCATACAACATACAAAGTACATAAATTTCATTACGAATTATACGCCCTATTTGGCGTTCCGTGCGAATCTAAACCGCATCCCAAACACCGATAACCGGACCGTCCGGCAATCGAATTGACCCCCTCGTAACTGCTACGTTTACAGAATGAAACTGGTAATATTACAGCAAATTGCCGTAGCGCCATACGTCCCGCCTATAATATCTCCGGACCGCACGTTGCAAGTTCGTGTCAACCCCATCCAAAGGCAAATTCGGTCCAACAGGAGAAGTCGTTCCAGACTAACAAGATGGTCGAACCGAGTTCCGTAACTGCGGGATTTGAGCCATAGTTACGGTATCTTTATAAGCTTTTGCTTTATTGTAAGAATTTGTGATCCTCCCAAAATGAGAAAACAACGAGATAATTTTGCAATTTACCCATTGCTACTCCTTCAATTTGTTTGTAATACTCGTTTTTAAATTGAAAATAGTACTTATACAGAGTGTCCGAGAAAATGTGGAAGATAGAACATTCAAAAATAAGATGACAAGTTCCCATTAATTTTTCCCCAACGACCCCATCTACGGAGATACGGCTTTTTAAAGGACGCCACTGCTGGAAATCAATTTTTCTTGAATACCTTTTAAACTTAATATAATTTAATGAAAATTTAATATGATATACAGTAGTAAGAACTTCTTAAAATACTGCCCTTAAAACATAATTAGCTTGTTTAGTTTACTCTTGTTCATTGTCGATAAAATGAACCGTTTTCAAAAAAAAATATAAAGAATTAAGGTTTAGTTTTATTAAAAGGAAACCATGATTTGTAATTTTATTGTCCTTGAACCTAAATCCGCTAATTAGAAATAATCAATTAAAAACTTCATAAGTGGGTTCAACATGTGCTCCGTGCTTTTGACGACGAATAGAGGACTGCTGTACTCGCCACAACAACCCAGCATTGTTCCTTATCACATCACAATGAAATGTGATTCTTTGTTAAAGTTCCTCCCTAATATCAACTGGAGAGGAATACTCTAAGGTTTCGAGATGACCCCACAAGTAGAAATCCATTGGCGTTAGGTCGGGAGACTGTGAAGGGCAGCCAATGGGACCACCTCTGCCTATCCAACGTTTTCCATAGAAGATATTCAGGTGGTCCCGTACAGCAACTCTAAAATGAGGTGGGGCTCCATCATGGCGGGTTTCAAGTGGCAAATGCTCTATTGAATCCAGAAAGCGTCCTGAAGGAACTGTAACTAAAGTTCACCATTCAATCGTGGCGGCAATACGCCTGGTCCAATAAAAAAATTGCCGATTATTCCCGCCCAAACATTAATTGATTGGAACTGATGTTGATGATGATGAACGACAGTGGCATGAGGGTTTTCATCAGCCCATACATGCGAGTTATGTAAATTTACAATACCATTTTTGGTAAACCCTGCTTCGTCGGTAAAAAAAACAGTACTAATGAAGTTTGGGTTTGTTTGTTGCTGATCTAACAGCCAGTTTACGAATTGGATTCTTCGAGGAAAATATTCATGAAGTAGTTGATGCACCTTTACAGCAACTATTCTTTAAGTACTTCACGAATTGTCGAAGAGTATCAGCTGCAATATCCAAAATATTTTCCTCCATTTGCACCGTACGTACTGTTCTTCTCACACCAGCATCGGTACTTGTTTTATTTGGAATATTGCGATTAGGATATCTTTCTTCATACAACCTTCTTGCTTCATAACCATTGCAAGATGCAAGACCGTACATAAGATGCATATCTGCATAATTACTAAATATGTATCTCATTATCGAATTAATTTACCAAGCTATTCAAATTGCAATAAATTAATATCGAAGTACTAAAAGATCAACGTGTCAAAAAGGTTTCAAATGTACACATCAATGCAAGATTATTTGTTTCTTTCGTAGGTAGCACTGTAACGTTCGTCAAAATAGTGCATTCTTTAATACTTACTGATAAAAATTTTTATTTCAGTGACTTTCGTATTACACTTTGCTGTAGGGACAAAAAAATTACAAATCATGGTTTCCTTTTGATAAAAATAAAACATTAATTCTTTAATTTTTTGTCTCGAAAACGGGTCATTTTATCGATAATGAGCTAGGTTACCTTTTCTTTAGCTTAATGTTCAAGGTATCCATATTTATGTTTTTTTAATTACTTATCATACAGGGTGTTAAAGATGTAAACATTAAAATGCACAACCTACTCCGCCCTGATAAACTATACAAGCTAATAATGTTTTAAGGGCAGTATTTTAAGAGGTTCTTACTACTGTTTATCATATTAAATTATCATTAAATTATATTAAGTCATTTAAAAAAAATTCAAGAAAAATTTATTTCCAATCGCGTCCTATAGAAAGCCGTATCTCCGTAGGGAGGGCCGCTGGAGAAAAAATGTATGGGAACTTGTCACCTTATTTTTGAATGTTCTATCTGGATCCGAGAGATCTCCCACATTTTCCCGGACACCCTGTATAGTGTGAAATTTATTGCCTTTATTTCTTGCATTTTTTCTGAATTATGTTTTCGACTAGTGAAATGGGGATGTTTGTGTACAAGGATACTAACATCTCATGATATCAAGACATGGTCGCTTGGTATATTGATTTTACTAATTTTTTTCTCTAAAGTGAGATGAAGTTTTTATATTTTTGATGCTCTTTAAGACGTCTAGGAATTTTGCTAATTTTTGCATTTCGCTAATAATTGGTCTAAAGTTTATGTTTTGTTTGTGTGTTTGGGGTTGTCCATAGAATATTTGTGCCAAAGCGTTGTGAATTATGGGTTTGTGTGCTATTTCGTCTGTTATATATTTTTCCAGTTATAAATGATTTAGTCATTTCTTGTTGTTGCGTTTCTGGTGTCTGTGTTTAACTTTGTGTTTGTTTTTTTTGAGTCATCAATCAGTTTATCGTTTCTAGTTCGTAGTCGGTTATGTCCATAATTATGTTTGATTTGTCAGCTACAGGAACGACATAGTCGTTTTGATCAACAGATGAACATGTTTCCACAATCGGAAACAAATACACCAGTGTATTTGTAAATTCAGCCAGTTGTTTTCGGTACATGCTTACTTTACCTGGAGATACGATATTCTCGTACTTTAATATGCACTGTCTTTACTGTTCTAAAAATGTAACAATACCTTTCATTTTTGGGATGATGTATACATTATATTTTCAGAGTGCTTCGAATATCGTCTACGACGTCTTAGCAATATACCCAAGCTGCAAAAGATATTAAGGAAAGTAGAAGTTCGATGGGATCGAAGTAAAATGATAGGAAAATATTTCCTTTGATGTCGCATGCTTTTCCAACCGAATGATTTGAAAACACTACATGGCCATTTTCGGCTTAAAGCGTTTGCAGTTCCTGACAGCTTTATATTTTTCGTTCTATTCATACATAATGAGATCAAAGGGATATTATGCAAGCACGGAGGCTGCCCATAAAAAGTTGGGCATCTACCTTATCCTTTTCTCGGTCACACTGGATTTGCAATAGCAAAGCTGATACAAACCCTACTTGTTACCTATTATTACATTCGTATAGTATACGAATGTTTAGTGTAAATTTAGTCTACATCTAGTTGGCATATTCACCTGCAAGCAAATGTTTTTAAAATGGGTAATTTTACTTCCACATCCAACGGATGGGAAGTATTGTATCGCGTAAAAAAAATTCCAAAATTTCGATAGACTTAATATATGAACTTAAAATGTGGCAAACGTATAGATCTCAACTATCCAAAGCGACCTATTGTTTTGGGGGTAAGTAGGGTATCAGGAAGGGGGCGAAATTGGGGGTAACTACCCTTTTTTGCAAATTTTTTTTTCGTTTTAGTTTTATTCGTCCTTATAAATTTTTGGTGCAGCAAATTGTTTAGAAGATATTACCAAAAAAGCGTCACTTAAAGAAAACGGTTTTTCCTAAATATCTCCGAATATATTTAATATATTCAAAAAATGAAAATACGATCAGATAGGAAATAAAATTTCTTACAAAAAGTGTCTTAGAAGATTTATCCAAAATTTTGACATTTTCGAAATATTTCCAAAAAACGTATTTTGGTCCCAGTTCGTACTATTTTTTAAAATTTTGGTATTATGTAGGAAATCAAATTTCTGATCGGAAAGCACTTTTGTAATTTTTTTTGTTAAGTTAATACTTTTCGAGTTATTTGGAAAAAAACAGATTTTAAAAATTTTTGTATTTTTGCTAATATCACGAGGACCGTTTGTCTTAGAAAAAATGTGTAGAGAGAAAAAATGCTCAAAACCTGATTACTAATCGTATAGTATAAGAAATAAAAACGTAAATGTCATTTTGACAATTGGATGTGGAAGTATTAATTAAATTTGCAGCGGTTTTTGTATAATTCATTCATCTCAATTTTTAAATGAAGTTGTTAAAGCAAACAATTTTAAACCATTTAAATAAATCTTGCAAAAAATAACATTTGAATATACGTAGAAAATTGGTAGTACTAAAATATTCACAGAACGGAATTTTTAGAGTAGCTCTCTTGTTGTTTTAAATTATTTGGTTTCATTGTTCTGACTGTCGCGATTTAAACCTTAAATATACATAGGTATATTGAATCTACTTGCTGAAGTTTAAGTTGTTTATAACAACCCTGATTTGAATATTTATRGTATATATGTATTATGCATGTATTAATAGTATATAGTTCACTAATCGTTTTGGCCATGATCGAAGAATTTTTGGACATTGTAAGTGTGGTTTTTGGTACCAATTATCGATAAAAAGCAAAACCCGGTCGTTCTGGCATTTTGGAAGTCCAGTTATTTCGCACTGATTTTTGTTATATTTTAATTTTTTTTGTTATTTGAGCTATTAGGATAAAACTTGGTATCTACCTAGGTGTAGTTTGACATGTTGATATATCCTTTGGTGGAATATTTTGCGAAATGCTTTGCAAAATGTATCGGAAAGCCCGGTAAAACTTTCCAAATTTACACAACCAGAATTTGGAATTGGACTTGCATGCCGTTTTGAATATAGATAGTTCTTGATAAAATATTCTTAAGTTTAAAGGAAATTTCCTGAAATGGCCAAGAACTAACTAACGAGAGAGATGTCTTAAATTTGAACATTTTATACCCGCAGGTTTTTGAAATTTATTTTTAGATGAATTCCTGCCTAAGGCATCTAATCATTGTTTATATTATTTTAATATTGTTTTGTTTTATCAACCCAATTTATATTTAAATAATCCACTATTAGTATTTTACCTCGAAAATTAGAAAAATGCATATTAAACCATTCGTCAAACTTCTCAATAAAAATCGCGTGCGATTGGTTTGGGGAATGATAAACAGTAACAACTAAGACATGAGTATTTTGAATGCAAACACTCACCGCCAATAACCACATGTTTTTTCAGACTAACTAATGCATCAACCACATTGTATTTTAATTCATTTCTTATGTACATCATCACTCCTCCTGTGTGACGACTGTCCGAATCAGTTCTAACAATTATATAATTGTCCACTGCAACTTCAAAGTTTTCAATGTCTGTAATTAGATGCGTCTGTGTCCAGCACATTATATATGGTTTATTGGATTGGATGAACCATTTAATTTCATCATAGTGAGCTATCATACCTTGCGAGTTTAACAAAAATATTTGACCCCTATAACACTTTTCTTTTTTACCAGGTTTCACACTTGCTTTAACATTATATGAATAACTAGGATTAACAGACAATGATTGCTACTTATCACTAAACAAAGTTTGCTTAAAATGTACTAGTTTTTTCTTATAAACACTACATTTTATTCCGTGCCACGCAAAATGATGGACATCCGGCAGCTTCGCGTTCAGACAATTAATGCATCCTACCTCAGAGTTCGGAGGACAGTTCTTGATACCATGAGCACCAGCACATTTCGGACACGCTATATTATTACTCACACAACTGCATTTAAAACCAAATTTCAGATCAATTGCATCATACACGGAACAAACATCCCTCCTTAATAACCGAACAAAAAGCATCCGCATATACCTCCAATAAACACGATTGTTTTTCTTTGTCGGCCAAATACGTAAAACTTTGCACTTTTGTTCCCATCAAAAACAGCATCCTGATGTCTGACAAATCTGACCAATTGCTCCTCATCATAATCCTCAATCTTTCCAACTACCTTCAATTTATAGTTACCATTTCTTAAATTTTTATATCATAGTTTGCCTTTAAACTGTCTTGCAGCAACTTTCAAAGTATCAGCATCTCTAACATCACTGCATCCAATCAAAATGCCCCCATTGCTTATATTTTTCACCTTAGCAAAATAAACCCCAAGATCCACTGGATTGAGTTTGTTCAAGATATCAGACTTTGTTTGATAATTAGATTGCTCAGCGTTTTTTGGCTTAATTATAACCAAATATTTATTGTCATCCACTTTCGAAAATAGCTGCGGAGGTGGCACCGCTGCTCCCGATGATACATTTTATAGACCTTAAATCGTTTCTAAATAAATGAAATAAGAGTACCCTTATCTACCCCAGATGGCTATACTCAATAACTTTCTTTTGTTCTGATCTGCACCAGTCAGTCTAACAATAGCTTTTTTCATTCCCTAATTATGTATAAATATAAATGGGGTCGCCTCACATTTAGATATTTTACTTAAAATACGCTTCAATATTGAGGCGTTACACCTATTTTTTTTTTACTTTACTGTTTAGAGAAATCTGTATAATTTGCATTATACCCTCAACGGTGTTTTAAATATTTGCTTTGTACTATAAAGCGTTCAGAATATGATGATCTTGAACTACCAACGAATTGGCACTGAAAGCACATTAGTCCTGTCAAAGCAGGTTTCCAAGCGCCTGCCTTGTCTTCCCGTAATTGGCTAGCCAGGTCCGCACAAACATTATTTACAATTCGAAAGCACATCGAATCGATACCATCCAATTTGGCGCTTAACTAATTTTCCATTCGAGACAGAGGCATATGGTAAATTACTAATAATTTACTCTTGTGGGAACCATCCACGTGGGTGTCCAAGTTCGGTAAATTTATAATTGCCGCATTTCATGCAATAATTAACAAAAAGCCTTTTGTGTACATTTCGGCTTTGCTTGCCTACAGTAAAATCGGCGTTCCTTGTAAATCGCTACAATTAGCTAAACCCACAGTTTTCTGACAAACTCCATTTAGCGGATGTGATTGGCAGTCTACCGTAGGCGTTGCCTGTTTGTTAGATGCTGATTAAACTTTGTTTACGCTTACATCAACAAAAGCCTTTGTATCCAGCAACTCTACGTGCCTATATGGAGCGTCTCCAAAATTATACGGGGATATTTGGCATGTGATAATAGGATAGAAATCTTAATAATCTTCATTTTAACTATTCGGATGTTTTGTAAGATACGCCTCGTTAAAGTGATATTCACTAATAAAACTTATTTTGTAAGATCCTTTAGATAAACTTGAAAAGGATATATTTTGTAAATTTTTTTTGTCTGTTTACGTCGACCAGGTTTTTACGAAGACGTACATCATGATATTCAAAGCAAAACCTAAGAGCAGTAACTAAATAATAAAATTACAAGAAATACACACTACTAAGAAAAACTAGCACTGCTGTTATTTAAAGAAAAACTGTTTAAAAGTGATGGCAATGGTTTTCAGCGCGATTAGCGGTGCCTTGGACTCACCCAATGGGAATGCTGAATTAATCTGCCATCAAACACTGTTTAGCTACATCTTAATGCACCTACCTGGCATTCCCAATAATAAGTCAAAATAAGAACGAAAGTTAAGTCGTAAGATCCGACTGAATTTCAAATTTACATATTCCGCACGTCACGGATATAAATGGGCAGACTGTGACAGTTCATTCGGACAGGCAACTTGATGAGTCCAGATAAGGACAAAAATTGAGCAGTTGTATCCGAATGTGTTGACCAACGATATATTATTTACGCAAATCAAGTTTATTCTTTGAAGAAATCAATCCTTTGATGTTTTATGTCATCATGCCGAATACGCATTTTCTTTAATTTGCTTTKACAAAATAAACTTCAAAGTTGCAACATTTATGTTTACAAGATACATTAGAATTAAGCATTAATGTTTGTTTTTATGTACTCAATAATTTGTTCTTCGGTTAAACTTTCTAGCACTTTTTTAGTGGTAAACAAATTGTGTCTTGAGGAATGTAAGTTATTGTAATCTAATAACTTTAGTCATAATAAATAAATAGCTTTTATTATCATCAAATCACTAAGTTTGATCTGACAAGAAAAGTCTTCTTTAAAGGCCCGTCATGTCATGACATTGAAACAGAAATAATTTTGATTTAACTCAATCTCCGTTAACGAAACCAAATTATTTCTAGGTAGTAAAGATAAATTGCGATTTTGATTCAGAACGAGCAAGGGAGCGATATTTTGTAATTTTGAGACTACTACGTTTATCGGTCAAATCTAGTGTATTTTGAATAGCAAAGGAATTTTCAAAACCCAGACCTTCACGGAGAATCAGATTTAACCACTCTGCTAATTTGTAACATGTGGAATTTACCTAACAAACAGGTCTCATAGAACAACCATCTTTGTGTATTTTAAGAAGTCCATAAAGCCTTGGTGTTAATACATACATACAAGTGTGATTTATTGCAATAATTTTTTTAAAGCAGGTTCAACCTCGCCAAAGGTTCAATTTGTTGTTATGTTTAATCGATGGCTCACTATCAATCATTTTTAAATTTCCATTTTCCAGAAAAAAAATTAAAACCTTTATTCGAGTAAGCTTCTTTGTCCAGAAGGACCATACAATTTTTTCCGTCAACTTTCGAAAAGATTAAAATATTATTAATTCTTATGGACTCAATGCTCGGTGATATTATGAAGAAAATAATTTTGTTTATTTGGAAAGAAATGTTATTAATAGATTTTTGTAATAATGAATTGATACGTGGAATCAATTTTCTCTAATTTCAGGGCTATTCAAAATTGTCTGTCAATAGATAGAAAATTTTTGATAGCTTTCCTGGGAGGAATAATGTGAATCCTTGATTCAGAAATTTTAATTGTTTATCAGAGAAACTAGCTTTTGATAGATTAGATATTTTAAAATGAGAAAACGTATTGAAATATGCAGTTGCATGCCAATTTGTCAGGCTACAGGTCACTTCCTTTAGGGGGTAGTACCCTTAAGGCAGCTAGGTGGCTTTGTCATCATGTCAGTGTAATGCTGACAGATGGCATTTCCATCCTAAATTCTTACTTTCGTATGGGAGTGTGTATTTTTAACATATTCTGTGGTTTTTTGTGGGATACTCAACTTTAAGGTTGCAGAAAGCTCACATTTTGGAGCTTTGGGGTGACACGGTTTCGTATGACTTTTAGGTTATGTATCGTATTTGTAAGGTTGTGGCTACAGTAAGCCTGTTAGATAATTGTACTATTATGCAGTGGCGGCTCGTGACAAATTCTATTGGGTCGGCAGTAAAAACTTTGGTCCACTCTAGTTGGTCAATATTATTTATTTATAAATTAGTAAATAATTTTGTATATACTCGTAGTTGTTGTTGTTTATTACTTGCTACTTCTATAAATTTTCATATCGCCGCAAGTTAAAAAGATAGTTCATTTGGTAACAAATAGCCTAATCTGGCAACTAGCTTCATAATTTCAACGTTAAGCGTGCACCTGTACTGTACCGGAGAGGAGAAGACGATATATGTCGAGCCCAATCCGAAGATGTATTCGGAAGTCCGGCAGACAGCATTAAGCGATTATATGGGTGTTGGCGCTTACTTATTTTGTTATTTTCTTTTTGTGTGAAATTCTTCAATGATTTCAGATTGGCTAAACTTATAACATGCATTTAATTAATTCTGGTTAATGTTTGAAGGTATCTGCTTAAAATTGTTTATTTAAGAGGATAACTCTTACAATAATCTTGGGAAAATGAAAAATTTCGTAGAACATTCGGGTAGTTTTACGTGATTTCAGTATTGAACTATATATATAATTGTTGTTCAATGTACATGTCAAAATTAATTTCCGGAATCCGACGATTATAAATGCCGGGCCTCCTTTATTAACTTCAATAAAAACATATATACGTAAAATTAAATTATGATTATAAAAAACCTGTAAGCATTTAAAGGGTGTTAATCAGATAATTTGTAATACTCAGTAGAAAACAGAACTATAATTGCATTGCAGAGTCTCGATTTTCGCCTCAGGATTCAATATGCGTGCAGGGTTGCGTCTTTGTTCAGCTCATAGGAAAACGATGCTATTGCTTATAAGATGCGGTCTGCCGACCCAGCGCTTGGATGACAAACACACACACGGCCCAGCCACTGTTGCCGAGTAGCGTAAATTTTTCGGGAAAACCCGTAAAAATGTGATTTTGGCTAATTATTAATTTGTTGGTAATGTAAACAAATACGCTCGAACTGTTTCAAGATATCTGAACATAATAAAACAAAATATACATAAAAATTCGAAAAAAAATAATTTATTCGATCAAAATTCTGGGCCGATCCTGCCGACCCGGACAAGCCGCCACTGCTATTATGGACTGAAAAATTTTTAGCCTGTCGCAATGGTAAACTTCACAAACTAAGTGGTAGTATCATCAGCCGCACCATACAAAGCTTCCACAATGCAAGACTGTAGACCTTAGAGGTCACCACAAGCGTACTATACCAATAATTATTATAATTTCTTACCTTTTGACAAAAAACTAGAACCGCAGATTGTTGGAAAATCTTTATAAAGCCATCAATTTCGTTACTATAAAATCTGCGACCTCACATGCAACAGCTTGCTCTTGCTCTTGCATGTAGCTTGTTTATATTTACATCTTGTTTTAAKCTTTTTAGCATATCCTTAGCAGTTGCACGCGTAAGTGTTGTTTGAGTAAACTTCACATTCTAATTCAGAGTAAATACCTTAGCGACCTTGCTCAGTAGAGCAAGTTCTCCAAAGTTTTGTGTTTACTTTTATCAACTGCTTAATAAATAATATTACATATTAAGGAAAGGACCCGTGAGATCTCTGAAATCGTATTTTATTATTTTTTTATTGGATTTGATGGATTCTTCACGTTAGATTCAGTATGGACAAAAAATAGTACCCAATTTACGTGTTCCCGTTCTTGCATAATGTTTAAAACTGACAAGCAAGAAGAGACTATAAAGTGGTTGAGTTAGTCAGCAGAGTATAGTGTGGAGTAAAACTACTAAAACTTAATTTGAACGAATAGGAGTTCAAAACGGTTCGTTTCGAAAGTAACTATTAATTGCTATCAAATGCAAACTTCGAACTTTGAAGGTTACTACATATTTAATTTCATTTATATTGTATACACCTTATTTTCAGCGAATTCTACTATCATTGTTTGCCAAAATACAAAAAGTACCATCTATAATGCTTTTAATGCACCCGTTCTATATAATACATGTATGAACGACTCTACCGAATTAGATGTTTCATTTTTCTGCCACTATTACATTACTTAACAATGTACAATACGACTTTAATCCATGTTATCTTCAGATCTATGAACGGTAGTTTGCAATTACATTTTGCTTGATTCTGAAAAAAGTTCATGACGCTTAAACGTTGCAGGAGTATAACGCCGTTCTTACCCGTATTTGGGACCTTTGGAAAAACTACCATCGATGGAGTAACGCGGAGGTGTCGAAGAGCAAAATAACGTGCCATTCCTCTAAGTTACGCGCTTGCCTTGGAACTATCGTGTCTGATGACTGAATTTATCAATAAGAGGTCCCCTGTTGCACATTTCTGTGATATATGCTTACCGGCGCGGAACCGATCGTTTAAATAATAAATACTGGTACTTTTCCAACGTCGCCATATCCGATGCGGACGCTAATGGCAGCGGGTCCTTTCAGTGCTGCTCATTTGAAATATCGCTGTAAGACCCACCTTTTTTCACACTGTAACTCCATAAGTTTGAAGAGGGTTGGTGGAGTGTTTTTTGTTCATATAAAATAGAAGTTATTTTTCACGGGATAATCTATTATATATCGATTTCGGCACACAATGGCAGGATTTGGGGTGGCCTGTCCAGTTTGTGTACGGTTATTTATTGGATTGCATGGTAGAGGAAAATGATGGGCAATATTTTGGGGGCGCTGGCGGTACACAAATCGTAAAATTTAATTATTTATCGATACAGCTTGAAAACTGTTACATGCCGTACATTGCTATCAGTGATAAGCTTCCTTGCGGCAACTGTGGACGAATAATTAAAATAAATTAGATTTTCATTACAAGGGCTTCGATTGTAGCTATCTCTTGGTCAGCTAAAACCTACGTACCTTCTTGTAATTTATATTGAATTTTATTACGGTGAGCTTTTCTCTTACTGGTTATATTTACATTATGCCTTAATTACACAGCTATTCAGATGTTTCAAGTAATAAAGGTCTTAGAGTGAATCTATAAAAGAGGTCATGGGATGTTCTAAAACTAATTAAGCAATCTTCTCTTGCACTATTTACTAGTACACAAGAAAAGTGACAAAATGTAAACTACACATCCATTTATAATATTAATGAACAAACGACTAATGAAAATGAAGTAAGCTAGCAGTTATGAGGCATTAAAAGATATAAATAAATTTTGAAAATTTTTTATAACATCTCCCACTCGATAACATGAGATAGAATTCAACATCGTGATTAATGGTCCCAATTAAAGGCGACTAAGCGCAAACCTTCCATGGTCAAAAACCCTTCACAGTCGTCGGAACAGAGTTGCAAGGGTAAAAATTAGCGATAGATCCTTATATAGTTGTTAGCACACATCAGCAATACATTAAGAACTGCGAAAATATAGCTTAATACGAAATTTAACGCAAACCGAAGAAAATGTGACAAATAAACGTGAAAGAAAATTAAGACAAATAATAGTTATATGTTAATATAAAAGGTAATTTACCATATCACCTTTGTCTTTGAATAAGAACACTAGTATATCATCAACGAATTGTCACGAACAGCAATGAAGTTAAATAAACCTTATAGGCAGCACACATAAATGAGAAGTTAAAATTACAGTGAAACACAACTCCACTAATTCTAACGCCAATTATCAACAAAGTGACCTTTTCTGCTATCAAATTTTCTTAGAGTCGCTAAAATCACCCTTTCGCTTAATTTATATTATTACGACTACGGGCTCGTTAACTGAGGATTTCTGACTAACCAAGCACTGCTAATTCGCTAAATCAGTATACTGCACACACCAGCACTAGAAACACCTGTTCCACTAAGCATTTCGCTCGCTTGATAACCGTTATTCGAATTCAGGACTGCCCGCGCTCTCTCCGTCGAGCTATTTGTACCCCATCGAAAATTCCAGAAGCCACACCTTTGAGAAGCTATCGAAACTTTGCGAAGGTTCCATTGATAGAAAACTGATTTAATCGACAATTTCCATAAGCGCCCTGGATGCATGAATCATTTATAGAAACCCTGTACAACAACGTGTAGTGCTATACAACTGCGAGAAACGTCCTGCTCCACACTGAAAGAACGCGTGTGCTTAACCTAATCTATGCAAGCATCAAATCACTTTCAGCAAGAACTTCACGGGCTAATGCGGCCTGAAAATAACAATTCGCGTGTCTGCCCGACTCGCATGTTAACAAACGCTGCTCGAACTGAGACCCAGTCAATAAATACTTCAGCTAGTGTGTTGAAATATACACGCCACCTAAACTGCTGCTATTACTATTAATTATACCAATTAAAGTTCGATTGATCGTATGCTAGTTATTACTTTAATTTTGATTTATGCTTTGTCCTTTTTAGTGGCTGTTTTTTACTACTGAAAGCAGTAGTTTATATCTTCCATGCTTCCACGGAAGACTTGGATGAATTTTCTCTTTTTCGTACCATACACATTCTCCCTTTTGCTTTACTTATAGTATTGAAATGATTATATTTTAAAGAACATTTTACTTATGTTTGGAGTTTTCTTCCTGTTGACTTTTATTTTTCCTTATCGACATAGATTTACGGCTTCTAGTTTTCTATTTTGTAGACTTTTCTGACACCTCCTCTGCATTTAAGAAGCGGAGGAGCATCATTTATCTAAACGTTCTGATAAAGAATCTTCTTATCAACCTCATAAAGTTAAATTGCAACAGCCTGCTTTAAGATTTATATAGTACTGGTAGATAACTTAATTGATAATTTGCCTTTGACAAAAATCTTTAAAGATGTCTGATGCAGGTTTAAATATTTTTTTAGGTAAATAAACAAATCAGCAAGGAAAGCGCTCGATAAAAACAACTAAATATACAGAACTGTATGACACTTAATATTTTCAGCGCTCAAATTTCGGCAAGACGTTGCCTATCTAATCTGGCTTGAACACCGATTTGTAAAAGGTTATTTTTATAATAAAAGCGTTCCTTTCGGAAGAAAAAACAACAAAATTATCTCCAATTAACGAGTACTATCCTATTACAATGGACGTTAAAAAAATATATCTTACCTAATATAGTATAAAAATGTGCGTCACCATATTAGGTAAGATATATTTTTCTAACGTAAATCGTTCCATCCTGTATATTTTTAACATCTTTTAGCCCTGAATATGAGGGTGGATTCCTTCGAAACATGTACTAATTAACACAATTAAAGGATGTGCAGTAAGACATTGTTTCACTTGTTGTAATTTATGGACCAAGTAACTGCACTTTGAGCACAATGGATCATCTTTTTTACTTAGAAAGATTATCTGCGTGGCTATACTAACATTTTATTTAAATTAAAACTGTTTATCCCTATCGTTTAAGTTTTCCATAAACAAATTGGCCACAACAGGACTTTAAGGTTAATTATTGCATCACCTAGAGGGTCGCTATGGATTTGGATTCGGTATAGCTTTAGGTATAGCTACTTTCTTAAATAAAAAAATGACGTCAAATGTAACAAAAACGTCGGTTTTTTAAAATACACAGTCCTATGATAAAACTATGAGTTTTTTACATAAGGCTGAGATAATTAACACTAAATATTGCTAATTTGTAAGAAGCACAGGCAAACGTCTTAAGAGGACAGTAATTTTAAGGATTTTTGACAATTCATGCAACTTTGGTACCTTGAAGTAAGATATCGTTAAAATGACTTTTTTTTATTTGGAGGATTTGAGATTTTAATATTTTTAAGTTTCTTCTTGTTGATTTCTTTGTTTGTTAAAAGAATTGTTTTAAAATGGGTTTAAAGGTTGCCTTTGGCAAAGATTACTAGAATTTCATTAATTGAAACCTCAGATTAGTAATTTCTTCTCGGTATTTGGATAAATGAGAACTTTGCCCAGGAAAAAATATAGATATCCTATTACGCTGATTTTGGTTTGTCGTATGTCAGGTCATATAGCACAATAAATGTAAAAGAAGTACTCAAAATGTTTGTCATAATTAAAATACAGAATAATTAAATCGTTTGGCTAGCAAATATCACAGTTTGTTAGAAAAAAATCTAACATACCTATACTATAGATCTTGACCTCTATTACAAATGCAAATTTTAGTAAGCTACAGAAATTTATTATTTATTTTGTTTGGTATATAAGACAATGTATATTTTATTACGTTGACCGTTACCATTTCAAATCCAATTAACAATATATTGGCAGAAAACACCTACACAAGATATCCTGACGGAGACATCTTGTAATTAATAACGAATACTCGAAGCTACTGGAATCTGACATAAATGAAACACAAGTCCCATCAAAGCACTTAATTCATTTACGTCAGATACAATTCCTCATCCTGTAAACTGAACAGACACATAGCAGCCAGAGTGTACTTGAAAACTTGAAATATGCCCTGACTGATTTTATTATCCATTAGAGGAGATGGCTAATTGGATCTCGTTTAGAGCATTGTCTGCAGGAATTCGCGATGGCAGGTCTGGTCGGAGGGCTCTCGAAACGTGCCACTCGAAGAATGTGAGGAAGTGTTATGTAAATAAGAAAGTGCTCGATACAAAGCTGCCTGGGGGTGGGGAAAAGCAACAGCGTATGCGGGTGTTATGAGGGAAGGTTCTAAAACTAAACCGCATATTTTTTTAGTTGTTCGGTAATGGTAAGGTGCTTTTGTATCAGAATGTAATAACTAGCAGATTTACATCTCCTCTTATACAAGGCGGTTGCTCTTACAATATATACATGTCTTAAGCCTCAAAACATAGAATTTTTTTTTAATAACAGAGAAATGGCGCCGTTTAAGATATTCTAAGAAGCTGAAGAGACATTAATTATAATAACCTTGTCCACAAAGAATTATTTTGAAAGTAAACGTAAATGTATAGCTTAGTTTATGCTTTATAACATCTTAAATGTATAACCAGAAAACTTTGCTACACACGGTTTTCGTATAAGAATTTGCCAAGCCTACTATAATGGGATAACATTACGCCTCAATCTCGCTTATTTTAAATGAGGTTTACAAGTCTATCAGAAACGTTTAGTGGAACAGAATATTATAACATGAACTTTTTAGTTTCTAAAGTTATTTTAATAACGTAGTTTATTTATTAAACTAGGTAAATTCTGCAGAAGTCCTTCAATTACGGGCAGATGTAAGGGTGAGCAATTAAGACAGGTGGTCGGTCATATCTCATAAACTAGTAGTCCTAGAGCATTGTGGAAAAAATTTCTTAATCAATGTGACCAAGAGAAATTGCTGGAAAATATATTCCAGTTTGTAAATGACAAGTGTTAGTACTAATCCAATAGCTACTTTTTTCTAAACAAAATTTTATTTTAATATTTATACCCGTACGTGAAATATTCCCTCTGCTATTAAACTCTTCTTCTGTTTCAGGTAAGCTTTGTTGTTGCAGCACAATGAGATGCAGAATTGACAAGATGGAGTAAGTTTAAACACAATCATCTTAATATCCCATAAAAACATTTTATGGAATTTTAATCATATCAATTTAACTTAGTAAAAGTACACCCTCCGGATCGCTTTATCCACCTTATCATCTTGAAATAACGATAATCTATATGAAAATCCCATCGTTTGTTAATGTAAGTTTACCCTACTTCAGATTATCAAACCTGGATTACCTCGTAATTGAGTTTAGCAAGTAACAGGTTGCTGTATTCAAGTTTGGGTCCTAGCTTACACCGATATCCACTCCCTCATTTAGTATGAACGCTTTTTATGTGTACGATTACGTGACCCAATTTAAGGGATGGAAGAACTTAAACAATAGGGCTTGAACAATGAACGTGATAATGTCTTTGGAGTTTCGGGGCGATGTAAAGGGCATTATTTACGTAATCTACGTAAATGGTTAGTGCTTACCTTAACTGGACGTGTTCAAACATAGGTCGAATGAATATGATCCTAAATTTTTTTGCAGTCGTAGCTGTTTTATAGTAATTAAATTGAAAGAGCAAACAAAAGCATGACTTACTAAAGCATTTCATGTGCATTCATATGTGTATTAAGTATCTGAAATAAATAACTGAAGGCATTCATCGACATATATAAGGAATCTGTCATAAATTCTAGGAAATCTGAAATAATCAATTAGGAAAGTTGCTTGCTTACGCTTGCCTTTAATTTTGGCCCATGAATACATATTAGCCACAATACACATCTTACGTATTTTCTACGAATTATAATTTACTCGTAAATGCCCATCAGTGCTTATTTTGAAAGAAATATTTAAATTGTTTTTTCAGTTTAACACAATTGGGTTTTATTTTTTCTTGTCATTACTACACTTTCATATCGAGTTTTATCAAACTTGAATTGAATAACTTAACTTTGGCAATAGGTAGTGTCATACTTAAACAACTTACTTAATTTTTAATTTCGAAATAACACAGTTGTGTCTATCATCTACATCGATTTAACGCCCTCTCCATGGAAAGAACCTGTACATTGTCATAATTTCTGGAAATGATAAATATTTATTATTGTAATGATTCACAAAATGATTCTTAGTAAATCTTATGCTTATATCCTAATTTAGACATACTTGGCAACCGTGCCCTTCAGTAGTTCATTCGTTATTGGATTGCCATTTGACCTACCGGCTTGCTTCCTAGATTTATGCGTGGTTTCGGCCATTTGTAATTTTGTCACACGCTGACACATGTACTTCTATATTTCATTCATATACGTATTAGTCTACGAAGTGCAGCCGACCTTCCTTGTCTATTGTCTTCTCTCGCGTCTTCTTAGTACAATGTACGCATGCGTCAGCAATGTCATTTGTTTTCAACTGTCGAACTATCTTAACCTGCAAAACAGTACTTGTGGTTTTCCACGTGCTCCTCGTGTGAATCTTGTATTGTTTGTTGATGTTATTGCTTGCTTGTGGATATACTAAGTTCGTGAATGTAGTGCATTCAAGTACATTTGTCGTTTTAAGGGTTAACTAAATTGTAGCGCCAAGCTTTAAGAATGCTCTGTATATATTTATTCGGATGCTAGAGACAACAAATCTATTCTTCTCTCTCTGAGTGTTCGGCTTCGCTCGAAATACACTGCAAGGATATATAGTTATCGGTATAGAGGTTAATACATATAAGATTTCATTTCACTTTTAATTTGTTAACTTATATGTATTTTATAACGGTAATGTAAGGCTGATAATGCGCCTTTACAGTACATTCTCTAGTCTTAAACTCAAGATGAATGTAAGCTACTACTAGATTTTTATAACTTGTCTACTTAGATTCTGTAATTTTAAGGTCCTGGTGAAGGAATAAATATCACACCGAGAGCGTGACACTCAAAAGGGTAGTCTTTGTGCTTTATTTGCTCCTCATCCAGATTATTTCCCACCGTTTTTACACTCAACGTAGTCGTTTTTCCTCTCCTCTAAATGTACTGAACTTATTCCAAATTACACCTCGAACTGTAATCCAAAAGACAAAATCGTTGGTTTGTTCTGTTAAAGTACAATATAACGCCGTTGACGCAAAAACCTGCAAGCGGTAACCTACTTCAAGTGTATTATTATGCAACCGATGACCTCGTGCCAGACATTTACCCTCTGCGTAAATTACCATATTTCAAATCTTCTTCTATACCATCCATTTGCAGAATATCACCTGTCATTTATTTATGGATTAATTATCAAAGGCCGTCCGAATTGCAATACCTCAATTTATGGCTTTCCGATCGCGTCAGTCAATATATTTCTCCGCAGATCGCACAAATGGAATGAGTTAGCACGTCGTGATTGGTGAGAAACATCAACTAACCTCGCGGGGGCCTTTAAACTGGTTCAATTTATCAGATTTAACCGTTTTTATGAACGCAATTAATAACGGTCCCGGAATCCGTGATGTATGGTAAAAGAAGGCGTGACAAGCCATGACGCACCGCGTAAAATGTAAATAATGCCGCCCCAAAAGGCGTTTCCTGCCGAAAAAAAGGGATTTTAATAAAGTCTCGGAATATCGTAATCATAATTTAATAGAATATTCTAATTTACGTCGGCGGTAATTCGCGGTAAATCCTCCGAAGGCAGGTAAATTTGAAAATATGTTTTATAATTAAGTTTTATGAGTAACGGGTTGCCGCGAATTTTCAGCTTAATTGCTATAAACGGGGATTACTTGTATATATTTTTCGAGTGATAGCGAAAATCCGGAAATTTATTGACAGCTAAAATATTAACCAGCAGCGTATGGATTACGCTAATAATGAACCGCATTTGTGAAAATGTATCTGCTCCATATCAAATATTATTTTTTATCACAATTGTTTAGGATTTGGAGAGTAGAATCAATTTCACTACAGTATTAAGTGTTTAGAAAAAAATATGTCTGGAATGATTTACAAATCGTTACAAAGCCGTTTAAAAAAATGTGTTCATGGTCTCAACCATTATATTAGTATTGCCAGCTGCCTAGCAATGTTTGATTCAATTCCGCCCTAGTTAAATATTTTATGAAATATGTGAGTGATTGACATTAATGACAATTTAGAAGATATTAACACTGAGATCGTATATCAGTTGCAATTGCATTCTACAAAATCAGATCCTATCTATAGGAACTCTTGCAATACATAAAAACGTTCTCGAATACAGCTTCCACTAATTAAAATATTCTATATATTAATTGTCATCAATAATATTTCACACTTCACTGTCACTGCCCAAATCGAAATGAACTGGGATTCATGGTTGWCCTTTGCGCTGTGACGTATGCGTAGCGCTATGCACTCTTCGCGCTTGGTCTCAAAAACTGCTTGAAACACAATTTGTAGAAAAAATGATGCTCTACGACTTTAATAAAAAATACAAACATGATTTAAAGCATAGGGAACGATATTTAAAAACAGTGATTTTTGTGACCTTCTTTTCGATTTTTGAGCCAGCATTTAAAACGTCATAATAAAGGCTTATGCACATTTATAGCTTGTTATCTTTCATTCCCAGGTGAATTCCCTAATGTGACTGAACCATTAGTAGTAGTACAATGAGACTTAGAGCACAGTAATAAGGAGCTTGTATGTTATTGCAATTTCATTAATCATTTATTGATCGGAGATATTTAGATTTTCAATTCTACCCAGTTATAGTAAAGTGTGTTTAGGCAACAATTAATTGTTCCATCGCAGATAGAATCGTGTTTCAAACAACCAACGTAATCTAAACAGCAAAAAGAATAAGTTCAACAAACAACTGAAACGCTAAAAGATCAAAAATAAAACACTTGCCCGAAATACCTACGTACTTATCCGCTCTCTCTTCCATCTTTCAATGTAGAGGGTTGTGAGTTTAGTTTTCTCTGGTCGCAAATTCTGTCCACTTTTCTCTGTCGATTTCCAACTTTTTGTCGTTTTCCGATCACTCCCTTTATATTTTCAATGTTTATGACTTCTTCATTCCACGTCTTTCTGGAGAGCCATCTCATTTCCTTCATTATTCTGGCTTTCCGGACTTTCCCAGATACGTTTGCATCTGACAACCTCTATATTATGATATCACCAGCCTAGTTGTCTTTTTCTATTGTTGTTTTTACTACTTTCACTCCCAATCACTCTATTATTGTCCTTCTAACTTTGTCTAATTAATTTACTCCTAGTATTCTGCTCAAGACCCTCAGACTTTTCTGTCCTTCTGTAAGTTTCCAGGCACAAATATTGACAGTAGACTTTAGGCGTTGTTTTTATGGTTACTTCCTTTTTTTCCGATAGAAGCTTTCAGCGATTCATTATGTATCGATTTACAATATTTATTGTGCTATTAATGTGTACGCTTATACCTTTATTTTATCAATAAAAACATTCATATATTTGAATGATTTGTTTGCTTTATTTTATTATAGTTATGTACATTATTTATATTTATTTTAGGGTTTATTCGACCTTAGCTTAGTTTAAAGAATACTCTTTTTTCCAACGTCAAGCTTTCGACTATATTCAAGTCTTCGTCAGGACTTCTACAAGCAGTTTACAACTTTTATATACAAAATATTCTTAAATTACTAATCAACAATTATGTACTTACAGGAAATTTGAGATTATGCAATTTCTATGATATTATGTTCTATGTTTATATAATCCTGGTATTTAACGAAAAAATGAACGAAAAATGTAACATATTTTTGTAATTCAAATTCTGTCAAATTCAAATTTAAAACAATTTCAAGACTACAAAACAATATTACCAATACATCAATATGACCAACTAATACATCATATAAATAATTATTTTTTATTATATTTTTTTAATTTATGATTTAATGATCTATTCTTTAATTTATATATACTTGAGTATAGTCCAAAGCTTGACGTTGGAAAAAAGAGTATTCTTTAAACTAAGCTAAGGTCGAATAAACCCTAAAATAAATATAAATATTGATAACTACGACCGCTACTTCCTTTAGTTATATACATTATATAGTATGAACTTTGCCTCTTGCTTCTTAAGTCCTATTACCTTATGGTATCTCCATTCTGTTTTCTTGATGTTAATGTGCATGCTACATATCAGTAATTCCTTCCTCCAGGTTAGTAAGTTTTCTTATTATTGCGTTCATTATTGGAGCACACAGCATTAGGTCACCGGCATACATAAGTTGTTTAATTATCACTAACTCTAATCTAGTATCCAATAGTTGTCCCTCTGTACGCCTGATATAGAAAAAAACCTGTATATTATGTAATGCGTAAATATAACCAGAATAAATCGGATGCGCTTTTATGCAACTTTCAAAAGTGCAGAAAAATTTCCTTATTATACCTGAACGCTACAAGATATACACGCCAAAATTAAAAACTATTAATAACAACATGCTTACAGTTCATACAATTAACCAAATCACAGAAGACGAAACATGTTACGACAGTATTATGATCGAAACTTTTAAGAAGTAAAGAGAATCGGTCGTGTACTAAAAAGAGCTCTGAAGCTACAATAACTTCACGGTTTCAATTTAAGTAAACAAAAACTATTTTTAACTATAACCGTTATTACTATTTCATAGTGAGCAGATCTAATACTTGCTTCTAAAATTGTCAATACCGTGGTGTTTGACGAAGTACGCCGGAGAAAATTGATAATTGTATTTACCAACTTCAATGTGTATCAAGTGTAGGGGTTGATGATTATAATTTATCGGTACTGAATAATCACAAAAATAAGATTAAACTACATATTGTTCCAGTAGTTTTATTTTTTTACCCTTAGCTGCATAAAGCATTAGCGGCTAGTTCACGTAAACGAACTTTGTTCATAAAAACTATCATACCTATGAGTAGCATACTTACGATATTTCATTGCACAATTTTATACAGTATTCCATTTTTGCAATTTACAGTGATTTTTAAGGTTTGTACATGTAAAAAAATGCAGCGACCGGGGAGATGCTGTAAATGAGGAAATATAGCAAACATGTTTTAAAATTGGTTATATAAACACAATTATGTAGGTACCCTATTTCATTTAGTTCCACCCAAATGTAGTCCACAACTAAGTATATGTAATTTCACAATTATGATTTATCGCATATTATAGGAACAAATTAAGGTTAAGTAGAATATCTGTCTGATTTCTATCTTCACCTTCAATCAAACGATACGCTACACTATCAGTTTGTTTCTCCGTTAACGATATCACCCCCCAACAACCATTTATGTCGAATAACGCATTTAATTTTGTTGTAWAGTCGAAAAATAAATGTAACTTGATTTTGGGGTGGCGTAGTTTGAGACGAAACAAAATGTGTAATTGCTTTTTCCTGCCTTACCKAAGGATATACATGATGGTTAATAAGTCAGGACGTGAAAAAGACCGCGCTCGCGTTACCCCCCAACACTCAATAGAACATCGAAAACAACTTGCATCACTATTATGTTATATATTACGCAGTGGTGAGCAAATCCTATTTATGCGCCGTTTGGTCTGAAAAGCAAGAGTGCCGAGTAAAATTAGTTGACTTTTAGTCGGAGTAGCTAGGAATCGATTTCAACAGTTTGCCAGTTTAACAAGGATTTACAAATAAGACAATTATAGCACGAGTTCTAACTTAAAACCAAAACTTACCTTTTCCATTTTATGTGGAAGCAAACGAAATGAAGCAATATTTACCTCTTAAGGATTAGCGAATAAAGCTACTTAATTCTCATCTGATCTTATGAACAAGTAATAATGTACCATGACTAAACATTTATAAACTTTCCTTAAAAATTAGCAATATTCGGCTGGATGGTAAATGCGTTTAGCATAAACAACCTTCTCGGACACCATCAATTCCTGCAAATGCAGCTGGCATACATCACGAAATTTTGCCCCTGTACGAATTATTGAAAAATTATAAAAAAAATCTGCGAAATTTGCCACACTATATGATACTTTGAAATAAAGACCTCATTCACATGCCTCTAATGCAAGAAATAATGATCTACTATTCTGTGTGCTTCTGAATTGTAACTACGGTGACTATACCTAGGATATTCGCGTTTTACGGGTAACTGAACACTAATGTGGATCGGTTTGTTACGCATTGGAATTGTGTTAATTATACATCAACTGCTCGTATTCTCCAATTGCCTACTCCTAGCGGCAATATAGACGCTTAGTAAGCTTACTGCCTAGAAACCGCGAGACCTGCAAACAGCATTTGAGAGTCGGGGAACAAGGCTTGCAAAATACAACCCTGTGTATTACATTGCTTCTATTATATCTGATTTAAGTGGTACATATATCACTAATTCAAGGGTAAACGATAACATAGCCATTGAGTGACTTTATAATAGACTGAAAAACATTTATAGGTAAAGAAGCATCAAGTTTACCAGATTTCATATATCCCAMATATGTATGCGTGCCCCATCTTTGATCCTTCCTCTTCGGTATCTAGACCATGAAAACTTCAAGAATCTGTTCTGGTTTTTTGAGATTAGCAGGTCAAAACCGATTTTAAAATCTTCCTCAATTGTATATAACATAATTCATTCATTCAGTCATAGATAGTTCTATATATATATATTTATATAGAATATTGAAAATAGTTTCGTATATGCCTACTCATACTCACGAACCCATGGCAATATCGCTAATTATAAACCAGGCTTATGTTATTATAAACAAGCAACCGTGAGTGATAATTCTGTATAATTATTTGAGTGAGTAAGATGTTATAACGATATTTTATAAATGTCCTTAAAATAATGCAGTGAAAATGACAGTCCAGAAAAGCGAACCGACGAGGAATGCACCAATTATGTCTAAAGTTATAAAATTTAATATTAGTAATATGCTGTGTATTTCAGTGAAACTTTTAATTGTATTTAGGCTTACCATACCCCAAAGTGTTGTGTATAGGTAATATAATAACCGTTCGAGGCTGTCGTGCCCTAAACTAATCCAGAATAAATCCATATCGCAAATGAAAAATAAATATAAAGTGACCTAGCTGGTAAAGTGGCGCATGCACTAATCTGCCTGATCGGCTATATCAGTTGTCCGTGTCAATTATTCAGAGTGTTTGTGCTTTTGGTGCCGTGTTTTGTTATTAAGCAAATAAACATTCGTTAAAAGCATTCCATCAGCGTTCCAGAAAGCTTGGCCATCACCTTTTCATCAGAAAATTGCGCGTTTTTTCTTGGGTGGTGGAGAACCCTTCTGCATGCAATGCATGAACTTTTTCTTCTTGGGGTCCTAGTGGCATGTTCAAGTCTCATCTCTAGTTACAATCCTGTAAACTAAGTTTTCATCCTGGAACAAAGTAGTCAAGTTCTGCTCGCAAAACTGTGGTGTAGTTTCCGTTTTTTTCAGAACTTAGCATCGTGTTGCACTTTGCTCATCTCTAAATCTGTAGGTGATTTTTAAAATATTCCTACTTCTTAAGCTACGACAGGTGTTGTTAATCGGCGACCAGCCATCATATCTTCATTTTTCTTGATCATATCTGCGGTTCATGCTTCCACAGATTTTCCACAGCTTGGGTCATCATAAATTTATTCCCTATTCTATTTGAACTGCTTGCTCTAAAATATGACCTAACACTGCCCTCTTGATAGAAATTTCGTAATGCTTTTGTGTTCAAGTCACAAATCACTTATTTTCGCATCTTCATATTATTCGTATAAAAAAGAAGCACCTCTTGCGAATTTAAGAAAGTATACGCTGATGTTCAAGTGGTGATAAATTTACCCGTCTACTTCGTAGACTGTCATGTTTGATGACCTATGTATATGCGCGATCAGTGCAGAAAATGCTCAAGAAATGCAAATTTATTCGTAAAGATGATAATAGTTCCATAATATGATTGTTACACAACTCATTTTTATTGCGGAGATATGTCAAATAAAAAATATTCACTACTTGACTAAAAGGTATTAAGAACAACAGTGACTTATAAAAGAATGCGTTGTTATCAATAGGAAACAAACAACAACAGGTACATATATCTTCCAAATAGTGCAGCTGAACATTTTCAGAAGTATTTGTAAGAGGTCATGCTAAGTTTGCTCATCCAATAAAATGTTAGGAATACGTGTGTTTTATCTTTAATCGGTGTAACCACTTTCACATAGCTCTGCTGCGACATCATATCTTATGGACCATTTGATGGCCTCAGCTAATATGTAGTGCGGTACATGCAGTTGTCGCTATTGGACAGGGATATCTGCGAGCTATAATTCGCCACAAATTACTAAAATTTATTTGTCAGTTATGACATAGGGTACTTAAAGATTCCAGCTGTAGTCGCAAATTTGCAGATACCATACATCAATAAGCTTTGGTACAAATACCCCAACAAAGGACAACTTTATAACATTATATCAAGCACCTGGCCTTGGGTTATAAGTGTCAGCAACTAATCTTGTTAATTTAAACAAACATAAACACGTATTTCTTGTAAAAGTATAGTATATAAAATGTTTCGCTCAGTATCAGCTGTCCGATGGAATATGAGGACATATTATGTTATAGAGCAAATTAATAAAATAATTTGTGCTTATTTCAGGCATTTAATTACTCTCAAGTGCTTGCTTTTAGCGTTATTATCCACTGCATTATTCATCAGTAATGCACAGAAAGGCAGTAGACAATCTAATTGCTCTACGATTTTAGCTTACATAATTTTTTTCACCCAAACGTCGCAGTTTGTATTGACCGCGGCGCCATTATAAAACATCAATTGATTTCCTTTATGAACACGACCATTACCAGCCGTGACAGCAACCCGTCAAAGAAGCGCAAAGCTTATTGCTCCTAATCCATCAGTTCAGCGAACTAACTGCGCCGCAGGATGTCAAAGGAGAGTTTGAACATGCGACGGCTGAATGCGAAGTAATTCATCTCTTGTTTTCCATTGTGGAGCACGTTTGGATATCATCCATCAAATTACCTGCTTTGAAGTTGCGGATGTTTGCATATTTACCGTATTACCCGCGGTATTACAGGAACAAGGGTGCCCCCGGGAAATACATCGGTACGTCTAAGTTGTGGGGTAAAGTAAAACACGGGGCGCCAGGTTAGGATGATGAAAATTGGCTGGCATAGAAGTTTAATATTCATATTGAGTAGCTTTGAGCTGTACGAGTACATGGTGTCCGTTTTATGCATAAGTAAGGTGCTAAACAAGGGAAGCTTGACAAATGTAGGCTACTCACCTACAATATAGTACCAATTAATCAAACCAGTAGAGGGAACATGTATATTCTGGAAAAGAATCAGAAATGATCTATAAAAATGTCAAGAAGTAAACGGCTTAAAACTATCTAAGCCGACTATTCACCACTAAAAGCGCGCTGCGTTGTGAAGGGTTACAAATTAGTAGCATATTCTAATTGTTAATCTGAAGTAATCGAGATTTAGTATTTATTATTTATTTGCATCCCACAGGCAAAGCAGCTCATAAAAGAACCACATCTATGCATAAGAAAAACATTAAAGTTTATACTGTATATTAAAAAAAAATTAAAGATGTATTTTAACTTCTTAACTCGTCATCTTCTACAAGCTTATTGACAGCATGACTCCTGCTATAACGTGAGTGATTTTTGTAAGAGTTGGATTATTTAAACTATATCCGCTGTAACGATAATTACCTCCGCTTCGACTTACCTTGTCAAAAATTTCAAAATTAACCTTGACTCTCTCAGAGGGGTTGGGGTTACATCAAAAGGTAAACTTTAAAAAGTGCACCACCGAGTTTAAAAGACCAAATGAGAAAAAATCAACCTAATATTTACACTAATTTAATCAAGGTGATAACGAAAAATTAACATCACAACTTTAATCTAATTATCTATCTACAAAATAGTACTATATATGCAGCTCTCAATAAATTAAAAATTAAACGCAGTAACTTCTCAATATTCTAGGAATACTTACTTGTCAGCTTATCTTTGTAGTACTGCAAGTCAGCCACGTGAGTAATGAGTACTCGTACTAACTGCTAAATCAAACGACGAACTCGACAATATACTTGTCTACCTACCTCAGCTTAGCACAAACCCTACAAATCAGAACAAACGAACGATGAAACAGCAACCAAACACAAAGGAAGCACTCTGAGAATAATACGTATTCTTTACCGAATTTACCTAGAAAAACCAACACACGGCTTAACCTGACCTGACCTGACTTTGCCTATCCTAACCTGACCTGACCTGACCAACAGGYTTCTTKTATCAAAGAACAATATCAAGTCCAACAGCAAAAGAAAAACCAAGTCCAATTAGTTTATTTTGACTTTCTAACAAAATACTATTAGATGTCAAAGCAGGATCACAAACGTTACCTGTCTCCATGACAAAAAAAAATAAAAATAAATATTACACTGTGAACGAATGAAACCTAAATGCCGATACACGCACTGTATACCCGAATACTGACGGAATGCTGCCACTTGCCTAATTTAGAAACAAACTTCTAGATCGCACCACTGCTCATGTAGCTGCTTATATATATGACGTGACTTCAAAACGCTCGGTAAACAGAATGCATGTTGCACATGCAAATCAATTTTTTTATTAATTTCTGTACGTGGTATGTTTTTTCACGGTGTAATGGCGAGAGTGCGATTAGATTGTCACTATACTCCCTAACTTTTTCTTTTTAAAAAGTCAACGCTATTTTTTTCTCCAAGTTATAGGATAAGACGAATCAACATGGCGAACACCTTTTCAAAAGTATATAATGTGGTGCATTCTGTTTAGCTAAATTTAATACACGAAAGTTCAGCAAAAGAACACTCTGTTTATTTTAAGTCATTAATGTATAAATTCTCTTTATATTTCAATAAATTAAGTGTATTTCTTCGAGTTTTGCTAGCTACGGTAGTGTAAATATAGCCAGAACAAAATCTTTATTGTCTTTACCATATTTTAAAGTTGTTTTAAAAAAGYAAACTAAGGTACATCAATATAAGCACAGTGAGAGAAAGCCTTCCCACCCACCTGTGTTGCATATCTAAAACGATTCAAGTTAGCCAAGATTTGTCCCGTTGTTCGAAAACAAAACTTGACACTTGCGTTAGTCTTTTAACTAGGCTCTGCAATCCCAACGAAAGTGATCCAGTTTTGTTGTATATGCTATAATTATGAATTATTGATTTCAAATCATGTATGTATGCTAGAAACCCTTCCTTAATGCAGTGTTTACACTGTATAAGTACAGCTTTTGATATGAGAGATATTAAACGTCTATCGACACACGCTACGCATGTTTTTCGATAGTGTTTTTGCATGCAAGGCAAAACTGTGTTTTTTACGAAAATGCATAGGTTGTTCTGTAGACTTGTATATAAGCTTGTATTTTTTAACAGAAACTTGTATGATGAAATTATMTAACAGATATGCTCTGCTGTTCAACAACCTTACAGATTATCTCGAGAAGTTTACTTAGAACACCTTGTGGAAAAATCGCTAGATAATTTTGTAAGATCATCGTGTAAAGTACGATCTGAAGGGTGTCAAATATATTGTTACGTGAATGGGTTAAAAAATGCGGTGTTCTAACTTAAATTCCTTTATTTACTATTAGTTGGATACACTACCATTATAGTACTAATTTGATAAACTACAAATACTATTCTTCACACACTAGCATTTAAAATATTCACGGTGCTTTTGACAACCAACGAAATTTCTCGAATAGCCTAGAGTTAGACAGGCAGATAGACACAGAGATGGCCTGCCTATCATTTTGTGTCTACCATTCTCGAACATTCGAGCACAACCATAAAATTAAGAGGATGGGAGGAATAGCATTTGAGCGACCTTGGAGAGGCTAGTGACTGACAGAGATTTTGCTTTTGCATATGGCGGTATACTTCCTCTTAGAAATGCTGTCTACATAAACACGAACATTTCTGAATATTGCCTTCTAAATTACCCTAGAAACTTAAGCAAAGGCAAACCTGAACACAGGAACGTGAACAAGTAGTAAAAATAGTTATTTATAGCGACTAAGACATTCTAAAGGTATGCACGCTGGTTTCCGTACATCATGACAGTATATTTCTATATTTGTTGCTAACGATATTTTTGGGCTTGCAAATAATACGCAATGAACCAGCACACCGATCACAATTTGTTCTATGATTAGCACAATTTTTAAACAATTGCGAAATAATATTACGCCATGATCTCTCCTTGGCTGGTTAAACTGAGTCCAAAGGCGTCTCTGGGTCGATATTTAGATCGATCAGGAACTGGGCAGATGAACTATTTCTGTTGAGGTTAGTTGAGCCATCCGATAATGCAAATCATTATGAATTTATCAGTTGTGGTTTCCTATCTTTAGGCAACCTAAACAAAGTGTCTTCAGGCAACTAAAGGAGGAGCAGTTTACAGCTGCTGATGTCAAGGGCAAAAAATGGTAGATCCTGCGATAATGAATTATTCACTCAATTTAGTATTTTTGAGACTACATAGCTGCATCAGCTAACTGAGCGAAGACGTCTTTGCTACGCCGTTTTTCGGCGTTGGGATACGAAATAAAGTGTTTTCCAATATTAAAAAACAGCACCGTGAAAACAMCTGAAAAATCACTTTCAACACTAAAACACTTTAAMTTGATACACAGTGGTGGTAATGCATCAGAGAACAAACTTTATGAAAAAAATTGCCTTAGTTTCTGGTACAATATGGCAGCGTCTTAAATTGACGGGGTATGCTACAAGCAATCGCCATAAAGTGAGTTCTCTCTGTTTAATTAAAGCCTCCGTGTTGAGAGTAACGCGTGGCCAATTTTGTGCAAAATTGCAGGCAATGTACGAAACTCAACTGAAAACTGTGGGCTCATCCAGAAGACTAATCATCTGCAATTGTGCTAAAGAGTGCGGCTTTTACGAATACGGCGCAGTAAACGGTCGGTCGCTTTCGTTTATTAAAATTTCGCTTTTGTTTCGGCAACAATGGATGCCGTACTAAGTCAGCGAAGCACTTGGAAAACGGCCGACCTTTTGTGTTTATGTTTATTCGGCGCATTAGTTGAAATATCATCGGCATTAAGGCGCGACGTAAGAAATAGCAAAGTTAATTGCACGTTTCGAATCGACGATGCAGTTGAACAAGTAGAAAATCGAGGTTTCTGAGTGCAGTAATTCCAGCAATTAAAATACGAGATAAAATATGCATCGCATTTGCAAAGGTAAACGAAGTTGGGAGTACAACTCCACAATTAATAGGAAGTAATTTAATCCTACTTCCACTGTGCATTGCGTGTGACGTGACGCTTTGAAATACAGAATCAAATATGCCACTCGTCACAGAAGAAAAAATGTGCTTGGCATACATAATACGTCTTGCTACCATGCAAATAAGGTTAACAGGATAATATAAATCGTAGATCGTTATTATACGATTTCTAAACATGTATTTGCAAGTGTAAAAATTACAGCAGAGCCAAAACTGGCCTTAGCAAAAGAAACTAACTACTCATCCTCTCCGGCCGCTAATTTGACGTTAACATTTTTTCAGTCGTCCATCCTCTTACACAATTGCTAAATGTATATGAAACAATTAAAAGAACTTCAGATCTTTCGAAACACTAGAACTATTTCCTGGGAAAAAGTCCTTTTTTTCGTGCAGCTATATTGGACCAATTATGTGATGTGTTGTTGAAATAAGGGTTCAAAGCAAGCTATATTTTACGCTGCAACTGACCACATGCTATATAATATTAATAATAATCCTTTTAATTATTATTTTAATGACAATTAATAGATGCAACAAGTTCTTTCCTATTGACTAACAAATTCAACTGTAAGTGTTCGGGGCCTGTGTCAGATTGAAGTCTTGATCGTTTTGGGTTAGACCGCGTCCATTTTAGAAATATAATCGACAATTGACTCGCCGTTGCAAAGTACATCATCTAAACAAAAACATCAGTCGTGTTTAATCAGTATTTGCTACTATTTGCCTTTACTCTGAGAAGTAGTGATTAACAGAAACCTCCGGGAAACTGAAAACTGGTGCAAAATTAACACTATTTTACAGTATAACTTTTTTTGAAATAACGCCCACCTACTGTGATATTGACTCTGACTCTGACATGGCGGTAGAGATGTAGTTTTGCAAAAATATCTCTTAGACTGCTTGATATAATTTCATCAAATTTTGTCTATTATTAGAAGTAGAAGCCGTTAAAATGATACACACATTGTTTTAATAAAAGTTTGCTAGGGGGTCGAGAGGGGGCCAACCCCCTACATTTTGATCCCTATCATTAAAACGGTTAAGTTTTTTTTCTAAAATATGTGTTTTTTAATATTTGGTATTTTTGTTCATATGGATAATATTAACCCTTTCCGAGAAAATTACAGTTGAATGTTACGATTCATATTTTCGCTGCTTAACTAAATAATTGTCTTTATCAAATTGGCGCTGATAAATAATAAATCTGTGTTTGATGTCATTATTACGTTAACATTTTGATAATATTTTACGTTATTTGTTGCAAAAATTCTGAAATAATATTAATGATGGAATATTCATATAAATGTGCATATCAGCGTATTCATTTAACCGTTTTAAAAAATTTGGGGGGTTACCCCCCTCCCACCTCCCCACAAAACACTTATTTGGAAAAATGTGAGCATCATTTTAACGCCTTCCACTTCAAATAATTACAGCCAAAATTTGGTGAAATTATATCAACCAGTCTGAAAGATATTTTTGAGAAACTGTTTCTCTTCCCCCATGTTTAAAAGTCATTATCTCAGTAGACGGGCGTTATTTAAAAAAAAAGTTATACTGTAAAATATTGTTATTTTTGCACCATTTTTTAGATTCCTAGAAAATGCCCACATAATGCGAGACACCCTGTATAGTAAATCGGTAACTATTAACGCTAGAAAAGGTTGCGGTTTGGCCATTACTGCCTTACTCTGTGAAACTGTGAATCCATTTTTTATAGATATTTTTATTTTTAATTCAGTGGCATACTTAGAATTTTTTAAGGGGTCATATTTTTTATATACAACCATAGTTGCCCTTGCTATGTTTAAAAAGACCTATTTTCTTTCTGAATATGTTTACACTGTTAGGTTGAGAATCACTAACTTTAGCATTATTCCAATTTTACATTTTTAGTTAAAGTGGATGTAAATAGTTAACGCTGAACAATGCATAGATACTTATTGTATGATCGCCTTAACGACTGCTACGTATGTATCTAAATAGGCATATTTTCTTTTTAACTGATTTATATTTTATATTCTGTGTTTTATTGTTTCATAGTCTTCTGGATGTAAACATAAATTTCTAACAAAAATCTGAATAATACCAAAACTAGTAAAAATAAACCTAACAATGTATATATTTTTTTAATAAAAAGATAGGTCCCTTCAACCATAGCAAAGCCAACTATGGTTTCCATTAAAACAATCAAGTTTGTAATATCTCAAAAATGTGACCCCCTAAAAAAAATTCTGAGTGTGCCAACGCGTCTTCCATACACATGGGCGGTTCGAGACGCAATTTATGTCGATCACAGCACCCAAACTTTTACACTCATTTGAAATTAATATGATTTTCATTAATATCTGTATAAATAACTGATTGGATATAATATTTAAATATATGAACTAATTTTATTGTAATCTTCAGAAACATAATTTGAAGTCTGCATATACCACATCAGCAGCCGCTTCTTTACCCTCAGTAATAAATTACAACTGCATATTATCAGCACTATTGCCACTGATGACGTCCATTAAAGTACCTATTTAACGACCATTTGTACTAATTTATTAAATTTTCGAATTAGTTAACGGAAGGGTACTTTTTGTGTACTACACCATTGTACCTTTTGTTTTTTCTGCAGTTACTTAATTTTATTCAAGTTACAACCGTGAAAAAGATAAATGATCTATTACACGACTTGTGATATTCTGTAAAGTTTTGCGCAACTAGAAATCGTCCAATTTGCACAACTTGGGCACGGTATAAAGATATACTAGTTTCTGTTTCAAATTTTCAAATTTAGTCTTCTACATTTACGAAATGCCAGGTAGATTTTTTAATAAAGGGCCAAAAGGTGAAATAATGTTAAAAGCAGAGAACAAACAACCCTGTTCAAGGCAACTGTAGCAACGCTGCGTGACAACGTCAATTTTTCGAACGCAGACCAGCTGTTCAAACTAATAAGAAGAGAATCTGTCAACCGTAGGTCCGTTTTCGGTACGTGTAGACAAATCGTTCATGTTACTCTTTCTACTGTACAATACGGTACCGTACGGATTACTTTATGTCATTGCAGATATTATTAATTATTATAATGTATGGACAGTACAGGAAGAGCAGAAGGGGCCAATTAACGTTGGCAGCATGTTGTGTAAAATCCGAATACATCATTTTAATACGAATTCATTATTTTTAAATTGCATGATGATTGCTTATATTATCACCAGTTATTTTACATGTTTAGTTTGTGCAAGGTCACAAATATAGTGGACAAAATCCGGTCCATGGCACATTTGATGATACTAAATACTATCAATAAACTGTTATATTTTTCGTAAGCAATAAAGCAATTTCTTTTCTGGAAAATAAAGCGATAGTATAGATATCTAAAACTTATACACTATTGTATTATATGCAACTTTGTAGATAGGATGTAGGTCAAATTATCAGTTTCCTTCAAGTATTTGTTGCTGCTAACATTTCTTTGTTTTTTAATTGTGATCGAAACTGCAGTAGTGATTACGAAATTTGGTACAAAATGGAGTGTTTTCTAGCCAGTAGGTTTTAAAAACTGCAACATGTAAGTGATGGATCCTGTTATTGATGAATTAATTCAATTCAACCCACTTCGGTGTTTTTCCATTACAATATAGGTTATTTTAGGACCAAAGGCAACAACCTCCCGCGTGATAGGATCCTTAAAAAGAGGTAATAAGGTGTGAGGACGATCCCGGTACTTATACTCTGACTTTTTAGTCGGTAATTTCTATAAGACGGCAATAACCAAGAAACACGCCTCACTGACAAGCTGCGTGAAGGTGTCCATTTGGATACAACGCTGAGTGAGCGTTATAACAGCAATATGACGGCTTCTGTCTTCTTTCTTCTGTCACAGTCTCGCAGCTTTACGAATCTTTTACGGTACCACGCAGCTCGTAGATTGTGTTGAACTAAAAAAGTTTAATTTATAAAGCGCTGTAAGTTGAGCTCAACTCTAAAAAATAAATGGGATGAAAATAAGCATTTTATAGAAAATGACATCATTAAAAAACTAAAAACCAATGACTTTACACATTAATATTGTTAATAAAGGCAAATAAGTTTAATTTAACTTTTTTCATTATTCCAATTTTTCTTCAGTATCCTTTAATTTGTTTATTACTAGCTGTGTTGCAATATATATGATGATGCAACTATGCAGCTGTCACGGACATGCTTACTTCCGGTTTGCTAGAACATCAACATATATTTTCATTAGACTTTTAATAGTCCTAGAATTTATTTTAGATTTGTTTCCAAAATTTTCAGCAATGCCTAGCCTATTTCTATTTTTAAACGGTTTTATTTAGCTCACCCCGTTTGTTTTATTTATTATTTATTCTTGGGTCAAATTTAGTAATTCAAATTTCACCCTCTTCCTGTCAACCGATTAATCTGAAATTTTGTGTACACTTTGGATTTTGGTGACAATACAATTATGTTTATTCATTATCATTATAAATTCAAGATGGCCGCCGCTACAAAATGGCGGATAATTTATGTTTTATTAATCCCATCAATATGGGTATCAAATGAAAGGGCTCAACAAGCAGAATACAATATACTATAAAAAATTGAAATCCAAGATGGCGGCCGCTACAAAATGGCGGATAACGTAGGTTTTATCAATCCCATCAACATGGGTATCAAATGAAAGGGCTCAACAAGCAGAATACAATATACTATAAAAAATTGAAATCCAAGATGGCGGCCCCTACAAAATGGCGGATAACGTATGTTTTATCAATCCCATCAATATCGGTATCAAATGAAAGTGCTCAACCAGTAGAATACAATGTACTATATAAAATTAAAATCCAAGATGGCGGCCMCTACAAAATGGCGGATAACTTAGGTTTTATCAATCCCATCAACATGGGTATCAAATGAAAGGTCTCGACAAGTAGAATACAATTTACTATGCAAAATTGAAATCTAAGATGGCCGCCGRTACCAAATGGCTGATAAAAATTTTTTATCAATCCKACCAATATGGGTATCAAAAAACTGGGGGTTTACCAGCGGAACTGGAAATATTTGTGGGGGCAAAAGTCATGCTACGGTCCAATATTGACGTTTCAAAGGGATTAGTAAATGGCGCTATAGGCTACATCAACGAAATCGTTTGGCCTCAATTTCGTCGAACTCAGATGTATGCAACAGATGTACCTTCCGTCCGAATTGATTTCGCAAGAGACGGAGTACATCTTATACACCCGAAAGCCATACAGTTTCCAGCTAAGTACAATTACGGGACGGCTGAAAGAAACTGTGCACTGTGGATCACGCAGTCGTATACTTAGGTGCGAAACTGTTTGAAGAAGGTCAAGCCTACGTGGCTCTTAGTAGAGTAAGATCTTTGCAGGGACTACGTATAGAGGAGTTGGACTGCAATAAACTAACGGGCAAGAAACCTTACAATAATAAAGCACTAAATGAATTAAACAGAATGCGAAATAAAAACTAAAAACTAGAAAATAAAAATAGGTAAAAAAACTTTTTAAGTTAAACGGTTTTATGTTAAACATACATTGCAATGTTTAAGATAAATGTACTAAAAACCAAAAAATAATAAAATAGATACAGTCGTGGGAATTATAAACATATGCATAGACTAGACTAAAATAAAACCGTGGGGCACGTCAATTGTCTACAATCGTTGATTAAAATGTTTGTTTTGTAATGTTACACTATAATTAGGCAGTTGTTCAACCGACAACGATGGACGTGCCCCACGGTTTTATTTTAGTCTAGTCTATGCATATGTTTATAATTCCCACGACTGTATCTATTTTATTATTTTTTTTGTTTTTAGTACATTTATCTTAAACATTGCAATGTATGTTTAACATAAAACCGTTTAATTAAGAACATAAAACTAAAATGGCAAAAAACAGAAGATAAAATTGGTCATATCGCGACTTCTTATTGTTTCAATAATATGGGTAATTATTGCTGTAGTCAGGTCAGGTCAGGTTAGACAGTATTACGAACAGCAAGAACTCAACCTAAGGGAAGAGTACTGCTGAAAAAGTAAAGCAATTAAAACTTCAGGCCTAATAATTATAAGAATCTGGCAAATACAGTCTTTTTACACAGCAGCACTGTAACATTCTCTCAACATTATATTTCAATTATTAACAAAATACTGTATTTAATAATCTTATATTGTCTAACCGCTCCGAGAACTATGGACCGTAAGAACTTGTTAGCATAAATAAGGTAAGCTAACTGGAGATATTAATTAAATTTCTTAAAATATATTGATTCATTGATTATTTATATGAGACATTTCTTACCCTTTGTATCATGTAGATTTTATAGTGTATGTATGCACATTACATAATATATTAATTGTAAATACTCGTAGAAGTGGGTATTTATTTCATTTTACTACACCTATCTCGTGTTTCTTTAAATTTTGTCTAAGATATGATTGCTTTTTAAAATCAGTAAGGTGGTAATGAAACAGTATCTTATTAACCGATGTCCGGTAAGCCATGAAAAAATTCAAATGAGGCGCAGTCAGTGCATCCATAAAGCATTTAGGTGAAGCATTTTTAAACACGATACTTAAAACCGCATTATGTATAGTCATTGCAAATTAAAATGTTCCTAACGCAGTTAGTTTAATTTGTCTTAGTATCCAAATCGGAGAGTTGTTCCTTCCGCGAATATTGGATCAACCTTTCTGCATAACGTTAGGTCGGATTCCTCTGCAGTGCCACATAATGCAGAAGTTTAGATTCAGATTCCTTGACGACGAAACGCAGATTGCGACTGGCACTTTATGGGGACGTAAAAATAAAACAGGGAAATATAGCCTTTCCGAGAACGTTGAGATATTTTATCTGCGTTTGGGATGTTATTTCAGGAAACACACGCCTGCGTTACAAGATGCCTGTCTGAATTTAAAGAACAACGCAAGTCTACGTTTCAACTGGAGTTTTAAGAATTGTTTACTTTGGCCACTCAAACATGCAAATCCTGCACTAGCGTAAAAGCTATAATATTAAAGATAAAATTTCAGCATTTTAATAATCCCTACCTCAAGGTTACCCTATTTGGTAACTTTTGAGAATAGTGGATTCATTATCAGTGAACCCTACATGTTTAATTTTGTCCTTATATTCGACATTCAACTAAATGGCTGTTTCAAATTTGTAAATTGTTTCTATGTTAATATTTTACTGTATTGGTCGTGGTTAAACTGACAATTTGAGCATATGGCTATAAACACCTGCTTAGAACACAAACATTGGCGTTAGAACTGAAGATATGTCATTTCTCTAGCGTAAAAGGATCGTTAAAAAAGGTTGATTAAGAATTTCCAATAAATGAGTTTTGTTTTTAGTCAGTGCAACTACTCTTGCGTAAATCGTTCCTGTTCGCTCACTTGAAACGATTAAAAAACACCACCAAAACGGAATACAACAGTCAGATAATTGACACGGACAACGGATTAGCATGTGTGTAATTGTGCCGATCGACGTTATCGCGCCTTTGTCATGATCACTTCTGCTTGCCTCATTTAATGCAAATGATAACTCTGGGAAAAAGTATCTGATTTCAATTTTCTAAACGAGAATATGGGGAAAATAAACGTGTAACATAAGTCGATACCCAAATTCTTTAATTAACAGCGACGATGTTGCTATTTTGGATTTTCCCTTTTAAGGGGATCTTTCTTTAGTGTCTTACTCTAAATTTATGTAGAACTTCTAATTTAACGTGTTCAAATGTTATGTCAGAGGCAGGGAGACTTAAGACGCGCACTGTAATTATTTTTAGCAAACATTTCCTTTTCTGTACCGTGTTTATTCAGCTACTTATTGGAGATGCTGATTCTTTTGGAAAATAATGCCGTAGCTAGATTATGACGAAAAGATTAGTATATCTCAAATCTGTTCACACTTGAAGAAAATTATGTTGTACAGCATCGCGCTAAAACTAAACGTAAAAACAAAGATAAGACAACATCTAGGGTGTTCGATTTAAAATAAGGTAGCTAGTGACTACTTGCTGTATTATCAGAAGGTATACAACAGGGCAGCCCAACTTTTGATAACCTTTTGAGATTTTAAAGAAATATCCTCACCGAAAAGGACTTAAAGCCTTGTTCTCCCCTGAGAAATTTTATTGCAAAATTTCTATATCACTCTGTTTTTATTGTTACGTTCAGACAAAAACAATTTTATTATTTAACGACTGAGATCGCCTGGCAGCACTAGTATACTTTTTACAGGTGTTGGAATATACATTCATCTATATGATATTAGGGTTTCCGGCAGTGTTGCCAGTCTAGTACATATGTGCTAGATCTAGTACCTTTTGGTTCCATCTAGAACACTAGTAAATTTTTTAAAATCTAGTAAGTCTAGTACATTTCTTAACACATTTGTTGTAAATGTCATAAGAAAATAGCAACAATTTTTAACAACGAATTGAAGCACCCGACTCAGTCATGTATTTAAAAATTTTACCAATGTTAATGACATGATAATGTGCGAAACAGACTTTACAGTCATTAAAAATATTACAGTACCGCAACCGTCCGCCATTTTAGGGCAAAATGTCGGCGGGAAATTTAAATGTATATGTAGCAGACGGAATCAGGCCTGTTTGGTTTCTATCGTTTTAGTTTCATCCGGCATTTTAGGGCAAAAATATGGACCATGAATTGCAGTACTGTAATATATTTAGTGACTGTAACAGACTTTGCCGGTGAGCGCCATGTGTTACTAGCCCAACGAACAGCGCCACTATATAGCCTGGTCTACGTGGCATCTTACGAAAGGTTGTATTTAACTTGAGGAGCATAACTTTATCTTGTGCAATGTTAGCATTGAAAATTCGACACATCTGTCCACAAAAGTTGTTTTTTATTTGTTTGTATTTATTGTATATAAAACCTGTTGTGTTCGTACTTATATCGGCCTCTGGAAGATGCCAATAGTACACACAACGTAAGGGTTCAACAGGGTTTATTGTAGATTGTAGAACTTCCGATGAAGTGGATTATTACAGATAAATCGAGAATGGAGCTTACGCACGCCCTACGCACGGAGACCGACTTCCCATAATGCCGCACAGGAAGCAGGAAGCTGTCAGTATTTTTGGTTTCCTGTTCCCGTGTTGCCACACTTCACACTAGTCTTTAGACACAACAAAAACATGCTTTAAAAATGTGTTTTTTACGATATTAGCATCAGATATTAGCATCAGATCTGCACAATCTAGTACATAAAAGTCACTAAATAGATAAAGTACCGCAATTCATTGTCCATATTTTTGCACTAAAACGGCGGATGAAACCAAAACCATAGAAACCAAATAGTTTTGATCCCGTCTTCTACATAAACATTTAAATTTACCGCTGATAGTTTGCACTAAAATGGCGGACAATTGCGGTACTTTATCTATCTAATGACTTTATAGTATATAAATATTACAGAAATCTGGTACATTTTTACAGTTATCTTGTACATCGGGAAAAAGTAACTGGCAACACTGGTTGCCGGACCACCCAAAATGATCTCGTGGGTCACCACTTAAGTGAACACCATCGAAAACACATAAATTTTAGGTGTATCGCGGTATTAGTTTTTAGATTCATTGAATAAAACACTCGCCACTAAATGGTATAGAACATAAACTATAAAATTTTGTGTTACCCTAAGCTTGCCCCTTAGAGCTTTATACTAAGTGGAGTGATGTTTGATCTAATCCTTTATAATAAAGTACACATTTCGTATTAGTTATAATAGTACCTTTCCTGCTAGCCGACATTTTTAGTAWTAGTGCTAAGAACTTAACAAAATACATTTTAGAAAACCGTACGCGCCCGGACGAACTGAACCGATTTCATATCAAAAACAAACTCAAAAAAAGAAGGGMTATATTTTTGCGGGTATTGAAATGACACAACCAAWCATACGAGTTAGAGTAATAATTAAAACTAGATCAGTGGAAATTCTTCGAAATTAATAATCTAATAAATAATAATCACTACAGTTTCAGGAAAGGCATATCTACAAATGATGCTATTGCCATTCATACTAGCGAACAACACAAAGCTCTGGACGAAAGTAAGATATTCTTATGTGTTTTTTTTTAGATCTAGCAAATGTGTTTGATACGGTTAGCCACAGTAATTGTTGAGGGTCATGGAAATAGGGTATAAGGGGTATAGCCAATGATTTAATCAGTAGCTGTTTGAAAGACAGAAAACAGTTTGTTAGTCTGGGGTCTATTAGTTGTGAGGAGAGAGCCGTGAGTTATGGTGTTCCCCTAGGAACAGTCTTGGGGCCTGTACTTTTCACCTTATACGTCATTAATTTGATGTATATGAGAAATTCTGGCACTGTAATTAGTTTTGCTGATGACACAGTTGTAAAATATGAAAATTATAATTGACTACTTCAACTTGCTCACAATAAATTTTGAAAAAACTGTTTACTTACCTCTTGCGTGTAATCTAACCGGACTTCCAAATTTCCAGCGAATCCGTATCAATAACAATCATCAGTAGAGTCGGCGAGATATTTGGGTATCGAAATCGACAAACATTTAAGGTGGGACGGAACGTTCTTGTGCGGAAGGTAGCTGAATCGGTTAAAAAACTTTTGGATAAATTCGTGTTTGACAAAAATTTTGGACTTTCCTCATAAGAAAATCATTTACCATACATTGGTGGACTCAACACCCGCCGATGCGGTGATGGGATGGAATGCGGTGGCTAATTGTTATTTGAAAAAAATGAATGAAAAAAGTTCTACAAAAAAAATTATAAGAATCTTAACAAAAAAAAGAATATACTTAGCCCTCCGATTTATTGTATAGCGAATCTAAATTGCTTGACATTAGGCAACACTATTTTTAAGCGTAGTAACATAACCGTATAAAAATAAGAAAACGTTGGAGCCTTTAAGTCATAAATATAGCACACGACGGAAAGCAAAAGAGCTAGTTAAGGTTTCGGGTGCCCGTAAAAATGTAGGTCAGAAAATTGGGCCTATTTATCCAGCAGATGCTACAATGTATTGAGCTCCGACACAAAACATAATAATTCAACGCATGCTTTCAAGACAATGGTAAAAACTTTCTGTTTGTTAACGCTTAAAATATACTTTACAGTCAAAGTCGCGGGTCACTTGTTCGTTTCGGTGTTTGATTTATTTTATACAAACATTATACTTAGGTATTATTCGTTTAATTACAAATGTATTAAGTTTAACCACGCACAAGCTTTGCTTTTGTAGTTATTTTTGTGTTTATTTGCGGTAAGTTAATTAAAAATAATTTTTATTTGTTTCATCCGGCATTTACAAGTGATAGAGAGTCTTATTGAGTCATATGAGTTATGTACCAAAAGGTAAAGCTGTACTATTTTTCTGCAAATTAAACCCTAAATAAACATATATTACTATTATTATCAGTGTATAAAGCCAGCAAAATGTGGCTAACGCAGCTGATGTAATTCTGGATATCAAAATAAGGAAGACCGATTATGCCAGCCGAGTTGCAAAGGCAAAATGTCAGCATTACGGAAGCAAAATCCAACAACGGCAGACATTGCCGATATGCATTTCACCACCTGAGGTACATGTCAAACCGAGCTCCTCGCGACATTTAATAGAGTACATTGTATGGCTCGCCAAAATGCACTGCCATCCATTTGCAWCTGCTCCCGACACATAATAGAGACCAGCATTAAAGGCACGATGCAAACTTTCAAAACTCACGCCACTGTAACCGCCGGGATTTCCTTTCAAAGTCAATTTTCTTCGTTTCCCTCCGGCTCGCGCGCTACAAACAAACTACAATCGAGATAAAACGCGAACAAACTGCGCCCCGAGCTAATTATACTGCCAGTGCAATTTTACCGCTGCACTTGGGTGTGTTCGCGACGATGGTATTAAATAATATCCTACAGAAACGTATTAATTAAGGAAGTGCGTTCGGTAATTGTGTACGAGGCGCCCGCCTTTGAACTCTCGTGCGCTTTTGTTCACCCAAGACAGGTTTTGAGCCTGAAAGAATTAATAATGTGGGGACATCGTTAACTTTGTGAACTACAGTCATGGTCACCATCTCATTACAAGGTGTAATAGAAATAGCAAACTAGCTGCAACAATATCATTTTAAATAGTTCTTGTAGTCGGTAACTACGAAACTGCCTATCTCGATCTAAACAGCATGCGTCCCCATATAATAAGGATATGTATAGATGCATGATAAAGCCGCATTAGGTGTCGAAGCATCGGCGGCTTTAATAAAGCCATAAAATACCTTCGCAAGTTAAAGAATAACGAATAGATATTGAAATTGTTAATGTTTACAAAAGATTTAATTGTACTTTAGCAGGTAAGTATTTTGCTCAAAATATATTGCCCGCTTTGATCGGGAATTGAACCCGGGAGCTTTTGATTTCTAGTCAAATGTGCTAACTACTGCACCATCAAAACCCTATTCAAATCCAGGTCAAAGTGGTATATATATGTAATGTTGCTGAACGCCACGTGGCGCTTTTGTAGCGTACAGTTAATAAATAATTTTGTTATGCATATAATAATTTCGTTTGTAATTATATAGCTACTTGTCGCTAGAATCTGTAGCATACGTTAGCTCTGAAGCTCGAAATTAACAAGCTACGAGATACTCATTAGCGATCTCGGACGTCTTTCATCTTTGTCGGGGAGGCACTGCTTGACAATTAACCCAACTAAATCCAATCTAATTTTATTTGGAAATCCAAAATATATTCCTAAATGTGAGGTTGGATGGAAGTGTTTTATGTTATCAAAAAGTAGTTTGAAACCTAGGACTTTATATGGACGAAAATCTCAGATTTAGAGAGCACGTCAGTAAATGCATTAGTAACGCTTTTGGGATTTTGAAAATACTATATTCGAATTGCCACATGTCAGATGCTAAGTTGAGATTATTGTTGTGTGATGCACTGCTGCTTCCTCATTTTAATTTTTGTGATTCCGTTTATGGTCAGTGTCTGGATCAAGTTTACTGCAAAAAATACAGCGCGTACAGAACTCGTTCCTTAGATTTGTTTATGGCATTCGGCAAAACTCTAGAATTACTTATAAACTGAAGAAAGCTCGTTAATTGAACATGGAACGTCGTAGTTACTTTCATTCAGTAATCTTATAGCATAATATAGCTTTATACAAGATGGCTCAGTACCTATACAAGTTAATAACTTTTAGAACGAGCATGCATCATGTCAACATCAGGAGGAAAGGTCCCTCAGCACAAAAGCGCTTTTTTCCAACGAAGTTTCCTTACAACATTCCCAAATTTTAATTTTAATTTAGAAACGCTTTTTAAATCTTTGTCCCCGATTAACATAAAGAAGTTGCGTGAATTTTTGTTTGAAAAGATGTAACCGGAGGGAACATGAGAACGCATAACTTTGGGTTTCTGGTACTGCCGGCGACAGATCTGTTCCTCATCGTGTCGCTTGTCACAATATTTTTTTCTTCTGTATTCTCCTCTCTTTTCATTTCTTCATTGTCTTATTTGTTGCATGTTATTTAATTTTCTTTTTGTGTTATCCCTTGTGTCTTCCGTACCCTCTATTGTTGCCTGTTTAATTTTTCAGTCTATATTTGTAAATTTAGCTTGACGTACATAAATATTTACTTCCTTTATAAATCCCGGGATACTACCTTCTGACTCACGTTCCCTCTAGCTCAGCAATGTCGTGCTGAAGGTCACTTTGAAGCGGCTAGAGACTACAAAAGTGCCAGATGGCGTTCAGTAGCATTACATATAATCATATGCCACTTTCACCTAGAATTTGAATAGGGTTTTGATGGTTTAGAGGTTAGCACATTTGACCAACGATAAAAAGGTCCCGGGCTCAATTGCCGGTCAAAGTTGGCAATACTTTTACAGCAAAATTACCTGTAAAAACCCAATTAAATCTTCTTGTAAACATTATTAATCATACAGGTGATAAATAACGTTGATTTTCGAATTACTAGTTACTTAGTTGCTGACGTTTAACGTTTTACACATGCCTGCGGAAGTAAGTCATGCGCATACTGGAATGTCCTCAAATACTTAAGGTAAATTTTCTGTGTTAAGAAGACGAATAACTACGTTTCGAATTTTGATCGCTTGTTGAGACCTTATCAAATACAATTTAAGTAGCTTCTTATAAAAAATATTTAATGGTTTCGCATAATTTCCTCTTCCGAGATGGCGCTTATCTTTGAAAGTTGGTCACTACTTATAGGGGAAAAGCGCAGCTGCAATGGCACCCTTCACTTGTTGCATTATTTGTTGTTATGGTAAAAGTGAACGTTGACAATATAGAATTATCCCTATTCTTATTCCACATTATACTGTTACATTTCACTTGTTTTTGCGAACAAAATCGGGCTACTAGAAGGTAAGTTGATGTATCTTTTGAGTTAAAATAATGTAATTTCAGTCAATCTAGGAAGGAAATAGAGCAATATACACGTATTTTTTAATCAACATTTACTAAAATTAAGAGAGCTAGATATCCTAGCATAATATACAGTGTGGGCCAAATCAACTTATTACTTCCATGAGCACAAAAAATGAGACAATAATGTAACAAAGTTCTTTGGGTTTTTTTCCAGTACTGCACCCTAAAGTTATTTATTTTCCAAGAAGATTGACGAATTTCATTATAAATCGATTTTATATGCATCCTCTTATTTTTGTTATGTTGTTGTATTTAGTTTTTATTATGTCTCAGACACAAATTGTGTTTCTTAAATCGTTAAACCCGTATTGCTCATATTTAGCCACGCTTGGAATTGGCAGGACTATTTTATCAGATACGACAGCTTTAAAAACTGAAATATAAAAATATCAAGTCGAACGCTCAATGATATAAAATTCCTCGTTTTGGGTAAAAGGCACAAAGACCTGAATTAAGAACGCGTTCGAAAAGAAGGCAATTTAGTGTTAAAAAATTACATATTGTTCTTGAAAGTTTCTCTTGACGTTCTTAAGAAACCAGTCTGGCAGCAACGCTGAATTAAATTTCTTATATCTTCATGCAATAGACCCACCATATCCAAATTTTTAAGCTTTCTTTTATAAGGAGACCGCGTGTTGGTGATATTTCATAGTTCCCGGCCATACAATGGCATCACGCAGCACTCGCAAGCGCGTTGTAAGTTTAGACAATTTTTATACCACCAATGAGTATTTCGAGGAGAAAATAAGCTAAACAAATAGCAGGACTGCATGTGGTAATCGTATCCATTTCGATGTGGAAAGAGGAAACAAGCCCAAGGATGAACACCTAAATTTCACTCCAGAAATCGTTAATCCTGCACGCACATAAATGCGTAATTATGTAAGTTTGTATTAAGAAGCGGAGCCCTGTCTTTTTGTATTTATATGGGACATATTTAATGAATATGAAATCAAAATCTGTTTTTTCTTAATAGCCTATGGATCTACTGAGCACAATAAGAGTAAGTTCTTTCTGTTATCTTCTTCCAATTTGCTGTGGATATATTACTTAAAGAGCTCTCCAAAAATTACCTAAGAATAATCCGCCAGTATGCGTTCTACCTAGGAACCGGGCCCAGATTCTTAAAGAACAGGAATCATTTTGACTAGTCCACCGATTGGGAGATATGTTTTCAAATATGTTTTATATGATGTAATGCAAACCATAAAACAGCTATATCAAACACAATTTCACAGGTAGTAAAGGAAAAATATCTAGCTTTTCATTTAAAAGATCGTTATTATTGTGTTTAAAAACTAGGAGGCCTTCAGAATACTCTTCTGTCTTAGGACACTAAATTTTAAAATTATTTAGGACCTTTTCGCATTTCAGAATAATGAAAACACCATAGTCACACCTTTTTAGTTTAAACTTGTTCAATCTTTTGCAAGTATTGCAATCGTAACTTTTTTCACAAAATTACAGTACGTCTGTACTGGTGCATTCATAATATAATATTCCTTAATGAATGCAAAAAATAGTAAAAGACTGGGTGTTACTCAGTTATCTCTTAATTGCTTAATTTTCTTTTCTTTATGTATTAATTAATGTAATTGTGGTGTTTTGGAAATCATAAGTTTTATTTCATACTAACAACAAACCTCACGACAGCTGGAAAAGCAGTCACACTAAACAAAACGGGTCAAATAACTCTTGTCGATTACAAATGATTTATTAAGCTCGTGTCAACCTCCATATCGATGGAATCTAATTACGCTCAGTGGCAATGTAACAATCGTTTTACAGTAGACGTTTAGATAATCCAGTTAAGCAAATCTCTGGACAAGGTTACGGCCTTGCACATATTTTGTACATCCATTGCATACTACTGTTGTAGCGTTCAATATTTTTTAGAATTTTTGTATTTAAATGAAATTTTTTATTCAATAAAATGTGAAGTAAACCTATTACAGTTGAAATCTAATCACAATAAAATTAATCTTACCTACTTACTTACCACAGGCCCAAAACTTAATATCCTGACTTTTGTTTAAATAAATATTATATTAATACTATTGCATACATTAACATCATACTCTGTTTTGCCCAAACATMCATTACGCCATCTAGAAAGGTGAATGTCATGTTCTTTGTAAGCATGACGTATTTTGATAACGAAGCTTTATTACTTTGTTTTATTCTTTACATTGACATAGGTTGATTTGGTCTCATTCATTTTGAATCCCCAGTGCTTTGTTCAGTTGTTGATTTTATTATTAACTGATATTTGTAGTTACCTTGTCTTGCGTTGGTATTCTCTGCTCACTGTTATTATAGCAAACATAGCTATCATATTCTCTTCGAATTCGGGAGCATCACTAATATACACTAATAAGAAAAGCAAGAACTTGAATGACTGATCATAATGCACTCCATTGCCGTAGTCGTGCCTTATTCTTTTTTAATTTTGAATAGGCAGCTTCATACTTTACTTTGTAGAATCTATCTGTCCGCATGGACGTCAAAATCGTGCTACATGCACTCTTTGGAAAATATACTTTCCTCATAATAGTTTTTACGTGATCTGTAAATTGTCGTGCGTAATATCTTTGCTAAGAGATACGAGAGTATCTAGGCGTGCTGTACATTTCTTTGCACAAAATGTGTATACAATTTGCTCGTCATCAGCGTGGAAGTGTACGCCAAATTGAATAATACGGGATGGTCTAGTGTACAAAGAAATTATAAGTTTTAAAACGGCTCTCAAAGTAACTTTCTAGTACTTTGGTAGTATAAGAAATTTGCGCCGATTTATTTGACTTGCAAGTAGAGTTGGATTGTTCCTTACTTTCTTTTTGGTCCAAGTGTATACTCTCATTTAGCATGAGACCTGGATATGCTCTCAGTATGCCCAATCTAGATGGAAGCTTGCGTGCAATAATTTATAGCAGCCCAGAGTCGAGTTTGCGGGTGGAATCACAAACATACCACCGCACGTCTGCGCTCCCGCCGCGAAAAATGTGCGGCATTCCAGTTGGAAAAGTACGTATCAAAAAAACAAAAGCGTAACTGTTACCGGAAAAGGTCGACTGAGTTGGCTAGGTTGCTAGTAATAGCTTGAACTCAGAAAGGAATGCGCTAATATGTCAACGTGGCAGTTTGTAATCGCGCCGTCAACTGGGCGGGGCAACTGAGAACTTGATAGCCGAGCGCTATTCTTTCCTCTAATTGTTTTATGTCTGTCAGAGAGAGGTCTTGTTTAGTTTTAAAGTCTTGTAAAAATGTATTAAAGTCAGTCAATTTGCGTTTCAACTGACCTCTTTGCCTTCTTAAAGTGGCAAGCGTCTCTGTCATCGTCAGTAGTAAGTAAGAAGTAAAGTGGAGTGTGTTAAAGGGAAATCGGCCGTTTAGTACTCACAGCGACAAGCACCAGCTATGAAAGGGCGGATGCTCCAGCAGTTTTCCAAACCAAATAAAGCGCCGTGTTTTTCCAGACACCCGTAGCTTCTACTTTACTAATGGGTCATCCACAGGACTTACTATTTGTGCTCGAAGGACCACATGAAGATGCTTTAWTTCAAAACATACAACATGAACATAAACTAAAAACAGTAACTTSACAGTTGTTTACATTATTGACAAATCACAAMTTTTTTTCATGYGTGCCACATGAAGATGCTTTATTTCAAAACATACAACATGAACATAAACTAAAAACAGTAACTTGACAGTTGTTTACATTATTGACAAATCACAATTTTTTTTCATGGGTGCCGTGACCGAACATAGCCCCGGCCTTGAAGGAATCAGCCTTCAAAAACTATAAAAAACACACCGCCTTTGATTGTCTTCAAATTTGGTTATTTCCCTCGTTAATTGGTAAGGGATACACCTTTGTCACTGGGCGTGTATATTCGCCTCTCTGCGTTTTTACTTTCACTACACGCACGACGCCATCAGGTCCGGGGTTGCTCTCAGTGACTCGTCCCAAAGGCCAATGAAGTGGTGGTTCACTATCCAACTTTAACAGCACCATGGTACCTCTTCCGATATTAGGAACTGAATGAAGCCATTGTTTCCTCGGCTGAAGTGTCTGTAGGTACTCCTGGTGCCAGCGCTTCCAGAACGCTTGGCGTAGTTGCTGCACTTGTTGATAATCAGACAATCGATTGCTTGCAACGTGCATGAAGTTGTCTTCGGGTAAACTTGTACTTTTACGGCCGATTAAGAAATGTGATGGTGTGAGAGGTTGCAGGTCATTCGGGTCTGTCGAAAGTGGAGTCAGTGGTCGTGAATTCAGTATAGATTCGATTTGGCTTAAAAGGGTATACAACTGATCGAATGTCAAAACTGAATTGCCCATTACTCTTCTCAAATGAAATTTCACACGTTTCACCCCTGCTTCCCAAAGGCCGCCGAAATGGGGAGAATTTGGCGGTATAAAAGACCACACAATTCCGTCATTCGACAAAAAGTCCAAAATTTTATCATTGGAAGATTTCAAATGGTCAATAATTTTACGCAGCTCATTCCAAGCCCCAACAAAATTACTGCCATTGTCAGAATATATCTTTTTTGGTTTGCCTCTACGAGCAATGAAGCGTTTAAGTGCTGAAAGGAATGAATCTGTGCTTAAGTCAGTGACTAGTTCAATGTGCACCGSTTTCGTTGKAAAGCAAACAAAAATACAGACATAACATTTTGTAGTTTTTACACCGCGACCTGGTTTTAACTTTATTAGAAGAGGTCCGGCATAGTCAATACCTACATTCTCAAAAGGCATAGCTTGTGTTACACGATCTGCAGGTAAATTCCCCATTTTTGGGATTTCATTTACTGGTTTGCAGCGGAAACACTTCACACATCTGTGAACAACGAATCTGGCATAATTTCTGCCTTTTAAAGGCCAGTAGTTATCCCTTATAGAGGATAATAACATTTGTGGGCCAGCATGCATTAGTACCTGATGCTGATTTCTAAATAGAAGCATCGTAAAGTGATGTTTAGGTAAAACAATAGGATGTTTTTGTTCAAAATTAAGGTTAGATGCATCTATTCTGCCCCCAACTCTAATAATTCCATTATCAATAAATGGATTCAAGTTGGCAATCTTACTTTTAGATGGTAAAGCAGTATTACTCCGCAAACATTGTAGTTCTTGGGAAAAACACTCGGATTGTACAATTTTAATTAGGCACAACAATGAATTATTGATCTCTTGTGCACTTAAAGGGCTTATACATCGTGACTCATGACGTTGACGACAACTGTTTATGAATCTACAAACGTAGGCATTACAACGTACAAGACGATTAAAGTTAGAAAATCTCAAAAATTGTATTGGACTTTCATTCACTAATGCAGGAAGAGCAATTTCAGTTCTACGAAGTTCTGGCAAATTTTCTGTATTATTATTTAATACAGTTTGGCAAGGCCAAAACCGATGACTCATGGATAACCAGGTAGGACCATGCCACCATAATAAAGAGTCTTTCAACTGCTGTGGAAGTATACCTCTAGAACCTAAGTCAGCTGGATTATCGGATGTGGGTACATGACGCCAGTCGCAACCATCAGAATTTATTTGAATGTCTGCAACTCTATGGCCCACAAAAACCTTCAACATGTTTGGTGAAGAGTTAATCCAACCTAACACGATAGTGGAGTCTGACCAAAGATAAACCTTGTTAATGGTGACTCGCAAAGAATCTTTTACCTTTTTTACTAGCCTTGACAAGAGATGAGCACCACACAACTCTAATCGTGGTATTGTGAGTCTTTTCAGAGGTGCTACCTTTGCACGTGAACAGATTAGTGTTACTTGAACACTGCCAGAAGAACTTGTACATTTCAAATAAATACAAGCACAATATGCTGTTTCACTGGCATCTGCAAAACCGTGCAATTCAATAAGAATTGTATCGTTGCATAGTATATGCCTAGGAATCTTTATCTCATTAAAGATAGGTAAGTTCTTCCTAAATTCGTTCCATTTATCTATGATAGAAGAGGGAACAGGATCATCCCAGTCCAAAGTTGTCATCCACAATGATTGTAGGATTATTTTACCAATAATGGTACTTGCACTGAGAAGGCCTAAAGGGTCAAAAGTTTGACTGATTTCAGAAAGGATTTTTCGCTTAGTTATAGTACCATCCTCACGACTGCAAGAAACCTTATAGTTTAAAGTATCTTGGGATGGTTGCCAAAATAAGCCCAATGTTTTGGTCATTGAATCAGAACTAACAGGAATTATATCGGAATCCGAGCTTACGTCTAATATATCACGTAATACCTCAGGATCGTTTGAGACCCATTTATGCAATGCGAAATGAGCCTGACCTAAAATGTTGGAAATCTGGGAACAAAGTGATGTAGCTTCCTCTACTGTGCTTGCTCCTGATAGAATATCATCGACATATGAATCTGATTTGATGACTTCACTTGCTTCAGGATACTGAGAAGCATTCTCATCTGCAATTTGAATTAAACACCTGGTAGCTAAGTAAGGGGCTGATGCTGTCCCATATGTGACTGTATTTAATTCAAATGTGCTTAAAGGTTGAGAAGGGTCATCTCGCCACAGTATGCGTTGAAAGCATGTATGTTCACGTTTCACCAGAATCTGACGATACATTTTCTGAACATCTACAGAAAAGGCAATTTTATGTTGTCTGAACCGAACCAATATTGTGAACAGGTCAGACTGTAAAATAGGTCCTATCATCTGAATATCATTGAAGGATATGCCAGTTGAAGAACGACTAGAACCATCAAAAACAACCCTTAACTTTGTTGTTCTGCTGGCTTCATTTATCACCCCATGATGAGGCATATAGAAATGTGGTTTGCTATCATCTGGATGTTCAATCAAAGACATATGTCCAAATTTTATATATTCATCCATAAATCTGACATACGATTCTTTGAAAGGTGGTTTAGATTGAAAGCGTTTCTCAAGATTGTTAAATCTTTTTAATGCAGATGATCGTGAGTCACCTAAGATTTCTGGTGAATCTTTTAATGGAATTGTAACAATGAATCGCCCAGTACTGTCCTTACAAATACTGTTCTTAAACAATGACTCACATTTTTGTTCTTCTAAAGAGAACGGTTTAGAAGACGGACATTCTTCAAGTTGCCAGAAGTTTTGCAACTGTTTTTGAATATCTGTGTTCTGCGTTAAAAGACACTGTGGGGACTGGTTATTGCAGGTAACAGAAAATGGACCGGACAATATCCAACCTAGACGAGTGTTTTGCAGAACAGGAAGATCTTTACCCAGTTTGACTTGACCACGCAATATTAAAGACCAGAAGACTTGAGCACCAATGAGCAGATCGATTGTTCCAGGAACATTGAATGTCGGATCTGCCAAATGCAAATTTTCTGGCAATTGAAAGTATTTTTGGTCAAAGCAGAAATGGGGTAAATTATTACTTATCTTGTCCATTACTAAACATTGCAGATTCATGCTAAAGGAGCCTGCATTGGACTTGATAATGGTTTCACATTGCAAATGAATAGGTGAAACAACTTGATTAATCCCTTGAATAGAGATATTTATTTCGGAAACTTTAATGCCTAACTTTCGCTGTAAATCAGCTGTAATGAAGTTAGATTGGGAGGCTGAATCTAAAAGAGCCCTACATATTTGCCAGTTGCCATCTTTGTCTTTTAATTTGACTAATGCAGTGGCAAGTAACACCTGACAAGATCGGTTTGCCACACAAGCATTCAAATTGACTTGCTGAACAACTTCCCCAGAAGAACTTGCATGTGACTCTTTTGCAATTGGAGTACTGACATGCAGCAACGTATTATGGGGTTGTTTGCAACGTTTACAACGACGGCTGCGCACATAGCACTGTTTATCATCATGTTGACCTAAACAGTTAGTGCACAGGTTTAATTTATTTACCTCATTTATACGATCTTGCACAGACAATTTTAGAAATTTATCGCAAGTATAAATTGCATGCAAACCTTTGCAATAATAACAACTAACATTGGATGTTACAAAGGTTTTATTTATTTTAGTACTTTTAAATTCTTTCTGCTGTCTTCCCTCACCTTGACACATTTTTATATTCTCTAGCATATCTGCTCGAGATGCTAAAAATGCCTGAAATTCATCAAGTGTAGGAAGATCACCAGAAAGTTTATATAATTCCCAGTCTCGTGCCGTTTGCCTATCTAGTTTGCTAGATGCTAGATACACAATAATAGAATCCCAGTGTTTAATCGGTTGCCCCAAAGTTTCTAATGCCCTTAGGTTTTTTGTAATGGTATCAGACATTTCACGCAAAACACTTGCTGATTCACGTATTATAGGTTTTAATTTAAACAATTCACCCAAATGGTTTTGAATTAACAGTTTCTTATTCGTGTATCTATCACAAAGCAGCTTCCAGGCAATGGCATAATTGGATGCTGACATTTGAAGGGAATTTATAACATCAGATGCATCACCTTCAAGTGAAGCTCTAAGGTAATGAAATTTTTGCACATTGCTAAGCGTTTCGTTGCTTTCTATTAAGGAACAAAATGTATCATGAAATTCCAACCATTTATTGTATTGGCCATTGAATTTTGGCAGTGAAATCGTTGGCAACTTTACACAATTTAATAGGTTAGAATTGTTAACTTTGGAACTTGAATCGACTGACCCCACATGACATGCCTCTGGATTTACATGAGTTTTTGATTGAAACAAAGTTTTGGCTTCAGAAACAACAGAAAAATAGAATGATTCAAATTCTGAAACATAAACATTATCTTCCTCAAAAGTCTCTGGCAGTTCACATATTTTATTGTGGATATTATCTAAATGATCCAAAAGAGGATAGATTCTTTCAATTCTTTCCTCTAGTTGTTTTATGTCTGTCAGAGAGAGGTCTTGTTTAGTTTTAAAGTCTTGTAAAAATGTATTAAAGTCAGTCAATTTGCGTTTCAACTGACCTCTTTGCCTTCTTAAAGTGGCAAGCGTCTCTGTCATCGTCAGTAGTAAGTAAGAAGTAAAGTGGAGTGTATTAAAGGGAAATCGGCCGTTTAGTACTCACAGCGACAAGCACCAGCTATGAAAGGGCGGATGCTCCAGCAGTTTTCCAAACCAAATAAAGCGCCGTGTTTTTCCAGACACCCGTAGCTTCTACTGTACTAATGGGTCATCCACAGGACTTACTATTTGTGCTCGAAGGACCACATGAAGATGCTTTATTTCAAAACATACAACATGAACATAAACTAAAAACAGTAACTTGACAGTTGTTTACATTATTGACAAATCACAATTTTTTTTCATGGGTGCCGTGACCGAACAATATTGACAGCATGAAAGATATTGAAGGTATCGAAATATTTGAATAATTTAAAGTAAAAGAATCCAAATTATTGCAGTATTTCGGGCCGATTGCACAAAACGCGGATCAAAGTTAATCTGGGTTTACTCCTCTGGCGTTGCCTAACAATTTCATGAATCCGGTGTTCTGATTGTTGTTATAGCAACGACCGTGGATTGAACTCGGATCAAATTTGATCCACGTTTGTGCAACCGGGCCTTTGTGTATTAGCGGTATTAAAAGTATTGAAAATATTAAAATATTGATTAATTTAAAGCCTCATACTTAGAGTCGTGAAAGAAAAAAGTCGTGGCTCGTGGAGCATTCCAGGAGATTTATTACAATGGAATTAGAAATACAATAATCTAGTGATTCTCCTGTTTCATAAGTTACAGCTGGATCTAATACTTGATATATTGTGCATGCTGCTCAGCATATTCCAAACCATTCCTGTTTCATCAAAATCATTAATTTAGAGCACCTTTATATAGTAAAGTAACTTTAATACTTTTGATACATTCAATACATTTAATACCTCCATATTTTCGATACTTTTAGTACTTTGATACCTTAGGTACCTTCGATACTTTCAATACCTTAAGTACTTTCGATACTTCGAGACCTTTGATATTTTAGATACTTTTGATGCTTCGATATTTTTGAGTAGCATCGATTCCTGTCTAATGGTATCGCCCAACCCTAGTCATGACATAAATATTTAATAACAGTCTTTTAATGTGTTCTGAACAGTTATAATACGGAGTAGGTTAGATGCTCAATTTTTAAAATTAATTACCAGTTCATAAGTTGCATTTATCTTTCAAGTATTTTTGAACTTATTTTGGTTTGAGTTTGGCTAAATGCTTTGTTCAACATTCGGTTTGACGAAATTTATAGTCGTTTAGATCAGACAAACAAATAAATGTGTGGTAGTACATAAGCTTATTAATTGTTATATTACGATACCTATTCTTATTATACGGTAATTTTATACTTATTTGGTATTTCTAGTTTTATTACTTTAAATGAAAATAAACTCTAAAGTTTGCTCAGTAAACAGGAAATTATGCTTGTTCAAAAATCTTAAGTAAAACATGTGGCGCCACCTATCGGTAATCCGTAAGAACTTGAGTTCGCCAGCAAAAAACGGGAACAATACCGAATCGTTTGTTCAATATTCTTCGTGGAGTTATCCGTATTGCAATCATAATAAAAAAAGACGGACAGTCGCCATTTTTCGTCCGGGTAAAATCTAATCGGCGACCGGCCGCTGCAAGATGGAGCTTAAGCCAACTTAAGTTTAAAGTCACTAGATAGATAAAGTACCGCGTTTGTCCGCCATTTTAGTGCAAAGTAGCAGCGGTAAATTTAAATGTTTATGTAGAAGACAGGACCAAACCTGTTTGGTTTCATCAGCCATTTTAGTGCAAAAATATGAAAAATGAATTGCATTGCTGTAATATATTTAGTGACTGTACTTTAGTTGCTTAAATATTTGATAATAGCAACAATTACGAATCTTATTAGAGACAGTCCTTACTTCATATAGAAAATGCCTTATTGGACTTATCGAGATAATAACAAAAAGGCGTGAGCAGGGGTGAGCGGATTAATTATGGGGGAGTAGTTGAAACAGCTGCCTTAAAAAACTTTTTGTTTTTTTTGTTTTGTTTTTGTTTTTGAAAAATGTGTTTTGGGGCGGAAAAATGTAAGTAGTATACCAGGCACCTTATTCGTTAAAATTGGTATATTTTTGTCGAAATGAAAAATAAAAATACGAGAAAATAGGAAACGTAAATTTTTACATTTTTTAAAAGAAATTTTAAGGTTATTAGAAAGTGAAAAGGCAGAAGTTGTTGATGTTCTCATTATCTACAGTTTTGTATTGGATACATACATCCTTTACCTACATATTTTATGTCGCTAAAACTTCGTAACTGCACGACGAAACATTTGCAACATAAAAATAAAATAAAGATACTTATACATTTTTGCCCTAACACCTAAAGTTTAGCGTCTGAATCAGATCTTTTGAAGGGAAACACAAGATATTATCTCGGCCGCCTGACTGACGTTTGATGTATGACCGCAGACTGGAAATGTCAAGAATCGAGACCTCCCTCAACTGAGCACCCGCGTTAACCCACCTTTTCTGCGTTTGATACCCGAATGCGTTAAACCCATTCACGTCAGCAGCACAAGCTGCTCGAAAGGTCTCCGATATTTTCAGTTCAAATTATGCCGGAGAAGGGAAATAAAATTGACCTTGACTTTTCCTTTGATGTGTTCGCCTCGCCGGCGCTGGCTCCTTTGATGCATACCGTGTCGAAAGGCGAACTCCTGCTGTTTGACGTGCGGTGTAATTGTGGCTCAGGTTTAATGTGTATAAAGCCTCGTATTTCGGGCGGGCGTCAATTCAAATGCATCAGGAAGCACGGAGCTTTGAAGAGATTTAAGAAAGGAGAAAAGCAGAACGAAAGAATTATGTTTAAAAGACGACTCCCGGAGCTTTTGAACAACTTTTTGGCTTATGACATAAAAAAGCGGCTTGATAAGAAAAAAATAGATGTCACGTACTTGTTGAAGTACTAGTTGCTTATTAAACTATTTCAGGAGATGGTCTATTGTCCTCCACTACTAGTTTAGGTAGACGCTGGTCAAGGGGGTTGGAAATGGTTGTCATGTGTTGCTGAAGCTGAAATCTTGCATGGATTCTAATAGTGCCAAAATTTTTACATTTGTTCTTCATTGTGGACACTACTGGTATATAAATATATAAGTGGTAAGGGTGCCAAATCTTAATGTTAGCGACAATGCGGTTGTAGCTTACAAAGAATTGAGTGTGAAGAGAGAAAATATAATTTTTCCAATACATCTAGAAAAAGGAACAGCTGATAAAGCAGTTAAACATTCTGAGTAATAATGAGTAATGAAAGCTTACCCCTTAAATTGTTTTCGAATGCTAGTGGGTTAAATCTAATTAACAGTCTCAATACCTAATAACCAGTAGTTAGCACTTTAATAAAAAATTAATGTGCATTTCAAGTTATTGACACCAGCTACGTTCTAAAATAGAAATTAATTAAAGGTTAATTGCTGGACTGAATCGTGCCTCGTTACGCATAATTAACATTTTTAAGCATCTTTATGCCACACTGCATAATGTTGCATAATACTCGTTGCTATAGGCAATGAGCGCATGCCGCTTTGCAGCGCCTCCCAGCGGGTAACTCACACATTTCTGGTGACAGCCTTTTGTCAAAAGGCGGTGTAATCACAGAAAATAGATACAGTGATATATTTTGGGTTACAAACATCGCGCATCGGTTACAAAGCATAAAATTTGATCATCGTACTGACAGGACGTATAAAAATACTAAACAGCAATATTGGTAATTTTACAGAATATCGTACCTTCGTTCCAGAACATGAATATCTGTTTCTTAGGGTCGCATCTTATTTTCGAAATGTAATGTTTTAAGTATCTAATATTTTAATTTCCAATTATAATATACACATTGCGTCTCTCCCTGTAAGTACTGCATAGTGTCGCATGCTTCTTTAACGGTTCCTTTACGTTCGGTCGTGCTACGCGAGTATTTTCAAACCACGCAAAAAAAAACACGGCCTGAACACCAAAATCTGTTTGAAACCACACTCGCGAGTCGCGACACCACACCGCATATGGAACAACATGGTGAGTCGTACCGCAGGTCCACGTATAAAAACTCTTTTTTCAAAAAGCCAGACGCAAATTCATTTCAGATTCACCTTCAGAAGGCAGTGTTTTAATTGTGTGCAAAACTGGGCGATGGTCCGGTATTCTGCACAATTAGCACAATATTAAGTAGAATGCCTTACCTACTCATTTTCTCTGTGGATCCTACTAATCCACAAATTTCGACGTTCTTCTTCATGAGTTTTGGATGTAAAGCAGTAAAATTTTACCGATCTGTCTGTATTTGCATAACTGTTAAAGTCCACAACACAGCAATTTTGTTTACTTACACGCAAAGAGAATAAATATTTTTAAGTACTCGTGTTGATTACTATCAAATAATATATCTGCTGGTGTAATTCTTTTATCACTAGACAGGCATAAATAAGAGAATTAGTTAAGGCTACAGTAATTGCATCATACACCATACAGCTGACAGCAACTGACAGCTAATGTGTTTACCCTACAGAAAACTGTAGTTTACCCACCAAAAATGCCAAGTTTCAGGGATGGTGGCGCCAATTCGCTCATGGCCTATAGTAGATATCAGCATGACGTCAGCACGTTCCTAAAAGGCGCCCATCTTATACAGAAGCAACCTTTTGTTTAAATTGTTTGATAGCAATTTGGCCTTTTAAAAATTAGTGAAATTAGTGCGACAAAACCAGAGATCTTTCCAAGAAAAGAGAGACAACCGGCCTCAACTGTTTAGATTAACACACGCCAAAGACATGAAAGTCGACAACAAACACTTTATTTCTGGTATATGGTAAGAGTTAGTTAACATATCTCTGAACTTCACTTCAACTCAACTTCACCAATAATGCCACTTTAATCTTATACTTATCCATCACATTATAATTGCGAATAATTGACTATATGCAAAGCCATAATTATGTGTTCACAAAACAAACTTTGGCTTACACGACGTGTAGCTTCTACGGTATGGCCGTATTTTGCAGCAGTTAGTGTACCATCCACTAGTTGGCACTCTCACCAATACATTTTGTTTCTTTCTTCTTTCAAATGCTGATTAAAAATACCCTGAATAATTGTCATGACTTTATAGGAAAATAACTAAAACCGAACCAAAGACTAAATAATAGACAAACAGCATGAGATTATTGTATATAAGTAACTTTTCCAAAGAACTTACTTTTTACTAACTCCAAGAAGTATACAAAATATTAGATGGAAAGGGCATCTTACATCCACAGCGCAAAAAAATGATCACATTGTACAACTTTTTAACATATATCTTACTCCGTGCTATCTACATCAAGCCCAAGCATTTAGGCGGCACCATTTCGTTACTGTTATAGCAATTTAGTGCAGTTTAGATCAGTCCCAGTGCAGACAGCATGGTATAAATTTGTTCTTGTTTACAGCTGAAAGCTTTACCAAGTTGGCCGTGTGCTAAAGAAGACATACAGGGTCATCCGATTTGTATAAGCAAGATGGTCGATTGGCTCTATACATGGGCGTACCCAGCTTTTGGTCTAGGACGGGGGGGGGGGGGGGGGGCAAAGCAGGAACGTCCTGTAGGGTATAATTCAACATAAATAGAAATAATAAATGTTTATTAGATATGGGTACTTAAGTAAATGATGAAGTATTTATTCCATGAATAATCTTCGTTGATTTTCTGCAAGGCGACTCAAAACATCTTCTGTGAAATAAAGACACAAATTATTTATACGTTTTCTATGTACACCGATCATACAAAGCCTCTTTTTATTACTAATTCCGTTATTGATGAACTCAGTTAGATGAGGCGCACAGATGCATCGCTCTCGCGTTTAGCAAAAAATGAGTTGACACATTTTATTTGGGCGAATAAAGATCCATGATACACATAATGTATGATATCATACGAAGTACCAAAGGAACATAAATTTCACCTTAAAGTTCTACCAATAGGAGCACGATTTCTGATTCAGAATTAACACATATCAAAGAGTAATGCATTAACCGATGCGCTTTTAGTAGAGCTTCAACTTCTTACACCAGAAGCTTTAGAAATTTAAGCTGGGAGTTCATATGTATGGGTGCTAAAGATACAATTGTAGTAATTTTACTCCCCAGGGAAAGAGACTCGATGGATTATGCGTCAAGCCAACCTTCTTAGATCGCCAGTGCATTGCTCTTAAAAATTAACCGACTACTTATATTTTAACCGAATTAAGCTTCATTTAAATAAATTTAAATATATTTAATTGCATTTTTTTGTATTAGGTAATTGTTAAAATGTAATGTCAATTTAAAAATTTGGTACAAAAGTTAGAGTTATCACCGAATATATGACAGATTCTGATGTGATTCCATATAACAGTAGTTAGTTGAACAATCTGTATAGGAAAATGTAGAAGAGCTGAACTAAGCAGAATCGTGTTATGACTCATCCTGACCAAGATCGTCTTTTAAAGCTTTATCCGCCCTGAGACAACGATTCGTAACAATAAGAATGTTGCAGTTACAGGTTCAAAACGCACATGGCATCGATTAAGCTTGGAAACCATTTGACAACGACTTATTAGAGGTCATTTGCAAGGGTCAAATATGAGTTCTGGATGAAAATTTTTAGATGTACACACGTAATTAATCAGCTAAATGTATAGGAAATTGGAAGGACCCAGAGTTGGCAACCCAGGTCTGGGGGAAGGGTGTAGCTACCCCTTCTTGTCCCCACTTCGATACACCCATGACTCTATATATCTTTTCTGCACCGAACCAACTGCCTGAATCTTCAGCTCAATTGCAGCATAAAAGCTATCGATTACTGCAAGTTATGAAGGGAAACGGCAGAATATGAAGAATGTATATAATGATTTATTAGGAAGAAGACCATTGACGCTTTTTTATGTATACGGGAATAAATCGTATTGAATGTGCATATCCATTACGTTAGTGACTACTTGCATCGGTTCTTACAATACCTTTACATACTGGAACCCTAACTGACTTTTATGTGTTATTACCTTTAACTAAACAAATATAAATAGTCAGTATCTAATATTACTACTAGTATCTCATAATACATTTAATTATTACTCGAGTAATGCAGCTAACACTAATAACKCGTAATAGTTTTTTGTCAGATAAATTTAGCCAAGGTATCCTTTTGGGGCCTTTCCATCCGACCAAGGGCTCTTAGCCGCCCTTCCTCCCCGGTTTTGTTGGGCTAATTGCATAATTGGATATCAAAATATGGATTACGTGATCCGCATACCGACCGTACACAACCGACTCAAACGCCAGATAAAACGGACTCGCTAATGGCGATGATGCGGATTGATTGCTTTTGGCAGTTCCACAAACAAAGTGCATTTACGGCGTAATTCATATTAATTATGCTGATTACACCGTTTGCCTTCCCCTTTTCATGCTAATATGCTGCCGGGGATTTCAGGGTGAGAACAGTGGCGCGCGTAGTGTGGCAAAAGCATACCAGTGACGTGACGATTGCGCTTGGGCGTTCCTTGCATTTTTGATGTACACATATTGCACCCTTGATTTGCAAATTAAACAAATGTTTTGTTTTCCAACTAAACTCACTTTTATTTTAATTCTACAATCGTTGGCGCCTTTGATTGCTCTTGGTAAAGGCCGTTCCTAATTTGTCGAATATGCTATTCCAAATCCACCTTMTGCTAATWATTCTAAAATATMTTTAACAGTCCAAATAGATAAGGAATCGCTTGTAACCACTGGCCGTTGATGTAAGTCTGTGCAGGTGGTTTTGGTGTCGTTTTACAGATTTGGATTTTTTCGGTCTGATACAGGTAGCTTTGACTTTTTAAGTGCAAGGAGTGGACACGGTGAGCAAAATGGAAAGGTTCCTTTCTGCCTGTTTTCCTACTACCTAGTAATCTTCGCATTAGGTCACGCAATCACTTGCGATACATGTTGGTGGTAGAGGGTATAATTTCTTTCTGTTAAATACCCTTAGATCATTCGTACTCAGGTTGTATTCGTATATTCATGATATCCGTTTGCTACGTTATCGGAACAGCCTGCACCAGGTGTTTTGGTTTCGCGTGGGCTTTGTGCTCCAGGTCCCTAGTGTGCAAATCCGCTTAGATGGCGATGAACGCATTAGCTGTCTTAAACGGGCCTTTTTATACATAATGTTTTGTATTAACATCTTCTACTCGTAAGAAAATAAGTGACTATGGCTTGCGCTTTAACTCCTTACGTTCTTTAAAATCACAACTTGTAGGTAGATCTTGGTAGTCTCCTTCTTCCGATTTTACCTGAAGGTTGAGTGTCGTTGATCATAATCGCTGCGATTTCCGAATAATATTTATGTAAACGCCATTATACCAAAATGTTGGAATCCTTATAATTATACAGGATGCTTTCGCAAACAGTCTATATCAGCTAACTTGCTCATTTAAAGTCTTAGAATTGTGAAATAAATGGAAAGGTTTCTTAATTCTTAAAGAATCTGATAGTGATGACTACAACAGACTGAGATCTGTACTATAACTCCGTTATTTTAAATGGAATAACCGCATTCTGAATAGCGCATTAGCTAGAACACATCGAATAGCTAACTTTTTTACTTGAAGTAGTAGAATAGTGATTTAAATGGAAAAGTTTCTTAATTTTTGAGAACAACCTAGTGATAATGAGAAAAAAACAATCGAATTTGTAACTGAGGCATTTACTACAACTTCATTATTTGAAATGAAACGACCTCATTCTAAATAGCATATTGGATAAAATCATCGAAATATATATCTTAAAAACAGAGTGGTAATATATTATACTTTTTCAAAATGGGTTCATATCGTTGAAAATGACAAAGCTGTAGTAAACATATCAGTCAGTTGGTGCTCGATTGTTTTGTTCTCATCACTATAAAATTCTTGGGCCACTATTCTACAACTTCAAACAAAAAAGTTAGCTATTGTAGAATGTTGCGTAAAAATTGTTATTGAATGAGAACTATATAAAAATTACTTAGATTGGTGGAATAATACTAGTGTTTAGTTTATTTCGATGTGCTGTATCCAATATGCCATTTATATGTGCGCCAATGGAATAAGTCAGTAATATAATCAGACACAGCTTTTAAAGTTTTTACATTAATATAGTCTACTGTTCCAGTTTTATCGATTTATCTCTTTAGGACTGGTAGGTTTAAGAAAATTGTTTTACAGCATGTGTACTTAAATTTTTGTATTTTTTGGTGGTTTGGTTCAGTTGCCTAGTTTATAGCGTATTTCAAAAAAAGCTGATTTATACAATGGGCTATTTGTTTGGGGTTGTCTATTTTTTTTTATTGTCATTGTCATAGATAAAGTCTAAATTAACATTTTGGTTCTTCTGTCTGTCTAATTATTAATTGATGTATTTCCTTACTACCTTAATAGTTTAAAGTACTACTGTATTCCTTTACCGTATTTGTTTGACAATTCAATTTAGTTCCTTTGATTACTTTATCTAATAATAATAATAATAATAATAATAATAATAATAATAACAATAATAATAATACCTTTTTTCCAATAGGTGGACACCCAAGAACAAGAAAATACAAAAATAGAATGAAAAAAGATATATATCTGTGCACATAATGAATCTAAACTAAAGGCTAAAGACTAGATTAGACGCGATACATTGTAAAGTATCATAGTTTATTTCACAGCGATCTGATATAGTGTTAAACAAATTACATATTCGAAACACCGGTGTTTTGGCCATAATGTTAGTTCTTCGAGTTACGCAGTGACGCTGTCTCGAGTCCAATCGTGGAACCAGGAAATTAGTTCTTCTGATCAACCAGGAACCATCAATCTTGTTATGTAGCAGATTATACAAGAATTGTATCATTTGATATGCATCTCTTACCTCCAAGGACTTACGGTTAAACCATTGAAGTAGTAGCGCATGATTGAAACCTCTCTCAAAATAAACTCCATCCAATCGAAATTATATAAATTTTAAAAACTTTCATTTTGTAGATTCTGTCAAATGTATAGAATTATTATAAATTGGAGACCATATTAGCGAGGCGTACTCCGGTGTCGGACGCACAAAAGAATAATATAAAGACATTATAGTGCTGGTATTGGTAAAGTCTCTAACGCACCTATAAATAAATCTGTATGATTTGTTAGCTCTTTTAGTTTTTTCGTTAAAAATTACTCCAAGGTTTTTTCTTGCCAGCGGCATACGATCCACAACATACACGAAACTGGTCGGTTTATGTTTACGCGAATAAGACTACACTGCACTTTTGTATATTTAGCATCAGTCGGTTCTTGTAACACCATTCCGTTATCCTGTCAATATTTTCCCGAAGTAGCCAACAATATTCCCTTACATCAATCCTGCATTACAGTTTCAAATCGTCAGCGAATAATAATGAATTGCAGTTTACAGGTTCTTTATATTATTGATAAATAAATGAAAACGCAACTGACCCAAATTAGACCCTTGTGGAATACCAGAGGTCGACACAAAATTATACGAAGAAAACTTTCGATACTCGCATAGTTTAAATAGCCTTTATAATGGTTTTTTTTTATAATTTCGTTATTTAAACTTGCTTTCATTAATCTATAAAAAAATTTTTTTGTTTTAAAGAAAATAATAATACCATTAGTAATCCATTTTTTCTTTCTTTGATTCCCATTATTGTTAACTGTCTTTTATTGATAGCTGCTTCAAATATGATCGAATTTCTTTAATTAAAAGTTCTCTTGCACCGTAACAACACTAATTGTCCATATAATTATGAAATCGTATACGTATAAGTTCAATAGCATTAAGTTCATAAATGGCTTTGCACTAATCAATTCATCCTACGTAGTTGCATTTCCAAGACAATTAAAAACACTAAAGGATTCGAACAGATTGTGGACAGAAGATGCCCCGAAAACTTTCCCAAGTACTTACTTTCCATGCGGCGCCGCCTTCTCTTTCTCCATTTCTAATCGCGCTCCATTTAAAAGAAATAAGAAAACCTCCCACGAGCACTGCGACATTTCATTCAGTACGTAAGCGTCCGTTATGGACTGGCGCCCCTAAAAATCCGAGTGTCTTTCATTTCAATTCATTTCCACTTGCTGAAACGGCCCGCGTCGCCGAGGTATAGCCACACGGACGGGGCTTCATCTTCACAATTCCGCGAGCGAAACTCCCTTCAATATCGCCCGAATAAACCTGCTCGTAAAAGAATTACGGCCGGCGATGTTGCCGGGTGTTTTGGGTCAGTGTCTCCCTGGGGAAGGAGAAGAGGGTTGTAATCGACCTTACACTCTAAATATAGGAAGCAGCGATAGCTGCAGGCGGAGGCTTTTCAAGCTAATATCGATGAACTTGCTTTAAGACTGGAAGTTTATTTACCCGTATATTTCATTCGTTAAAAGTCGAGATCTTTTACAAGCGCAGAACCTGAATACGAAATCGTTCAACTATGTTCACGCTGAGAAAGTTTCATAGCTTTTACATACAGCAAATACAAGGTGCCCCAAAAGAGCGACATATCTTCCTTGGGTCATTCCGTGAAGATAGACATAAGCAATTTAACAATTTTCGACTTCTTCCAGCATTTTTCAGGYCAGGAAAGGAATCATCGGAATTGTTATTTAAATATGTTATTTTTGCAGGATTTCATTTTTAATATATTTTGGGTGTTAGGGTGGTAATATATATTCCAAATGTTACCCTTGACTTGGAAGCTTCTCCATTCTCCATTCGATAAAATGTAACGTTTACGAAATATTACAGAGTAAAAAGGTATTCGTCATTTGCCTTTCAAATTTTTAACGATTTAAGGTAGTCAAATTTTAACATCTGCGGCAAGTAAAGTGATAATGGTCCTAATAACTTTTGCATAATCGGATTAGAGAACTTGAGGAGCGATAGCTATCTTCCAGGTGTTGTTAGGATGTTTACAGATCTCGATAATGGCTCCTCGGAATTTGCAAGCACTATATTCCAGGATTAACTGCATTGATTTAATTTCTGTCTTTGGGGATAGAAGTAACTTTACTAATCTCTATGGATGAAAAATACCTGTTCAGTACCTGTTATGACGAACAAGAACCTTTGTATAGTGTTAAGAAAATTTTAAAACTTGGTGACCGATATTAAATCCTTCATCCCCAAGATGAAATGGTATATCTCAGTCCCTTGATATATATTAATATTATATAATATTCTATTTCGCTAGACTTTAGAAGTTTTTAAATAAAATTTAAATAAAAATATTGAAGTTATGCCATGTTTCGCACATATACAGGGTGTTACACAACTTGTCCGAAAAATTTTACTACATATAGGTATTTATATAAAAAGTCGATTTTTTGAAGAAAAAAAATGAGAAATAAAATTAAGTTTGGAAAATGGAAGATTAAAAATTGCATAGCATGCGTAAAACAACTGTTGTTAACGTCACCTTTTGTGAGTCAATCTGCGATAGACTGTCCAAGTGTCGTTTGATTTAGTTTATTTTAACAAAAATGACCTATGTCTACAGTAACGAGGAGTTGATGGATGTAGCTTTAATGCTTAAATACGAGACCCTTTAACAGAAAAGCATGACAAAATTCCTTTTTGCTTTTCCTTTGTTTGTTTGGTGAAGAAAATCGCAATAGCTGTTTGGCTAATCATTTAATTTTTATGGAGGTAACCCTTGCATGTTCTAATGTAGTTTACGCCTAAACCGCTTTTAGGAACCGGAAGATAGATTTTATGGATGACAGTGACATGCATATTCAAAAATATATCTAAAATAACTATCTAGAGAATTTGTTAGCTAGATATGTATCATTAAGTAATAAGTCACAGATTGACTCACAAAAGGTGACGTCAACAACAGTTGTTTTACGCATGCTATGCAATTTTTAAACCTCCATTTTCCAAACTTTAATTTTTTTTCTCGTTTTCTGTCGAACTTTCATTGGACTTTTCTCGAGAAATCGACTTTTTATATAAATACCTATATGTAGTTAATTTTTTTCGGATAAGTTGTGAAACACCCTATACACAAGACTAGGTACATGAACATGAAATGCTGTAAATACGAGTAGATCTAGAATTTAAATGATAGACGATTTGCTTTGGACGATAAAAGTAATTGCAACAATTTTGAAGGGGTGTGGAAGATAGTTTGGCTAAGTTTTTTTATTACCTCTCGAATATAAGGTAATACTGCATTAGATCTGTGATCTATAGGTTGGGTTCGCGAGTTGTTGATTAAAGACAGATCGTGTTTGTTTGTACATATTGTGGCGGCGCAATGAAATAAGTCCAGTCCTAACTTCGTCACTCACACAACTTAACCTTTTCACTCGTAGATAAAAATATAAAATGTGTATCGTCTCATATAAAAAAAAACTATTTGTAGGGCTAGAATTAACCTTCAACAATACCTATTAAAAACTCAAATTTCACCACTTCTTTATGAAGAACAAATATTTTTGTGTCCCTTTCAGAAAATTTTGAAATATAGCGACCGCTACTAGTTACCTCCTTACCCGATTGCTTTGTTGTCACAGTGAGAGTAATGCATAATTTTTTTGTTACTTGGATAAGGACGCATTTGTGTAAATGCCGCGGGACCTAGGTATCATTTAATTCTTTAAGTGATTTTCTATCAAGTCGGGTTTTGATTAGGGCTGGGCAATACCATTAGACAGGTCGAACCAAGGCAGGTTTTGGGTTTCAGGTCTGATGACTCCAGAACTACGTATTCAAAGGCTTTCTGTAGTTTGGAAAATTTATAAGTTTATGCCTGCAAATTGTTGGTCATGAAATAATGAAATATGTGGAGATCAGGCGTTTCCCCGCTGAATTTGAAAAAAATAATATTTCGAAAACTGTCTTCCTTCCTTTTACTAATCTGTTTGTATTTGTTTTACTATCGTATAGTGCCTGCAACAGAATTCTTAAGATACATTCTTCGCTAGAGATGATTTACAACTTTCCTAACTGCAAAGACGACCGTATTAAATAATTATCAGGATAGGCAATTAATTTATTGATAACCTCAGCAGTAAATTGCGAAGGATTAAAATGGTAAAGTATTATCCTCACTGCAGTTTGTAATAGCTTAAATACCCGAACGCTAAACCACAATCAAGTAAAATTATACGCCCAGCTCGCGTTAACCGCGGAATTGCACCGGAATAACTATAAAATCATAAGCGTGTACAGGACGGGTTGCAGGGTCATAAATCCCCAGGGCCGCATTGATATCAGAACTCATCGGCGGCAACTTCCGTGCCTGTGTCTGCGTGTGCCATAGAATTAAATTTCTACACAAGTTAGATTGCTATTGACGGCACAGAGCGTCTGCAATGCAGAAGCGTGTCACATTGTTTTAACAATTTTCAGGGTCCGTGTCGTGCACGGGCTATTGATCGTCAGGCGCCCGCCAAGAATAATTTAATCGACGAATTTTATTTATTCATCGGACGAAATTGCGCATTACGAATCGCGGACAGCATTGGAAAATAACTGCGGTTTGGGGGGCAATTATTGCACGTGGAAAAGGTCCCGATAATAATCCAAATTTAGGCTTGTTGAATTTTTCAGCACTTATCTCGTACTTGTCTGGGAGCTTCCATGACCCACATTAGATATAGGATACACGTGGCGTTTAACATTGTATACTGATCTGGGTGTTTTATTTGACTAGCGAGCATTGAAGAGTAAATTTGCTAAGCGAATTCGTCGTCTGATGCATTTAAAATTTTACAGCATAAATAAAAGCTACTTTTACAGTTACAAACTTAAAGGCGAAATGATTAATATTTATAGACAATGTTTAACGAACTGTGGCATTCCAAAATAGAGATCAGCGCACGTTAGTCGTTATTGATTAGTTTTACATAATTTATTGGTTATTTTAATGCCACATTCACGTCTTTTTACAATGCTGGTGCACTCGACTTCTGGGTAGTGAACAAAGTGAGCATATTTAATTAAATCAGTCAGGTAGCCAATCGAAACACAACATGAAAAATCATATAATTCCGGCATGAGCGAGATAGTCATAGAGATATGGATAAACTACTTGTGACGAATTTCACAGACCCTCTGAAGTGGGACTTGTAACATATGATTCGCAAGGATTGCCACCCCTATGCGCCAGTCATTCGGCCAGGCTTTTGGTCGAATATATGGATTTACTAAGAATTTAAAATATCTAGTGAAATAACGGCGTGCAGATTTTTCGATCTATTTGCGGAGGAACCGCCATCGCCACTACCACCACTTCAAGTACGAAATTTATTGGCAGTCGGGTCAATAAAAGCTGCCAACAGGAGAAGATTTTATAGTACCATATATCTTATACTATAATTAAAAAAGCACTTAAGTCATTCTAAAGCGTTTGTCCATCTATACTACCCGCTCCACTGCGGAACAGATGAAATTGTTGGCATCACCAGCACATTAAACCATGTTCGGTACTGACATACCGCTTTTTGTTTATTCAATATTTACTGTTTGTAAATTATCTTTACCGATCTACTTACAGGTATTATAGCTAACAGTACCCACATCTGCATTAATTTTATTGTAAATTCTTTTCCGCTGTCCCACATTTTGTATATGAGGTACTCTTCCAGTAGGGGTAGTTGACGTCAGTGTTTTTTGAAATCTAATATTAAATGGGACAGTCGCGTTAGGTTTGTTTTCATAATATTTACTTTATTTTTATTGTTTAGTAGCCTGAAGTTGCTATGCTGCGGGTTGGCGGGTACACTTGTCGCACACGATAGTAGGAGCAAGTTTCTTCTCAATGGTAGGGGTGGTTCGGCCGCTTCACAATACAAACTTTGAACTGGACTAGTACGGTGAGCACCTAATGCTAATCTTATTGCATAGTTATGGATAGAGTCTATCTTTTTAGTAGGGTTTTCGGTGCTGTAGCGTATTTGATTGCCCTGTAATCGATTTGGGACCTTATTAGTGCCCGATAGATTGTGAGAAGATTTGTTTGGTCTGTGATGACTAACTGACTTTAGTTCTGCGAGCACAGTCAGATATTAGTTGTTTGATGTGGTTTGTCCATGTTAGTTTTGCGTCAAATATCATTCCGAGAAATTTTATCTGCATGACTTGATTCAGCTTCTCATTGTTGAGGAGTAGTTCGATATTATGGTTGTTATGTTTTCTGGAGAAGAGAAGAACTTTTGTTTTGTTACAGAAAAATTTAAATCCATTATGATAATTCGTTTATTGTTTTTTTGTAGAACGCTTGTTATAGTTCTTGGAGTTTTGCTTCTGCAAAAAACTAAGTCGTCGGCATATATTAAAGATCTTGTCGGAAGTGATATTTCCTTTATTATATCGTTGATAGCAAGAAGGAACAGTGTTACACTTAGAACAGACCCTTGTAGAACTCCATTTTCTAAAACTCTTGTTGCGGATAAGGTGTTATTTGCTCTAACTTCCATGAGACCGGTCTGACAAAAAAATTTCTACAAAGGCTAACATGTTGCCTCGAATTCCAATTTCTGCCAATTTTCTGAGTATTCCGTCTCTCCATAGTGAGTCATAGGCGCGTTCCAAATCAAAGGATATGGCAATAGTTTGTTCCCTATTTACAAATGAATCAAGTATCTCTGCCTCCAGGTTTAATATCTTGTCTATAGTCGAGCGATGTTGTCTGAAACCACTTTGTTCATTGCATATTAAGTTGTTTATTTCTAGAAGCCATGTCAGTCTCTTGTTGAATATTCTTTCTAGTAATTTACAAATGGTGCTGGTCGTACCTTTTGAGGTCTGTTTTGCATTTATTAGGTTTAAGAATGGGGATTACTGTTGACAGTCTCCATTTTTTTGGAAAAACTTGCTTCTTTCATATTATATTGTAACAGGGCAGTAGATATAAGACAGCTTCTTCAGAAAGATGCTTTAGGAATTGATTATGTATATTATCCGGACCTGGGCTGGAGCTCCTTTAATATTTACACTCTTACTTTCTAGTTAATATAATAGTAGTACTGCAGTTCCAAAAAAAATATTTTCCTCATCAATAAACTGCAAAGGCCAACTCTCTTGTTTATATTACGCTTCGACGTATCTAAAATATTAATGGATGCTGTTCCTTTGACAAACGTTATCGATGATTATGACGAGGAAATTTTATTTTAGTATTATGCAGTCAGGTCAGGTCAGTTGCAGTAATTATAATATGTTTTTTGTTACAGTCGAGAGAGTCAATTTCTATATAAATGACGAATTATCTGCCTGGGTATAATACTACAAAATTCTCAATGGAGGGTTTTTATGACGACACAACATTTTTAACTACTAATAATTCAGTTTTCTTAAAAATGAGTTCTACATTTTTGCAAGCAGTTGATGTACTGGAATAAGACACAACGTCAAACATATAATTTTCTAGTATACTTGATTTTAAATTAACAGTATCTTTTAAAACATGTTTCTCCAGAACTTTAGTCGCAATGTTCGTCTTATTCTCAATCGAACCTTCAATTCACAATTCCGCAACAGTTATAGGACGGCAACTTCCGTAACGCTTTTTGATAATTATAGCTGCTCCTGCATGAGCTAACAAAGGTGCCGAACCTTTACACAGAAGCAATATCCAGTATATTATAAGAATGTATCGAGTGAAGCAGGAACGCAGCAAACTTGCTTGTTTATTTCCAGTCGTATTTTTGCCTTTGCTTGTTTTAAACATTTTCCATGTTTATAATACAAGAAGGATCGGCAATGATTGGTGTCAGGAGGACGTACTTTTTCATATTTGAGATAAATGCTAAGAAAATTTACATTGCTTTGCTCTTCTGTTACCACATATTTTCTTCGTAGCTTATTCTTTGTGGTAAGGATACTTACTATTAATAAAGGGCCTGCGTCTTGAATGTTGTCCACATATAAATTTATCAACTCTTCAGAACTGTATGACCCAGCCACCCAAGAATAAAGGAGTTAATACTATTAACATTTAGCAAGGTACTGATTTAATGCTGATGTACCTTCTTTATCTCCGATCTGAGCTTTTGGATCTGCGCTTATCTGCGCAAAAAAAGCATAAAAGTTTATCAAGAGTAAATTTATGCATATTTTCTTCACCATTTGGATATTGACAACGCACAAATTTGGCGTAAACAACCAAATTTATACAGACCATGCTTCGTATATTTAACTTGCATAATATATAGGTCGCAATATAGCACAATACATCGGTCTTATTATTTACGACAAGCACCACCTGCCAACATATCGCGGACCTTGTAGGTTTGTCTAAGACGTTCGCATCACAGATTAGGTTCACACGTTGTATCTGCTTTATTATATAGTACAGTTGTACTTATGCCAATGGTACAATGGATAAATGCATTCTGTGAAAAACTTGTAATAAGAAGTCAAGTATTAGTTCCAATGAATCAATTCAAATACTATTTTCATTGCTTTTATAGAGTGAAATTACAGGTCAATAATAAATAAAGATGGGAATTAGAAAATCGTTTTGCAATTCCAATAAATAATTGAGAATAAATTACGTTTAATTCGCTTTACACATATGTACTTATTATGATTTTTAATGTGTGTAGGTGCATCTTTTATACTTTGTGTTACAATAAATACAGAAAAAGTTGTTTGAAATGTTTGAGGAAACACTTAAACGTTTGCATATTTGGTGCATTTTTGTCAAATTTTGTTGAATATTTTGACAATTTTTTATGCATACTATTACGACTACGCGCTCGAAAACTGCAGATTTCTGACTAACTTCCTTTTATTTAAATACTTAATTCAAATACACACTAGTTTCAAACACTACTTTTTTAACACTGCCAATTCACTAAATCGCTATACTGCACACACTAGCACTGAAAACAAATGCTTCACTAAGGCTTCCGCTCGCTTTATAACCGCTATTTGAATTCAGAACTGCCCGCCCTCTACCTATTTACACCCCCATCGAAAATTTCAGAAGCGACACCTTCGCGAAGGTACGATTGATAGAATTCTCTGGAGATGTTGACCTTCCCTGCCATCTGTTTGTAGTTAAGATCATTACTTGCAGTGTCCTACTACACCGCATCTACACGCCTGCAACTCCGGCGCTGATTCCGCTACAATATTTATGTGAATATTTCAATATATCCAAGTGCATATTTTCCTTGCTTTTACTAATTATATATTTTTTACGTTTATTACTAGGTGCTCATTATCGTCAGTTTTTGCTAAGAACGTTAACAGACTTTCTCTAGTCTGAACTTTTTTTGTACATAATAAGTTTTGATCATTGAGTATAACGCCTATGATGATTTAAATGCGTTTGCTTTTTCACCAATATATAATCTAGCACCATGCACGTTACCGACTGCGCTATGAGGGCTTGGGAGAATCTTGATGAAACCGTGAAATGTATATTACAAAATGTACATGAAATCCTCTCCTACAATGTAACGCCATTTGCTAGGGTTACCATTGGATTCACGTACGAATGACACCAGCTGCTGCGACAGCTAGATACTATTTTATCTCCCGACTCTTACCTTGACGAAGCAGTCATCGAGTCCACCAAACAGCAATTTTGTAATATCTAATGGTGGAATGTGGTATGCTGGAATGGTGGAACTCAAAATCCGAGAAAGCTCTCTAACATACATACTTGCGCGTAAAACCACCTATTTCACATTTCTATTTAATGCAGCAATACGTGCAGGCCGAAGAGGACCAGATCATTAGTAAATTAAAAGTATAACTTTAATGCAATAGTTAAAAATTGTTGTTGAGAGTGGGGGATACAAAAACGCCATGAATTTTCACGGCAACGAAACTATATTGGGTTTTTCAGGCCCTAAAAGAAACAAGCGCGTTTACACTCAGTATTGTTCTGTATAACACGCGGTTTTAAGCACAAGCTTATACGTTTCTAAAAAGCGTGTACCTATGTCATTTTGAAATAACGTTCATACACACGACTCGATTACTCTGTTCAAGACCTATTTCCCGATTCGTTGTCCATTGACAGGCTACTAGACAGCGCCATGCATCGTGATGGCGCGCCATTGTATGCATTGTTGTAGTTTTCCCGTCAACTTCGCATACGTTTCGCCACTGGCGCACAGCAAACGCATTCCCGCTTTACACAGGATTTTCATGTGCAACGGCCTGCAACCCTGCGACGGCTATTCGAACTATTTCACTAATAAGGCAAACGGTTCATTCGGTAGTTACCGGGGTTTGCTAAACCGAATGGCGCATTCCGCAGTTTAATTTTACGCCAAGTGGCCCGAGCCTGACTGCCTCTATGCCGTTTTGCACCGTATCTCCACCGCAGAGTGGTGAGACAGCAACGGGTTAATCGGCTGTGCGGTGCAAGGCAATATTTTGCTGATGGTGATTTTTCTAAATCGAGTAACGTCAAATTGTGCTAACGGTATTCGTTTCTTGCCATTAAAATAATTTTAACCAATAATTACTTTTGAAAATAAAGCAAACTTGAAGATTATAAAAAACCTCTGCAAATTGAATCAATACTTCCACATTGTCAAAATGACATTTACGTTTTTATTTCTTATATATACTATACGATTCGTAATCAGATTTTGAGCATTTTGTCTATACACATTTTTTCTAAGACAAAGTCCTCGTGATAGAAAAAATATATAAATTTTAAAATCGGTTTTTTCCAAATAACTCGAAAATTATTAACTTAACAAAAAAATTACAAGAGTGCTTTCTGATCAGAAATTTGATTTTCTATATAATACCAAAATTAAAAAAAAATCGTACGATCAGGGACCAAAATAGGTTTTTTGGAAATTTTTTCGAAAATGTCAAAATTTGGAATAAATTTTCTGAGCCACATTTTGTAAGAAATTTTATTTCCTATCTGATGGCATATTCCTTTTTTGAATATATTAATTATATTCGGAGATATTTAGGAAAGAACGTTTTCTTTAATTGACGCTTTTTTGCTAATATCTTATAAACAGTTTGCTGCACCGAAAATTTATAAGAGCGAATAATACTCGCAGTTATACTGCTAATCACATACTAAAACGAGAAAAATATTTAAAAAAAATAAACATTTGCAGAAAGGGTAGTTACTTCCCAATTTTGCCCCCTTCCTGATACCCTACTTACCCCACAAACAATAGGTTGTTTTGGGTAGTTGAGATTTATACGTTTGCCAAATTTCAAGTTCAAATATAGTCTTTCGAAAGTTATCGTGTCCACGGACAAAACCACAGACAAGAATTGTTTTTTGCTCAAATTTTGTTTTTGTTGCGTTTTCGACCATTTTAAAGCGAATGAGCAAATAAAAATTTTTGAAAATTTTTTTCGCGATACAATACTTTTCATCCGTTGGATGTGGAAGTAATTAAAGAGGAAATGCCGGTAACATTCGTATACATCTCACCCTAGAATTTATAATATTTACAACAATTGTGTAAATCAAAGTGCTTCAACGTCAAATTTAAACACATTACTTATAAAGTTTTGAAAATTTTGTAACTTAACTTTATTTATGCACTAGTGTCAAAATACACTAAACTATAACACTAGTAGTTCAACACACTACTATTCTAGCACTACTAGCTCAGTTGACCACTATTTAAAACATTACCATACTTTATAATACTTAAATCGCTCTTTATATATGGTAATTTCCTACCTACACAATCCCTCTAGATGCTTTTGGAAAGTTATCAGTTGTATGTTCGACATCCATTTCCACTCGATTGATAGTTGACTATATAGCATCCTCCAAGTAGTGTTACCTGTAACTGTATGCCTGCACTCGCCAATAGATAGCCATATTCTCAACATACTAGTTCTATTAATTACCATTTGACACACGTGCTTATTAAATAAGTCTAAATTATGGATACAATGGACTGATTGTCTGCTGCCGTTAGGTGTAAGTATAAGTAGCAAAGTTTATGGTAGACTTCTCATCACCCTGTACGGTATTTTTCCAGAGTCGAAATCTTATTCTAGCACCGTTAAACCATTTACTTTAAAGATTAATCACTATTCAACTATTTTTTCTACATTTTTAGTTTCCCACAACTTTCCAGTTTGAGTTTTTTTCTTATTATTATCTGACCGTACTAGTGATTGTAATTTATGCTGCCTGCTTCAAATGGTACATTTCTAGAAAACTTGTAGCAATCTATACTGATATTGTCGATTCAGTTTCTGTTGTATTTCGATGTTTATGATGGGGCGTAGTCAACGCTAAGTCACAAAAGGTCGAGGTTATTATATCGGCTACGTTTATTTTTGTCGCGGACAGGTGTTACGCTGCATTGTAGGGCTCATTTTGTGAAAATTGCTTATCAGCCTACCACGTGAGGCCTTATAGTTGTAGTAGGTTATTACAGTATGTATGCATAGAGACCTACATTGCCGATTGCGCTATCATATTGTGAAAATCAGAAGTAATGTCATCTACCTGTGTCTTAACGAACTACGACGTAGGTTGGTACGGTCGGTAAGTATACCATATTCAACGAGCGTTTGAGCCCGTTGGCTCAAGCGAAAAAAGAGCCCAGCGAAATAATAGTATATTAAAAAACTTTAAGAAAATGCGAGAAGTTTAATTATAATAATCAAAAATTTGGTAATTCTAAACCTCTCACGTTTAAGTTGTCTACGAGTCAGTTTTGACAAAACATATAACAGTTACGGGTGGCAATTTATGTAATATTCCTTCAGATTTGTTTACTGATACCAAAATTAAAATTTAAAAAATAAAAAAAGGTGTTTTCTCTACGCTGTTTAACTTTATACATGTACCTAGTGGAAGTGTTTCGAGTCGGCTCGTCTTTTTTATGATGTATCCACATGCTCAGCAAACTAGATTTGCACCTTCTTTATACATCTATTGCGGATGATCCATTGAGCACATATTCTTCACTATGATCACTTCCTTTTAGTCCTTAACTACTGTTGATCATATGACGTGTCCACTAAAAATAGTAATTTTGTCAAGATTCTTTGACTGATTTATATACCAATCCTTCCTACCCAAAAGCTTTGGGCCTAACATATACCTTATTATGGCCACTGTTCTCTTGTGTTGCTGTACTCTACAGTATATCCTCATATAGTATTATTACAGGAGATATCTGTTTTGATTTCATTTGTAGACATCAGTACTTTCACGCCCTTTATGTTCGACATATCAGTTCTTAGTTATTCAATATTCATAGTCTTGTTTGTCTTTTGTATTTATCCCAGTTATATGTTATGTTAGTTTGACATTTTGTCTCTGTAGTCTAATTCCGGCTAAGTTTTTCATTATTAACTGTTAATTTTATAAAGGCATTGAAACTACTTTTTCATCAATTAGGTAGCTTGGAAAAAAGCTGATTGAACGTATGTGCTTTGTCTCACTTGATTTATCAGATACAAATTAAGAACAATGAACCTCCGAGCTCAAAAATTCTATATAGCTTCCCAAAAATTTACAAAAATGGAACACCCTTGCGACCGGTCGTTTCTTAAGTTAAAGCTCCATCGTATAAATTATGCAAATTTGCCGACAATATTTTTAACACAATCATTCGAATGCCAGTCCAAATACAGCGTAAAGAATACCGCAGATTTCGCGAACAAGGTAAAAGAATTATCAATACCAAATAATGATTTTCTTGTGTCCTTTAATGTGTCTAATCATTTCATTTCTATCCCCCTAGATGAACTTCTAACAATCCTCAAAAATAAAATTAGAGAACTGCCACCTATCATACACGGGTAAATCTGAACTATTGAATATTGTAGAAATTTGCATAGATCAAAGTTTTTTTTTTACGTTCGCAATGACATATTCTACAAGCAAGTCGATGCAAAGGAAAATGAAATCATTAAATATGTATTATTCTGAACCAGATATGTTGACGATATTTTTTGTATTTGGACGGGAACTGACAGGCTGTTGAATGTATTTTTAAAATTCTTAAATACAATAAATAAAAGGATTTAATTTGCCCTAGAAAAAGAAAAATTTTCTGGACTCATCAAATCAGTCATTACAAATTAAGAAATACGTGTTTTATAGTTTAATAAACAGACTAATAAAAATACTGCTTAGAAAAGTAAGTTTCTAAAAAGGATTGACAACAATTAAACAAATAGCATTTAACAGTAGATTGACATTGTGGGCCAAATACTTAAAAAGCAATATAAAGTAAGAATACAAAGAATGCTATACAATGCTAACATTAATGATAAAGAACATATTTTCGCCCCAGTAAAGTAAAATTTGCGTTAAAAATAGGCTGAATAGATTCGAAATAAAAGCAATAGAGGTAAATAAGTGTAATTTGGGAGGCCTTCTAGTTAACAATAAGCTAAATCCAATAGTGCAAACAAAAACGGCATTTACCAAATAAAATGCATGCAATGTGACATGATATGCATAGGACAATCTGATAGAGCTATTAAAAATAGAAGTAAAGAAGATGTTGCGAATATAAATTCAAACAAAAGCACAAGTTTTGCTGACCGTTGCAATAATAATCATTAATAGATTAAAGCGACGTCAAAGTTTTACAGACCTTTTGGAAATTAAACAAGCTCAGCATCAGAAAAAACATTTGGCAAATACGCAAATAGAAATTCCAACGTCCAGTACGCCTTTGATATTGCCGAAATTATAAAGTCGGCCTTCAAAACCCAGGCGAGAGAATTTTACAGCTGTACTTTACAACCCCCGTAAAAAAGGGGAGGTAAACAAAATTCTGCACATCTGAGTTTAGTATAATGCTGTTATCTCTTTGACAATGACCGTAAAGTAAAAACCATCGTCAGAGTTATCTGATAAATCAAGTGAGACAACGCACATACGTTCAATCAACTTGTTTCAAAGCTACCTAATTGATTCAGTATGTTTCACAATGAATCCACCTTCAACATACTTTTTGTTCTCTAATTTCTTTGCAGTATTCCTGACTTTTTCTGCATAATTTTCTACGTTTGCTTATGTAATAATCAGTACCCTACTGTCACCAGAGAGGCAGTTAGTTATCTCTATATTTTCTTTCACAAACTGTATATCTTCAGATTATCTCCTAGCTAACACTTTTGCCTTTGTCCCAATGTTAACATTTGGTTCGTTAACCTATTATTTTGATTTTAATGTCCTCGATTTTCTCTCGGTAGTTAATCTATATATCTTTGATCTGTTTCAGTTCCTTCATTAGTAGTTAATAATTGCTTCATCGTTTTAATACCTAGTCCTTTCTTGTGTTACCCTTTATATGAACACGATGAACTTTTATTTCATTCTTTTGTTCAAGATTCGGTGGACCTTCTTTTCTCTCCCTTTCCAATTTATACATCCTTTTTTTCACTGAAGCACGCACATGTGTACTTTGGGTTGTTTATACTAGGCAGTTTTATTTGCGTTTCACTGAACGACCTCGTCAACCTATTACACCTCGTTACTCCTTCTCTAAATTTGAACTTCATAATTTTTATACAGTCGTTGAGATGGAATATCTACAAACCGAACGACAGCTGATTAAAAATCGAGCTATATACTTAAACACGGTCCCTTTCCGACATTTCTGTTTGCGATACGACATATAGGCGGTAGGCAAAATACACGCCCCAAACCAAATTAGCTGCCACTTTTCCCCTCTGCATCTCAAGCATAGATACGAGTGCTCTCCAAAAACTGTTGCCGTTCTGGCGGCAAGCAAATAGAAATCTCTAACAGAGCTGCGTTTTGTAGCACCCGCATAAATACATACTTCACTGCTGCACGACGACATTGAAATGGGATGCCAATCGTGATTCCAAATTCAAAAACCGAACACGTCTGCGACCCGAATAAATCCGGCTGATATATTTCTCAATAGAACGGCACGCGTGTGTGTGTGTGGATGTATTCCAGCCATGGAACAGGAATCTGAATGGATTTATGGAGTATAAAAGATGATATAATGAGCTTATTTCGAGCCGGCGCGGATCTTTGACTATAAATACAAATACCGGTGCACTGGGGCGATCCGGTAGTGAAGAAATCGATCAGATGCGAATGTTGTCAGGTAAAGGAAGAAGAGATGCTCCGTAAATGAATTATGATTCTAAACTCTGTGGATCGTTTGTATAAAAGATCTTGTTTGTACAAGAAGATACAACAAACAGCATGTTTCAACTAATTTGATAAAAAAAAACAAATCCATTATCTATTCCGTAAAATAACATCTATATTAAATACAAAAAAATCACACACCTAAATAAAGTCACTCCGTATGTGTAGGTACAAGGGCATATTGATATTTAGTTAGCCTGGACACTTTCCAGTAAAAAAAAATTTGGTTTTGATTGTTATGGCAACAACATTATAGATAAGTTGTCAAAGTTTGGCAGCCAAACGTTCAATTGGGACAAAACTGTGAATTTTTGAAAACGCATGTCAGAGGAATTTAAATTTTGAAAAAAAAACGATTTTCGGTCAGTTATTAAGGGGGAATACCTAACTCGAAAATGTGTTCAATTCAGACGTCCGGGAGGAAACTTCTCGTGATAGTACAGAATGAGAAAACACGTTTCTACATTCGCGAAAACGCACTTGCATAAATGCTGCCGCATGGCGGTCTATTCTCTATTCCCTTCCTATTGTGATGGACTACAGTAATGAACAGATGAATTACTGTACGGGCAAAAAAAAATAGAGTCAAAATCAAACAATTTTAAATGCCGCTAAATCTAGTTCTATTTACATTTACTATGTACAAAAATGAATGAAATTATTAGGGTTTTTTATAACAAAAATACCGTGCAAGTGAATGTGAAAAGTTTTTTTTTAATGTTTATTACCCTCTCGTTAAAATATTTAGAGACAACTTAGTAAAATTACTTAATATATATAAGTATAGCAAGATATCATGCATCAGCTTATAACTGCTTTAATCTGCTTTTTTGTAAAGGGTATTCATGTATAAATGATTTGTGTAATTCAGAAATTACACGGATGTGTGTTTTTTGTTAAATAATATAGATAAATTCTGACCACTATATGTATTGTAACTATATTGTAATTGTTCAAGCGTTGAAATTAATAATAATACCTACATATGTATATTGATAAATAAATCTTTATTTTACTACGTCCTTTTTTCAGTTAATATCTGGCCGGTATTCCTTCTTAAGTATTTAGTTTTCAAAGGGTTACTGAACAAAGAAATTTTTGCTAATATGGTGGAGACCTCAGGTGATAAGAGTCCTTCATATAACACTTAAAAACTGGTTTGCGGAATTTAAACGAGAAAGATCAGATATCAAAGATGAGCACTGCTCAAGAAGACCAATTTATGTGACCATTTCGGAAGATATTGATTCCTCTCCTAATATAATCCTACGAGATCAACTAATTGGCCTCACACAAATAGTGGAAGCATTGCACTTCTTCATACGAAAATGATTCCGAATGTCACCACTGATCGGAAGAATATTGGCCTGACATTGCCGAAAAAAATGTGTAGTCGTTTTGAAGACACCTCAAACTTTCGCATTCTCACTATGGGCGAAACATCGATCCATCACTATAACCCGGAGACTAAAGAACAATCTAAACGGCGGAAACATTCGTGGTTCTCACGACTCAAAAGGTTTCGTGTGGAAAAGTCGGTTGGCAAGGCTCTTGCTTCAGTTTTCTTGGACAAAGATAGGATAATTCAGTTGGATTTCTTAAAACAAGGTAGAATTGTCATGTGAGCATAGTATAGTAAAACATACGCGAACGAATTGTGGAAAAATGACGCGGAAACTGCCAAAGCTGTGCTCTGCTTGCAAGGTGACGCTCCCACCCACAAGTCATTGATTCCATTGCATAAAATTGATAGAATTGGTTTCGACTTGGTTACTCACCCCACCTATACTCCAGATTCAGCACCACTAGATTAGTGTTTAGCTCGAAGTAACGTTTGAAAGACAAAAGATTTTCGACAAATAAGGAAGTATAATGTAAGTTAAATATGTGCTGTTGAGGCGCGGTTTGCAAACCAGGGGTTCTGTATAAGTCTTAAAGGAGATTATGTCGAATGCATTAATTTTCTTAATGTTGTGGAGTTTTACATGATAGGCCAGATATACGTCAATATGCCCTCGTATAGTGCATCGAATAATCTCACGTTATGGAACATATCGTTTTACAAGAAAATAGTATTTCGCCATCTGTTGAGCCAATATCCTTTGGCAGCTCTATTAAGTCTAAAGTTTAAAGTTAATAGCGAACGGATCTATCTCATTTAAAATTCAAACTTTGTTTGTGGCTGTGTGGCATCCCTCTTGTAACCGCCTGGAAATTAGTTCTTGATAATTTAACTAAACAGTGATAGAGTTTGATAAAAGCGTCCGACGCCCTTAGCTGAACGCCTTCGAATAGACGCGCCAGAATAAAGTGACGATGCCTGTAAATAACTATATTTATCGCTTAACTAATGCGATTTAAACAAAAAATAATTCACAATACGTTTAACAAGGATCGTAACCTATTATTTTACTTTGCGGTGGATTTATCAAATTTGGGTCATCTACGGTTTCGATATTACACCGGCTAAACCCAATAAAGTCGGTGTGGATCTTTTTGATTTGAAATGTGATTTATTAATTGATTTTATAGAGCGCTATATCTTGCTTACAACCACTTAAAGTAAACAAATAGAAATAGATTAATCCAAATAAAGGAGTAAAATCTACTACAAAATAAATATAAAAATAAATTTGTTTCTAAATATTAGTGCCGTACCGGCAATTCTTAATTTCTTGGTAATTAAGAACTATATTAATACTGTTACGATTTAGGGAAGTTTGCGCCTCCGGATTAGGCAACCAAAACCACGAATGATGATGCATGCGAAAATACGCTAAATAACGCCAAGGTGGTCGAAAACTTGAGACAAATCACAAAGCTCGTATGCGTTGTATATAAATCATGACGAATAGCGCGTGAGAAAGTCTGAATCGAAAAGCAGTAAAGTAAGCGAGCAAAGCAATCCAAGTGTTTTAGAGTGATTACAGTAAGACGTAATGTTTTGAATAGCGGTTAATTGAAATAATAGTGTAAGTGTTGAATGTTAGTGTATTTATTATTATTTTCATTTATTATTAGAAGTTAGTAGAACAATACGTATTTCTTATCAAATTTCCATTCAAGCAAAATCCAAGTTCAAGTTGAACGGTATACCAGAATCCTAGTCACGTGATGCTAGAGAATTATGATATATCTGCGTCTCAACACTTATATACGGGGAAACTCTGTGTTTGGATTCCTCTGCTAGTCCAAACGTTAAACGCGAACGGAAAAACCACATAATTTAAGAAAATAGATTAATAGTTATACTAAGGGCGCTCTCTTCTGACGATTGAGTGTCTTCAAAGTAAGCGATCGAAATAGATATTTTTTTAATGAGCCTTGCAAAAATACAATTTAACATCCAGTTGTAGCTACCATATGTAGTTAACTGGTGCCCAATGCAAATACGAAATTTGTCATTAATGATATCAAAAACGATATAAACAAGCACTTCGTCTTCGCAAGCGGATACCCACAGAAATAATCAACTTCTTCCTGCCAGGCGCAAAAACGCAACTCCAACAGAAAGCTCTGGTTTCAACAAAATACCGCAGATAGCAGACTTTTGGAGAAAGAGAAAGAAATTGCATAGTTATGGAAGCTAATAAAATGAACCTTCAAAACGATGGAAAAATTAAGTCGCGCTAACCGTTAATTAACAATTTTGACCTAAATCGAACGACATCATTAATTTATAGTAGACTAGTCCTTCAGAATACAATTTCACGAAAATTACACAAGACATTTAGGCGGTAGAATTTCTCAATACAATAGTACAATTGTACTAAWATAATAGTTGTTTTTTTTGCAAATTTATTTCTCTGCAAAATTGGATTCAATTATTTCTTAATAGCTCTAMCCGTTTTTAGTTTACAATGCTTCATAAACTAATCCATTAATTGCATACGTAAAAAGTTATAGATTAAGTATATGCTCTAGATTAAATTAATTAGCGAATAAAATATTACAGCATTGTACAAAAGAAATTACTGATAATGTAGATATACTATGGTAAATTCATCTATATTAACATTAACGTTATCGAACAATATCAATAGGATAAGCTTCTTAGCGATTTATCTGCCGTTGACAAATTTGTTACTTTCTAATGACGACCCTTCCTGATGAAGAACGAAAGCATTAATTCGTGATGTAGTTCGTATCAGTTGCACATGCACTACGAGGGTTTACTCATAGAGATCTATTTGCTGATAACTGCGCACGCAACCGCACTTCTTGTTGAACGCTTCAGTTTATTTCGAACACAACAGTTGTTACGTGGGTGGTTAAAATTGATTACTCGAGTGTGGTAAGCGTATCTTAGCATGACTAGACGGTTCGTTTTAATGGTGCAGAGTTAATACCAAATGATGCCAATAAATATGAGGGGAAACGGGATACACTTTGCGGTTAATTGCAAATGAAGGATAAACGAAGTCTGCGGAAATGCTGATGTATTATTAGCTGCTGAACTTACATTCGTCATAGAGGGTTTCTATAAATGATTCAAGCAACGCGGGCGGCGTTGATTTCTGAATTCTTTGTGCCGCCTTTTTGTAACCGCTGCCAAGCTACAATATGCACGGGGACAGTAGTGAAAGTTGCAGATTAGTGTCGCCCCGCAGCTCAGAAATGTGACCTTTCTGCAACCTTAAAGTTTATTATCCCACAAAACACTGCAGAATCTGTTGGAAACACACACTCCCACACGTTTTCTAATATTAAAATATATCAAATAATTCAAAAATCGACAGATGACAAGTATACGTCATTGTGTTTACTTTCCTAAGAGACGGCAAATTGATTTAAACTATAATTTCTATAAGCGCCATCAATGCATGAATCATTATAGAAACCCTGTATAATCGCATACATTACAAGGTTAACCAAAGCATATCCATAAATAGAAACGGATATTTTTGTCATTTTGAGTACAAAACTTAATTAATTAAGCGGTTTGACTTAAATTAATTGAATGGTCTGATGGTCTGTTAGGACGAGACTCCTCTATTTAATATACGCAATAAGAATAGTGTACCGGATTATCACTTCTTATTCACTTTTATATATTTTGATGCGCTGCCATAAAATGAAATGAGGCAGTCAATCCTCCTGAGGGCTGGATAAAAACCTGTGGCAATGATGTCGCCGACATGAGAGATACTCGACGTCTTGCCGGTACTCTGCTTCTTGTCGAGATCATATTGTTTCTATTTTTTAACGTTATGTGTTTACAACCTTTTAAGATAAGACAAATAAGCAAATGAACATCCAACCTTGTATTAAAATTTTTGCGTGTTGTGTATAAAAATACAATTAAAAGCACCGAAAATATTCGAGATTCAAAATCTATTCGTTACTAAGCAAATAGTTAGCTCAAGTACGAAATTGGTTCAGCGCTATGAAATTTTCTGTTCTTTCCGTCCTATTTAGTCCTGAAGTGCAATTTTGCCTTTGACAGAATATGCATACTGTTCTCCTGTTTTCACTCCGAGGTATTAAATATTTTTATCATTTATGTGTTTCTCTCAATTCAGTATTAGCATTTGGCGCATTAATAATAATGGTAATTTCTGAGTGTATCAACAACCTCTACTTCATTATTGTAATATATTGCAAGTGAGTGACCATACCTACGGTTAAAGCATTTAGGTAGCCATTTCGAGAGGGAAGGGTGGGGATACAAGTGAGCAAAAAGGCAAATGCTTCTAATGATGTAATACTTTAGGTGAAAATGAAAAAGCAAATATATATATTTTATTACCTATTAACACTGACGCTTTACAAACACTTCTACTATCTAAATCCAATATAATAAATTACCTTGCTTCGTAGATCCTACAGCTTGCATCAAACACATCTGGGTTATAATTAAAATTGTGTGCTCTACAGACGATTTGGTAAAATTTTCAGTTTTATTTCATTTTGTAATTAATTACTACATTTGCCGCATTTGTTTAACAACTTTGAATTAATATTATTCCAAGTAAGTAATTGAAAATTATTAAAATTATTATATGAATACAGAAAATTAAAAAGAAACATACAGGGTTATTATAACTGACGGATCCATTTTTTAAATTCGTATTTAAAGTTCATCTACGCAGTAGCCAAACTCGTCCCACACACGAGAAAGCGCATGTGCTGTTACTGGGTGGCTAACGCGTAGATATTTGTCATTTATCGAACGGTGGATACAGTAAACATTTATAATGTATTAAACTAAACTTTCAAACTTCCTCTTTTCATGGTTACAAAAATTGTTAATTTTGGATTATAACTTTGATAAATACGAATTAAAACAAAACATGGGTCCATCATTTATAAAAAGCCCTGTATTTAGATATGAATTCTCCTCTAGCGTTCACAAACTACTTCAGGCAGCAGCAGCACTTTCAGTAAGTTCCGCTAGTTACGGAACAAGTTTTTCTGTAATGCGGCGAATTAAAACCAGGTTGAGGACAAGTATGCTACAAAATTGTTTTTCGTATGTGTCTGCATATAGAAAATAAAATAGTAAAAAATTCAATCACTCTGAGGCAATATTAAATCGGTTCAGCACATGCGATGTGACTTTCTGACCACCACAGGCATTACGACGATCGCAGGTATTCGTACATAATTATCTCACATATAACTGGGGAAACATCAATCCACAATGGAAAATCAACATTACATCTACTAAGCTCTGCTTCTTATACTGAAAATTGACGTCGAATACCAGGACACAGAGTAATTTATTGCCCTAAAGTTTACCACTACTGTAACGTACGGTCACCGACTGTCAAACCCTGATGGCTGTTTGGGGATTCTAGCCCTCTCTGCGTTCAAGGTTTCTCGGTAAGTAAAGAATCTCATGTCAACAGGGTTAAGATATGTTTACCTACATTCTTTCTGAAATTTGATATTTCAGTACGACATCGATAGCTAAACGTAATAAATGAAAATACAATACGTACGTTCAAACGTAAATATCACGCATGTGAAACACTAACTTATGTGCACTTAGTGATGTGAGCACAAAAGAGATAGCAGACAGAATAAGCACTCTAGGTGTGAGGGAGGGTCCGCGCATTATCAATCCGCCGTGTTTAGTGTATACCAACACTGACGGACAATTGTCAACCGCTCACCGCCGTTAAACGATTATGGACGTGATTAGTAAATTACATATTTTGATTTAGTGTTTTGCATATTTTTATCACTTTTGGGTGTTTTTTTATAATTTGTAATAATGCAACGTAGTAGTGGTGGAGGTGTTTGTGCTGTAATGCAATGCAACAACAGAAGTAGGTACGTTGGAAAAAACTTCGTTTTTTAGTTTTCCAAACGATATTTCTAGATTTGTTACTGGGGGTGATTGTTTATTTTGACTTAATTTTTAATGCACAACTAAACAGTCGGCTGCAGCGTGTGGTCACGACGACCTAATGGAATGTCTGGTAAATTTCCATAGATTCCATAATTTGAAGTTCACTTGCAGTATGAAGTTTGTCAAGCAGTCCCTTTTCTCACTTTTTCCATGGTTACACTCAAACTCTCCTTCGTTCCGTTAGTCTTTTACCCTAAACTATTCACATATATAACATTCCCTCCTCCCAGATGACGCTAAAATCTTGAATTTGGTGACGTCGCAGMTTGGCATAGGAGGAAGAAGAAACCTATAGGTATTTAATTTTCTTGATTATAAGGTCCCTACCCCAATCTGTCAGGAGACGAACCTTGGCGGGGCATTTTCCGAYGAGCAATTGGTAGGGATACTCTGCTCACTMTTATGTAGTAAGGATAAAGTACTTACAGAAATAAAACTGGAACCTTCGTGTGTAACTTGTCCTCTGATTMGCTGCACCCACTAGAAGTCCAGGAATGGAATTTGAAGTTCACTTGCAGTATGAAGTTTGTCTTGCAGTCCCTTTTCTCACTTTTTCCATGGTTACACTCGAACTCTCCATTGTTCCGATAGTATTTTACCCTAAACTATTTACATATATAGCAGACGGTACAGAGTGTGCAGTTAACATTTTGAAGAAATGATTTACACAACCGATTACAACCTCGTGCAGTACCATTCTTGCTTCTTCATCTACCTACACTACCTGACAAACACAAATACTTTCTTCGATGTTATACAAGTTTCGAAGGCGGTCAAGTGTTTGCTGCTATGTAATTACATAATTTTACTACCAGTCATATGAACAGTAAATGTTTATATTTTAACAGAGCATATAGATAACACAACAGATGCACAAAAGAAACTTCTGTGACAGAAGTGTAAAGCAACCATTGTTACAATCCTGATCGTGTAAATGCAGCTTTATATCCTGACAAAATGGCGGTTGTTGGTGATAAAAAACTATGGTGTTGACAACGAGTTTATACTGTGATGTAAGCTTAGTCACCTGACACAGTCGTTTACTGACATGGCATTTTCCATTATGAAGTAAAATGACATATAAATTAGTTTAGGTCACATAAAAATCAGTCACATGTTGTAATTTGCAATATTATAGAAGTGTCATTTTTATTATGACGGTCATCATAGACTAGCATGCCTAGCATAGTATTTTGCAGTAGAGCTGGGCAAAACGACTCATTTTAAAAAGTAAAATACAACCAACCAACCAATTTCAGAGCTACTTCTGAGGAAGACACCGACATGAGTGTCGAAACGCTAAGGCCAAATAAGCAACGTGGGAACCAGCTCGGAAAATAACATGTCAAAATACAACCAAGCTATAAAGCGGTACGCAGTAATATAGCGATATATACTTGAATGTATTTAAAACGTAATGGTTTTATTTTGGTGAAAATGAAACAATATGACAATAAATGACGGTAATGTGACCTACAAATGTCACGAATTTTAAATTACATCTCTATGTGTACTAAAGGCTAAACGCGCAAAGACGAAAGCATCCTAACCGCTTTATTATTTATTATGCGTCTCCTACATAATAATCCTCCACAACGGGTGCTTGTTATCACACAGTAGAAATAATATTTTGACTACACCGCGACGCAGTGGAGGGCGATAAAGAGCTCGAATTCTGTCGGTATCTTATGGGGCCTATATCACGACCATCATCGGGACGTTCGCGAGAATCAAATAAAAAATGTGGCGAACTACGTATTTTCTTTGTTCGAGGTCCGAGACAGATTTATTTATCTCCACGACGGCAGTGAAAGAATCAAAATTTTCCGCCTTGCCTGGAACTAATATGGAGGAAAAGCGTAGGCAGAGGCGTAGTCAAAGAAAGTAGCGATGGGGCGTAGAATACTTAGCTGTAAAAATAGCGAGTTGAAAATAATGAAAGTTTTGTAGCTACAAATTTAAAATATTCTGTTTTTGGTGTACTGAAAACGGCAAATCGATTTTTAGTTTTTTTTTTATAAACAAACAACAGAGGGTGTCATCTGTATTTAGACAAACTCATTATACGGGAAATGTTAAGTGATACAAAGAACATTGATCTATCAAATCAGTACCTTGTTGTTCCTTAATTACTTCCACATTCAAGGGATGGGAAGTATTGTATCTCGAAGAAACTTTTCAAAAATTATTATTTGCTCATTCGCTTTAAAATGATTGAAAACACAAAAAAAAAACAAAATTTGAGCAAAAGAGTTTCTTATCTGTGTGTCTGTGGTTTTGTTTGTGGACACGATAACTTTCGAAAGACTTAATATATGAACTTGAAATTTGGCAAATGTTTAAATCTCAACTACCCAAAGCGACCTATTGTTTGCGGGGTAAGTAGGGTGTCGGGAAGGGAGCGAAATTAGGGGGTAACTACCCTTTTTACAAATATTATTCGTTCTTATAAATTTTCGGTGCAGCAAACTGTTTAGAAGATATTAGCAAAAAAGCGTCACTTAAAGAAAACATTTTTTCCTAAATATTTCCGATAATATTTAATATATTCAAAAAATGAAAATGCTATTAGATAGGAAATAAAATTTTTCACAGAAAGTGTCTTGTATAATTTACCCAAAATTTCGACATTTTCGAAATAGTTCCAAAAATCCTATTTCGGACCCTGCTCGTACGATTTTTTTAAATTTTGGTATTATATAGAAAATCAAAGTTCTGATCAGAAGTTAAATTAATAATTTCCCAGTTATTTGGAAAAAAAACGATTTTAAAAATTTTATGTATTTTTGCTAATATCACGAGGAGTGTTTGTCTGTGTAGAGCGAAAAATATTCAAAAGCTGATTACTAATCGTGTAGTATAAGAAATAAAAATGTAATTGTCATTTTGACAATTGAATGTGGAAGCATTGATTAAATTTGCAGCGGTTTTTTTTATAGTAGTCATGTTAAAGGTAGTGCAAGTTTGTAACTGCATTTCAATTATAAAATATATATTTGTTTATGTATTTACTAAATCTATTTATTTATTACTTATATATTATGTTATTTTCTTACAAAGATTGTTTACTGATAAGTTTTTGCTCTTGAGCTCTAAATCGACACAGAATGATGTTTTTGCTTCAACGATCATTTTAATGAATACTGCATTTAAATGAAGCGGACTAACTCATCAGTAGGTGGCTGTACAAACCTTAATGGAAATTGTCATCTAACTGTATTGTTATGTAATTTAACGAAAAGTAGTTTATTCACAAGAAACATGCCAAATAAAGCATGTATGAGTAAATACAATAATTTAATAGATTGTTATGGGCTGGGAAACCAGCGCGTGCGGATGGGGCAATCATACTGAAATTCAAGCAGTTGCTAAAGGTATCTTGTTCTCGTATATTCGCGAAGCTTCTATGCTAAATAGAGAGATGGCGACAACTCTATGTAAGTATTATAGAGTGTCTTAGAATGACTGTAGTGAAGCCTGAGGTAGTGACTAATTGGATTGGTGAAGTTATACTAGTAGTAAATATAACTAGTGGTGTTTAACGTATTTCGGGGCATGTGTATATATAAAGTCAAGTCAGAAATCTGCATTATCCAAAATAAAGCATAACGCGCATTGCTCTTACACTCATGTGATATAGCTATAGTACTTTTCATTTCGCCTGTATAATTATGTAATGCATATGGTTATCGAGAAAGCAGGCTTAAATCAAATGAAAAAGTTCCTTGCTCCGGTCGGGACTCGAACCCGATTCTCCAGAACGGTACTCTGGTATGTTCCATTACACCACCGGAGCCTACGAMTTAACGCCAATTTTTTTTTTTCATTTGAGTTAAGCCTGCTTTCTCTATAACCCTATACATTACGTCATTATGTAGTCAAAACAAAAAGTACTATAATAGTTATGTATTGGGAATTATGTGCACCCCGGCCACCAAGTCTAGTCGCCGTTGGGTGTTTTTCTTGAGAAACTCTAATATAGAGTAATAAGAAATATTCCCAACAAGTGGCTAGATGGTGGTCGGCTGGTTGCATATATGAAGTTACGTTGAATTGATGTCATACTCGCTGGGTCTGGGCTTTAACTCGAACGCCCCGGTGGTGTACTAGAATATACCACAGTAGCGTTCTGGAGATTTGGGTTCGAGGCTTGACCGCAGCGAATTACTGTTTCTTTTAAGTTAAGCCCGCTTTCCCGATAACCCTGTACATTTCTTAGATATAGTATCTTTTATGTGAAACAGTAGAGCCATGACGTGAGCTACAATTGAAATACTGTTTGTTTCCCTACGCAAACGCAATCACGAAACAGCAGAAATAAAATTATACAGGGTAAATAGATGTAACCCCCTGCAATGTAAAGCAGAAGTTCAAAGTTATTTTAAGCATTTCCGTTCTAAACAAAGTTCTAAGTCGAACCTCTCCTTTCGCCGCTGAAAATATATCTCGGTAAGTAAACTGCTAAAAAGACATCAATTTTACAGGAAACATAAATAAGTGTACCGTTTATAACAACTAACTTATTGAAGAAACACGGCGCTTTCTATTTGGCATTATCATTATGTAACGTGCAAGAAGGGTGTTGATTTTTGCAGTAGAGGCAACAACTTTATTATCGATTTGATTTTAAGCATTTACAACGAGAAACTCCGAATAACCAAAATCATAATTTTGGATTATTTGCTACCTGAAGAAAACTATATATTTATTGTTGGTGTACTCTTTGTTTCAACCGTTACCACGAAAGCATACGATAGACTAAGCTGAGTGTGTCAGCCCCAAATGTCGTCCCCGCACTTTAACTATCGAATTGTTTAAGAAATATATAAGAATCTGGAAAAAATAGCATCTTGACCTGTCGTAACATATAATTCGTAATAAATTCATTTGTAAGAACCTAACAATTATAGGAACTCAAACTGTGTAACTTGTACCTAATACTGTCTACCAAATAAAAATTTATCAATCAATCCTAACCTGATGTAATGTTTGTTTAATGCTACCTCCAGCAAACAAAAATTACATTTATGCAGTAGATTGTGTAAAATTTTGTCTGGCCGTGCTTACTTCGGAATATTGCTCTTATGTAAGTAGAATGGTAGGACATATTTATTGGGTGCAACCAGAAACTAGTACTACCAAAATTCCCTGCCTACGCCCATGGCTATGGCACTTTCGTTTCGGCGAAGCTAGTAATGTAGTTGGTATGTGAGCAGCAACTCGGTAAAGTCAGACTGGGGGATTACATAAAGCGCACATGCGAAAGTACTTCAAAGCTTACAAAGTGAAATATGCACGGCGCATACTGATTGCGACTTCTGCACCCTGCAGCTATAGCGCTATGAAGTAGTAAAATATAGAACAGTGTGAAGGAGCATACCAAATAGGTAGAGAAAGTTAGAATAACAAAATCAAAGCTAGTAGAGGGCGTTTTAGTGAATGGTTATCTATAGTCTCAGTTTGTTTTTTTTTGACCTTGCGAATAGGCAACATAATTACTTTGTTTTTGAACGACGTGAGAATTTGTAAACCTTACCATAATTTTTTTAGAGTTATATTATTTCTTTGTATTAAAGTGCAACTTGCAGCTGTGGTGCAATTAAAAGCTATATTATTTTGCGCTGTGTACCCTCCTGTTTATTTTATTCACTAAGTTCATCATTTATTGAGGTTGGATGTGACTGGATTTAGTATAGTTATCTATGAATTTGTTTGTACATGTTAATATAATGACTGACATGAAAAAAAAACTCCCAATAACACTTGTTTTCTTGATCAAATTTTGCTACACAGCAAGTTGTGTTTTTTACAAAATTCGATAGTGGTTTCAACTTTATCGATTCACTGGTTTTTGTACTAGGTACCTATCGGCGTTGTTAATTTTTCATCATTTTTTCTAAATAGTCAAAAATTACATTTACTTTGACTAGCACAATATGTAGCCAGTTTTGTGAAGGTAGAGCGATGGGTTCCTAATAGGAGTGCGGCAGTTCTATCATACCTGCTTATACAACAATATTCATCTCGACCGCTTCTATGAAAATTGATCTGCAATTTCCCATTCATACTCTTAAGATCCCCTTTATATATCACTATAGTTGGGCGTCTGATTTAATAGGCTATGCGTAGTAATTAAACAAGTTGCAAGTTCTAGTAATAGCATGCAAACTAGCTTTAATTTAATTTAATCTAATTGAGCAACGATTAAGCTCAATAAAATAATAAAAATTAAATTATTATTTATTAATTAATGTTTAAAAATTAAACATAGATCAAGCGACGGTAAACCACATACCAGCGCCCGTAATTAACAATTTTGATCTACATTATAGCATATGTGAGTAATTTGCCAAAATTAGTGCTGAACCTTATAGAAACTCCTCTAACTCCCCCTACTCGAATAATCTAGCCAAACGAATGTTTAGAGCATCTTCACTTTAACTCAATTAATGCAAGTCGAATTTTTATTAATTAAAATATTTATGGAAATACAAGAAAGCGTGTCTTAGCCGAAATTTACGCAATTTGCATGAAAACGACTACCCGAATCTAAATGTTTAATGCAACTTTTTCAAATCTCACCTTAAAAGCTTTACAGCATGATCTACCGATCTGTACGAAAACTAAAACGAGACTCAACTAAACTCAAATTTCGTAAAAGTACGTTATGTTACTGGTTTTATGTGCTAGAACGTGGTTAGTAGATCCCTAACTCCCATGAATGATACAATATCAAAAAAAATAATTCCAGTTCAATATTTCTAGCTAACCAGTGTCTCCTAAATGTTCGGTGTAAAAAATACGTCAGAACAACAGCTCTTGCAAAAACCTAAGCAAATAAACCACAAAATCGACCAATTATAACTAACCAGCGATAATTTTCTTGTAAAACTAAGGAAGTTGCGCGATAAGCCGTAATTTTCAAGGATGCGCATCCCAGCAGGCAAAGGCGCCCAAAACGTCCTGCTGATCCTTCCTAGAAACGACACAGCGAGAAGGTCTACCTTCTCTAGTTCTTACGCATCTGATAACAATAACGCCAGGTCACATGCCTATTAGGAAATATAGACTTTCAACTAAATTCACTTAAAATGCAACCTTGCTACAAAATGGTGTAAAAAAGAAACAGCCGTCATGTTACAGGACAGTTTATACTTTAGAAATAATGTTACTATAACGAGTCTAGTAAACGGTTTGTCGGTAGTAGTTCCAAGAAGGCCCAGCACGAAAAGCGAGAGTTAGGGGAAAACCCTCAAAACCCAAAGGTAGTCGTTTTAGATTTTTGATGCTATAAGAGTGTTTCACCGCTGTACTGGTAGAAGTGCAACGCTACTGTAGGTGGCAGCAAATTATCTATTTTTAATCTTCAGGGGCAACATACCTATTCCGCGTTTTATGTAGAATATGGTGGAATCACACCCTTACTGATATATGATTTCGGGTTAGTTGGCCGTGGTCGCGATGACTTCCTCTTCGCTGACGTTTCACCCACTACTGCGGTGAGCATCTTTAGAACTGAGTTCATCGAGGCAGTAATTTCTTAAAACTGACTCTGGAGCATTCGTCACTGGATACTTACGTGGTCGTCCCTGATTAGCGGAGCCGTGTCGCTGGTTGGTATCCATTATCAGGTGTTGCTTTCTGCGAAACTGGTATCCATGACCCTGTTTACTTTCAATCTTTCTTGCTTCTTGTGTTTATAGATCCCAATATCCCCACAAGCCTTAATCACTATATCGAAATACCATGGGTTTGTTGTCCTGTCCACCAAGATCCCTCGATTTTTTACCCATTGAACGCCTCTGGGACTTTATGGGCAGAAGTTTTAAAAATTTTCACCATTATTAACAGACTAGTGGCACTTTTTGATACTGTACGAATAGCCTGGTGTAAGACATGTAATGAATAAATCGATCACCTGATACCTATGCGTTGTGTTCATTGCATTGTACCATATTTTCATTTTTAAGTCCTCCTATTTTGTTGCAAGTTGTATAGATTTTGTTAAAACATCACAGAGGTACCAATTGTGGCATGGTATATTATCAGGTTCAGACAGTAGTAGATATGTTGCAAAAAAGCTACAATACGTTAAGCATGTCTTTATCTAGAATTCAATAATTTTAAGGGCTAAAGGTTTTTATTCCTTTTGCTGTTTTTATGCAGTGCTAATTGGATAATTCTATTCTGTTTTGTTAAGTGTTAGGTTTCTGGTGAGGAAATACAAACAACATACAATGAAGCCTCAAAAAACTATTTCATCGAAAAATATCATATAATTGTCGAACCATGAACGGCGTATACTATCTTGTAGAACGTGTTAATAGTTTACATATTAAAGATGTTCAAGTGTTTCATTACAGCTTCCATATCATAGCAACACAATCCGTAGTTATAAATATTCTTAATTACAGTAGAAGTTCCGACATTATTTGGCAGTAAAGCTTCGATGCTAGAAACTATTATGTTAAGATATGCACAGCTCCAGCAGGATGTAATAGAATTTGAAAGCCTGTATAAGCCAAATGTTTGAAGCTTTATGCAAACGCTGCAGTTTCATGTTCCAGCGATAAGGCACTATTACAACTTCCCAGTTTACCAGGTTATCGTCCTATAAGTGAATAGTTAGGTAGTGCTAATCACCGTCATTCAACTTTGAAACTTTAAAACATTCTAGCTAGCCGTGGAATAATTACGTATGCAGCAATCTACGTGCACGAGGCCATACTGCGACGACACGGCTGTGCTCAATTTCAATTCGAACTTTGACGTTTAGCTTATCTTTCAGAAGTTGCCGAGAGCAGTTGGGAACACGGTCCTTTGTTGCCAATAAACACCCTACACTCAGAGGCGCTTTTTTGCCAAGCCAAATATTGGGAGTCTGTTTTTTTTTGGCCGAGTAAAATAAACACGGCGGTCTTTCGACCCACAGACCGATTTTTTTAACAACCTCGTTTTGCTACAGCCAATACATCCATTTTTTTGTTTTACATTGGCCAATAGCGCGAATTATTTTTTTTCTTAAAGATATTCTAATACTCATGCAATATAGAAAGATGTATTTTGCTATCATTCTGCTAGTTCAGTTTATATATCCACTGTGATAGTAAATAATGCAAAACAAGCAAAAATAAACAATTTATTTATATACAAATTATTCAGAGCACTTTTTTATTACATCGGTATTTAAAGCTTTTTCACTTGTCTACTTTAAGTACTAAAAATAAACAGTGTAATGGAAGTAAAGCAGTGAATAATATATTATACGCAATACACTGCGTCTCTTCACCGTGTAACCCTTGAATGCGTTATATTAAAAACTTTGACGCTGAAGATCACTCAAAATTCCAGATAGCGCCACAGTCGCTACTATGCTAAATGTTTTAAATAGAGTATAAGTTCACTTACACTTCATTAAGAATAATAACGTTTTAGAAATTGTAATGGAATAATGCGTTTTAAATTTATGCAGACTTCGGAAAAGTTCTTACAAAAAAATTAACTTGGTGTTAATGGCAACATCAGATATTTATTTTAATGAATGACCTAACCTGACCTGACAAGTCAGTAGTTCGTGTCAATTTTTATTATTGCTGTTTGTTTCCTCGTCACTCCCGCAGAACGAGCGAACGGAACTGACTTATGTGTTAATAGTTGTACTGTCTAAAAGATAAAATACATAAACAAGTAATGTTGTGCTTACTTTTTTATATCGTAAGAAACCAATTTTAAATAATTTTCTGTTCATTCGGGTATATCCAAGCCAACCTACATCATTTAGCACTAGACAGTACAATTAACAGCTAAACTAATACTAAATGTAATAATATAATATTTATTTATTTAAATCCCACAGGCAAAGCCCATACAGGAACCTTTATATGCATACAAAATAAAACAGAAAACTTTTTACTATACATAAATATAAACAAAAATTTGTTGCTAAAATATTATGTTATTACACATTTGAAGAAATTGTCTCTTATTATGAACAAATATGTCTACGGTCGCACTCACGTCGTTATAATTACGACACATGTTAACAAGTGGCGAGCAGAAATGGTGTTGAAAAAAAAAGTCATATAACAACAACCTTCCAGTCGAGGCACACGAAAATTTATCTTGCCCAAAAGCCATGGACTATCAATATACCCATGCACTAGATTATACAAGAATAAATTACATACATGCTACTTTTTTCTACTATGCAACCAAAATCATTTAACAAAAATGTAGTGGAGCATTTGTTATCAGGAAATACGCATTACTTTTTAAAATATAAATAAAGACAAAATTTTCTGTGAACACATTCAATGAGAGCAATATAAACATGATAGTGAGGTTTCCAAATAATACTGCCATACTCGAGTTTAGAACGAACTAAGCTATTGAACAAGCATCACAATGTGTCAGTGTTGCGAAAATCATATTTATTTCTCTTCATAAAACCTAAGGTTCTCATAGCACTTATACATAAGTTTTCTATACGTGAAACATAAGTAAGGCCCTGGTCCAAAGTTATTCCTAAATCTTTAATAGTAGATACTCTTTCAGCTGTAGTGTCATTGATTGTATATCTAAATATAGTTGGGTGAAGTTTTCTTGTATATAAAAAAAATAAAAATAAAATAATTTTACATTTGTTGATATTGATTCCTAAGTTATTTTTAGCGCACCAATTTACAAAGATATGCACGTATGTTTGCAATTTATTGCAGTCAGAATCAGACAATAGCCTATTAGTTATTTTTAAGTCATCCGCATAAACATATACTTGACACTGAAACAATTTAAAAATATCATTAAAGAAAGATATAAAGAGGATAGGACCTAGATTTGAGCCTTATGTAACCCCACTAGGAGTGTGGTAACTAATGGATCGTTGCCCAGCGCATTCAACATATTGACATCTACCTTTTAAAAACGATCCAAAAAAGCTTAATAAATTTTCACACAATCCAAGACATTACTTTGTTCGTAGGTAGCCACAGACAGGTATTAGATATCAAAACACCAAGCTGTACCTATGCACACGGTACGGTAATGGTAGACCATAAAAAATAATAGATATCCACACTACACTAACGATAAGCTTAATGATACCTCGCAACCGACGCGCAATACAAATTAATATTTGCCGAACCTATTCACACTATTCTACCTGGTTACCTAAAACTGGTTGCTGATACATGTTACCAAATAACAATGATGGCAATTATAAGATATAATGGCCGAAGCACGGTGTTTAAAATAACCTACTATATCCTATATTGCTTTCCTTTGTACATTTACTCATGGTTACACTTATTAAATTCTCATTGTACGTGATAAATATATTGATACGATGCTAGAATATTTGAGGGGGAGCCGCCTTTTCCATTTCAACTTACGTGCCTTCTAAAGGTTAAACTTAATTCTGAAGGAGCATTGAGATGCTTCGGCTATTTCCTGGAAAAAGGGAAGTTTCAATTAAATACCGCAAGTTTAAAATGTCTCGAGCAAAGTACACTTAAGCGGGGTAGCATTACTCCAAATTCGTTTTTTTTTTGATAAACTTTTATACATAAGAACGTAACAACAGTTTAAAGGAAAGAGTGGTTGAATCTCGCTGCTACTAGATAATACGTGTCACACAAAAGAATGATCAACCTCTTCATTTTAGTATAATTTTCCAGAAAATGGGTTATTTTTTAATAATTAAAATATCTGAATACAAAAGCCATACCTATAAAAAAAATAAAATTTATATACACGGGTGTTGCCTGCGCAGTCCACCGGTCGCAGATCATTGTATCAAATTTTGTATGAAAAATGAGAACTTAACCCTTAGTGACCCTATCTAAAATATTTGTTTAGACGTGACTACAGACCATAAACTACCATCTAGCAAGAACCCGAAGTCAATCCGATGCTTAAGAGCCGAGATCTCACTATCGACGGACGAACGAACGAGCAAAATCGAACATACAAACGCTGCTACGTCTGACAGGTTGCCCAAAAAGTTTAAGGACTACAATTTATGTCCATCGTCGGAGTTCAGTTTTTTTAAATATGTTGAAACGAAGAAAAACCAGTCATGAACTGAACACAAATTTATTGATAGAAATCCTAATAAACGCTACATATATATATATGTTTCGGCCTTGTTAAACAAAGACCATCTTCAGGCATATAATAAGTAGGTTATATATAAAAGTGAACAACTAACATATTAAAAAGCGAAAACAAATAATAACATTATAGATGATGTGGATTACATTACAAATCACATTTTGGTGGATAAAATAGTGGTGCGGACGTACGCGGATGAGAGATAGCAAAATGACATTGCGTGACAAACGTGTCATCCGTTTGTCACGCAATGTCATTTTGCTATCTCTCATCCGCGTACGTCCGCACCACTATTTTATCCACCAAAATGTGATTTGTAATGTAATCCACATCATCTATAATGTTATTATTTGTTTTCGCTTTTTAATATGTTAGTTGTTCACTTTTATATATAACCTACTTATTATATGCCTGAAGATGGTCTTTGTTTAACAAGGCCGAAACATATATATATATGTAGCGTTTATTAGGATTTCTATCAATAAATTTGTGTTCAGTTCATGACTGGTTTTTCTTCGTTTCAACATATTTAAGGACTACAGCTTTAATAGTTTAAAAGAGGCACGGTTGAAAACAAATTGCTGGGACCTAATCACAAAACCTAAAAAATCTCGGTCCCATTTATTTTTACGACCCAATGCAACGTAGAAAAGTTGTCACGAACTTGCAATCAAAAAAACTATTAGACGGTTCGGCTTAAGTAGTACATGAAGGTGCACTATTTCTTTACATGACGAGCGCAAATAATACAGTACCTACGTCAGGTCCAACGAAAGAACTTGCAGTCGTTTGAATTAGAGGCAAATAGCACGTGTCAGGTAGTTGGTGCATATAACAAGGGAGCATCTGCTCCTATTTCACTTTACTTTTCCATCTTATAATTTAATATTTCAACGAGAACGGTGGAATTTCTACGTTATATAAAGATCTTCATGAAAGTGGAAAATAGAATAATTTCTAACAACTTGTCTGAACGCTCAGGTGAAGCAAAGTTCCTTTGCAATCACGGTACAAATTAACCATTCTTTCAAAGTGCGTCGCTGATATCAGCCAACATTGATTACATGTAGTGTTTGCATTTCTGAATCGATCCGTCCCGATTAATATCCCATTGTCTGCAGTTGAAATGTTGCAAATTGACCTGATTCGCCGGTGTATCCTGCAGGAAACCTCAACATAAATGTGGCCAGGGTGATAACAAACCGAACTAATTGAAACTGGATATTTGTAACTGCGGGTGGTGCTTTGAAACCGAACACCTACATAACGTAGTTATGGTTTGGCTCGGCGGACACTTGACCTCGTCAACATAGTAGGGACGACCGCCAGAATGTATAATGATCGAAGTTCTGTAAGTGATATGGAGGCGGTGGCATTAGTCCGACGACACTTGACGGGAATACGATTACTCATGTCTAAGTGAGGGTGGCGTGGCGAAATTTAACGATACACTAGAACTAATTTGCTTGACACTCAGGTCTATAGGAGGTGTAGGTACGAATTTACTCGAGATTTAAGCTAACGTTAACTTTCACGATTAAAGTTCAATGATGATGAACATAAGATAAATTGATTGATGTTAATTAAGAACAATCAATTATTTCTTAAACATAACACCTAATCTCAAATTCGCAAATAAAAATTAATGTTTAGTTATGCAATAGTGGAAAATTTTTTAACAAGTTCTACAAATACACGAGTGAGTATACTGATATACATGTACTAGATCACAACAGCCCAGCTATAGTCCTAATGCTTACAAAAAGAACTACATTGCTAAAATGTTTTAAACGAACACTACCTTAACAGCTACTCTAATTCCTTTAGTCAAAAGTTTTATCCATCAATACAAAAGCCATAAGGAAATTTAGCTTTTCCCTATGGTGCGAGAAAACTGAATTTCAACCTTACAACTGCTGCTGGTGCTTCCGGTACTGACAGTTGTCAGTTTGAGGTTTGTGTCATAGCGGAACTAATGTCTACAACAGAAGATGAAACTTTAAGATACTACAGAGGTAGGGCTGTCAACAGTGATCACCATATCCGGTTTGGCGGTTACGACGTATTTAACCGGTTATGAAAAATAACCGGTTTTTATAATAATGATCAAACCGTCGGTTAACCAGTTGACCGGTTAACCGGCCTATGTTAAACAGTTAACCGATTAAAAGTAACCGGTTAAACGGGATAAGACTGTTAACCTGTCTAAATTAACCGGTTAACCAGTTCCAGTTTACCGGTTAATCGGTTTTATGTTAATCAAGTAATAGTCTTTCCCTTAGTCTGTTAATATATATTCTATGGTATTTCATACTTGACAATTTTAAAAATGACGTTTTTTTCAATATATAATACTAATACTTTAAGCGGTTAGGAAAAGCATTTTTACATGGAAATGAAAAAACCGTCTATTATAAACGGTTTAGTGGATATTTAATATGAACCAGTTTTGCATTTAACATATCGCGATCAACTTTTTTTACTTTGGAATGTACGTAATTTGCAACCAATTTTAAAATGTTAATTTATTAAACATACCAACCTTTAACGATTTAGTTTAACATTCAAATTTTTGTTCGTTATTTTTTAAGGTATTCAGCTGTAGTTTTATGCGTTCTGCCGTTTTCGTTAGCGATGCGTGCCTACCGCACGTGGCAGTTTTCAAGTCTGAGCCTGAGCGTGTTATTCCGCGCAGGTTTCATAACCCGGTCATAACCGGTCAATTTTTAACCGGTTCGTAACCGGTCAATTTTTAACTGGTTCGTAACCGGTGAATTTTTAACCGGTTCATAACCGGTCAAGTTTTAATCGGTTCATGACCGATTAATTATTAACCGCTTTATAAGAAATTTGATAATAATAATTAACAAAGATGTGCACTCAAGCATTCAAATGACAAACTACGAAAGGTTCTGTAACAAAATTGTGATAGTCTCCTTTCAGATGTAATGTACAATTTTACCAAAATTTAGCCCGAGTATGCCTTTTGCTACGAAGTAATGCAAAAATCCATTTTTTACGGTCACAGGCACAAGCATTCTATTAAACCATGCTGTMTGCACCAGWTATAAACGGCACTGACGAACTGTTATAAAAGCGAAACGATTTCGCCTGCATTTTTTGCAGTGCACATACATACATTTTCATATTACCTACCGGTAAATCATTAAGTCTGMTGACGACAACAAGGTATGCAAAAAAGGATTCTTTTGTTAGACAGCAGATTCTTTTAATCCATTTAACTAAAATGTGTTGCCTGTCATTCACTCGATAATTTGACAGCAATCGTAGAATTATCATAGCTTCCTTTTTATTTTCAGGTAAGGCAGATAACGGTCGCTATACATAGATGCTACGGCATTCTGATCGGGTAAGTGAAAAAAATGGTCGCTATGGTATAAGGTTCCTATAATCGTAGGTAGCGAATATGAGAAGGGCAAACTATATTTTATACTGAATAATTTGATGTCCCTTTGTAGAAAGGATTTTTTATTTATTTATGTCATGATAAACAAATACGAATGTTGTAACTCCAAGAGCATTTACTGTACAGTTGTTATAAACCGCCAGTGTGTGTAGCGTTTCCATCGCATTTTTATATCCAATTTAATTAGAAAACGTAATAGCTTGGGGTGAATGTTTATTGAATGTTCCAATCGCATAATAAAGCGCGTATAAGCAACAAAAGGTCTAATTATAGTAACGAAATTAGCAGGCTGTAGGGGTCTTCCAATATTTCGTAGTCGTAGAGTTCGATACCTAATTTATTAGTTAATTTTTCCTGGGTGTGTGTGAGGGATGCAAATTACAGTAAGTTGTACTCACAAGAGTTTGTTTGTGGCACTGTTGCATAACATGGATGTATTAAAAACTGTCACTATTTTCATAGATCTTTAAACGGTTCTATGGGTAGCGTTTATATAAACATTCCTAATTTGAGCGTTAAAGTAGAGTGATAAAATATTTTACACAACAGGGCAAGCTAAGTTATTTCTTCTATCACTTCGTATCCGCTCAAATAGATATGTATGTAAAATTTGGTTATATAGGAGTTTTTTGAAATCCTGATTACTATCACTGAAAAACAATTTTAAAGACAGCGAGTATCCGCTTATACCAATTACAACTTCCAAGAAATAAAATCTTAACCTATGTGAATATTTTAAAATAATCTTTAAACCATAACTTCCAAGAAATCGTTGATTCTATCTTATTGTAAATTTTTGTCGTATTTACTTTTCTTATCTGCTGTATTATCTAACTGTCAGTATTATATAAACAAATACTAAAACTTATGTCTAAAAACTGTATTATCATAATAACAAACCTTACAGCAAAATACATAAGAATGCAGGTCCCTACACAAAAAGTGTATAATTATAATTGAAGACTAAATGCAGGGGAAAATGGAGGTATAAATGATACCGATATTTTTTTACCCTGATCGCGAAACCCGCCGAATTCTTAAGGCATTCGATTGATCGCACTAAAATGTTTTCATTAACAAAGCACAATCAAATAATCAGCTTGTTTCCGTCCATTTAATTGATTAACATTATTTCACAATTTCACGTCCGAAAGGATTCAATTTATATGATAAATCCGAAACTCCTTTTACAACTGTACCTTGATTATTATAAGAAAACAGAATTTATCAATAAGATATGCAGTCGCCTGCTTAGTTTACTATCGTTCTTTCAGCAATACACTTGCCATCCATGACTATAATATTGACCTTCCGGTCACTGCCTTTGTGGCCAATTTTAGGGTCATTGATTTTGCGGTTAGGGATTTTACGATCAACACCATTCCGGGCGGGGTAGCCGTAGAATCGCGAATTTTATTGTTATGTCTACTATGTCGCAGTTGTAGAAAGTGCTGCATAAAACACCCTGCTTTCTTGAGGTTTACGCCAGTCATAATTTAAGCCGTAATTATAATGACGGAACTCGACACCTAAATGACCTATTGCGAGGTAATCGCGTAAGAGTATTAACGTTTCCCCTCTCTTTAGGGCATCATTAAAAAGATGTTTGGTTGGCTGTTGAATTTTTATTATGGGGACTTTTACTTCATTCTGCAATTTAGAAACAGCCATTAATTATAGCGTTTAAGGTATTACATTATGGTTTTTAATTATCCTCACGCGGCAATCTACACGAATAGGGCGATTTCATGGCTGAAAGTGGTATTTGACAACAAATGACATACACTTTCAACTGCATAATAATTACTTTAAGGTGATGTGTGCAACATACTCAGATGTATAGTATCAGTTCTGTTTACTATTTACTTCATATAGGTACATATTAGAGGTGAGTGTGTAAGTATTTAATAATGGAATTAATAGAACCTATTTTGAACAAAACTGTTAAGTCTTCGGAAAAAAAACCTAAAAAGCCTCCGTTATTATTATATAGTGCAAAAATCCCTGCTAGCTGTAATTTTAATACACCTGTAGGATGCGGATACGTCTATCCAAAATAAGTGGTACATGAGTTAATCAGTTAGTTAATTTTGAGCTCAAAAGAATATGTGGATAATAATTAATCATTGAAAGTAATTTTATTTCACTGAGCTTAATTTCTGCTGAGCTTTTCCAATAGGCTTAAACGCTCATTGGATAATCGACAATGTAGGTCTCTGTAGTTACCAATCGTAACAAACTACTTCGTAGTTCCTAAAGTCACCGTGACGTATTTCGGATTTTCCAAAATATCCAGGCAATCGGCAAATAAGTTGCTGTTCTTAAAGACCGTACCAACTAACGTTGTAGTTCGTAAATCCACCGTTAGATGACTCACTACTGATTTTTACAAAATGATTCCCATAGTGCGGCGTAAGACGTGTTGAAGATTTCAATTGCTAGATTTAAAAATTTGTGACTAGTTGGTCATCGAACGCTCATTCAACTCGTAAAGCGATCGTAAAAGATTAAAAACAGCTTGTAACGTGTGTAGCTTGTTAAACAAACAAAATTTGTCAAAACCTTCTATAACTAAAACATGAAATACCTGTAAGGAATGTGTAAATGCATGTGCGCAATTAAAATCCAAAATTATAATACCTAATATACCAATCGGAGATTGTTTATTGGTTAGAATGTGAGACCTGTGGCAGGAAATATTTTGGTCAACCCTCACAATAGCTATCCAACAGATTAACCCTTTATAAAAGTGACATCACTAAAAGCGTAAAAGATGCGTTCTAACAGAACATCTATTAAATAGTAACAACAATATAAAATGGGATAGTGTTAAAATTTTGATAAGCAGCAAAGCACTAGCAAAAGACTAATTTTTAAGGTGTGTATATACTAAATCAGTAAGAGCAATAATACAATTAATAAAAAGCAGAACATACACACGTATTTGGTATAGTTTTACAAAATTGATCTATACTTTCAAATTTAAATTGAAAATTTACTTACCGACTTTTAAAATTAATTTTGGTACACCCTAATATTGAAGGCTGTGTATCTGCAATCTTGACATTTAACAGACTAGAACTTTTATATGTACTAACAAGAGTTTTAGTATGTTTTAAACAAATATCACATAATTTTTGAAATGCTATGTGCATTGTACTTTAAACAGTTGTTTAGAATGTTTAGAGATTCATACTTTGATAGTCATTGCTGTCTTGTCATAACCTCAAATATTTAGGTAACAGCTTACACACTAATTCCATAATAATGTTGGTTTGATATTTGCAGGAAGCCCTGATGATGATTAATATGAAATAGTTGAAAGCCAGACATGTCATCAAGGGTACTCAATTCATTTAAATAACCACTAGATCAAATTCCCCCGAAACATTCACTAAACATCGACAAGTTAGCAACCGCTTCTTTCTCTCAATACATATATAACTATTTAAAATTATTCTGATCGTCGCAGTGTTTTTTTATTTTTCAAAGAAGGACTATACTTCGGAAATTAAAAAAACAGTATCTTCGCTGTTTGGTTAAGCACGAAACACTGTAAATTCCAAACCCTTCACTGCTACCTACACTCGACCAGGTGAAGTACCACTCGCTATCTCAGTTTAACCTTTTAAGCTTCATGTACCGTCTCCATAGTTGCAATTTTCAGTCTCCACATATTTTCTTTAAGCTGAAGTCCGCCTGTTCCATTCAAATAAAAATTTGCTTAATTTTTATGATAACTGAAAAAATAATACACCAAATGTTCAGATAAAGCTGTAAAAACGAATCCTGTTCTTTCCAACATAAATAAAACGAGTTGTTGTATTTATTATTGGATTAACCACATGAACGAGACGTTACACTAATTTCGAGCTTCAGCATGCAGTACAGTGGCGGCTAGTCCCTTTCGCCAGGCACTGCCTACACTGAATTATAATATAAAAAATAATTAATTTTTTCATATTTTTGATATTTTATTTTATTATGTTCAGATATCATGAAACCGTTGGCGTAAAATTAATAATTAGAAAAAATCATATTTCTACGAATCATCGCGAAAATTTTACGCCTTCGATAACACGGCGTGCAGTGTGGCTGCACCGTGTATGTGTATACGGTCCAAGCGCTAGGTCGGCAGACAGGATACTAAGACAAAAATGGCATCATTTATGAACTGAACAGAGCGCGTGTCGAATCAATGCAGCAGTGCTTTGGTCCGGCGGACAGCATATGAATAACTTAAGAATTTACTTCAATTGCTTAAGTTTTTTAATCAACTATTTACAGTTCTATTTATATCTATTTGACAACTTGTAAGTATTGACAGTGTTAATAAAGGCGGCCTTTATAATCGTCCAATCCGATGATTAATTTTGACATGTACCTTGTATCAATAAGTATATCTATTTACTATAGTGAAACCATGAAAAACGATCCTATATTTCGACGGAATTTATTTTTTTATGATTATTGCAAGAGCCGTCCTATAACAACATATAGGGTAATTCCGGGAGAGACGGACCACCGCCTGAGATGGACCACTTGCGTATTTTAAAAACTAACTTCTAGAAAGCGCTACTAGGTACGTCTTCATTTAGAACACGATTGAAAGTGGCGCGTCAACATCAGGCGAGCCGGTGCGTGTTGTATTTACGGTGCAATTTTTATATGAATTTCTGTACACGGCATAAAATTTCTACGGTGGAAAGTGAGGGTTGCGATTTACAAACATGTAAGTAGATATTATTGTGTTTTCGAAGCTAATGCATGAAGACAATCATTACTTACCGTGTTTTAACCTCAATTTATCATTAGACTAAATATGCAGTTTTATTTTTACTGGTCCATCTCCCCCGTACGAACGGGAGAGATGGACCACTTTTATTGGGGATAGATAGACCAACTACGATGTGCAATTGTACGTTAATTACTGAGCGCGGTTTTCTTTTTTGCAGCATGCCAACGAAGTATAAACGTAAAGAGAGTGTCTCCAGAGGTAATTGGACTGAAGAACGGCTTAGAGCTGCTGTAGATGCCATAAACAACGGTACTTGCGGCGTGAATGAAGCATCCAGGCAATTTGGAATTCCTAAGGCCACATTAATTCGACGAAGAGCGTCGGGAAATTTGATAAAGACCACGTCTCTAGGTCCTTCTTCAACGTTGGGAGTCGAAAATGAGAGGAAACTGGTTTCGCATATTAAAAAACTTCAGAAATTCGGATTCGCTCCCGGTCGTACTGACGTACGATTTATGGCATTTGCTCTTGCAGAGCAGTTAGGCTTGGCTCATCGTTTTGATAAAGAAGAAAGAAAAGCAGGCTACGATTGGCTGCACCTGTTTCTACAACGACATCGAGATTTGTCAGTACGTACTGCTGAGGGAGTATCTCTGGCGCGCTCTACTGCTTTGTGTAGAGAGCCTGTGAACAATTATTTCCGTTTGGTAGAAGAAGTATTTTCGGAAAACTTACTCTTTGACAAACCTGGAAGCATATTCAACGTAGATGAGACCGGTTTACAGTTGAATAACAAACCAGGTCAGGTTATTGCTGCCAAAGGTTCCAAAAACGTTTCTTCCTTAACCTCTGGCGAGAAAGGTGAAACGATCAGTGTTGTGGCCTGCTGCAACGGTGAAGGCAGCTTCTTACCCCCCTACTGTATCTTTAAGGGGAAAAACATCAAACGGGAATTTTCAAATGGAATGCCACCTGGTTCGGTTGTTAGGATGAGTGAAAAATCTGCGTATGTTAATGCAGAAATCTTCTTCGATTGGCTTAAAAACCACTTTTTGCCTAGGAAACCCGCTGGAAAAGTGGTTTTAATTCTGGATGGCCATACTTCGCATTGTAATTTGTGCGAAATGCTGGAATTTGCTGAAGAACACGAAATTATAATGATATGCCTACCTGCCCATACTACTCATTACCTCCAGCCGTTGGATAGATCAGCTTTCAAATCCTTAAAAAATCACTACTACGAAGCCTGCAACAATTTCGTAAAACGTAATCCACAGCAAAGAATTAGCAGGTTAAATTTCGGTGGCTTACTGGCAGAAGCCTGGACAAGAGCAGCAATCGCAAGAAATGCTATATCTGGGTTCCGTGCTACAGGATTGATCCCATTCTCGCCAGAGGTTATACCAGATTATGCATTTTTGGCCGCAGAAAATCCAGCAGAATTGGTCGCAAACAGTTCTGGTCAAGTATCTTCTGAACAACTAGAAGTAAGGATTTTAATACACAGGTAATGACCAACCTATGTCATTTTTATTTGTTTTAGGATACTTCTATAAGGACAAATGATCCACAACAAGGACTTCAGCCAATCTATAATGTCCCCATGCCAAAAGAATCTGTCATGTTACCGCAGCCCAGTTGCAGTTCAAGTGCTGCTATTCAGGAGCCCGATGACCTAACGCCAGGGAAAAGACTTGATTTAATCCAGCCTGTTCCAGTTGTAAAAAGACAAATTGATTCCGCTAAGCGACGAGGCCGCGCACTTGCTCAAGTTCTTACCTCTCCCGAGCATATTGCAAAAAGAAAAGAAAAGAGGGAGAAGGTTTTGCAGAAGAAAACTAAGAATGCGCATGGAAGAAAGGTAATTAAGAAGTCAAAACGTCAAGTGAAGCAGAAACCTAGACCTGTACCTGGAAGAGATAGCGATTCTTCGGAAGAAATGCTTTTGGATGACAGTGACTCTCTTGAATCCTGGGACGAGAATAACTGTGCCGGATGTGGTGAAAATTACAATTCGACAACAAAAACAGATGATTGGGTGAAATGTGCGATTTGTGACAGATGGTTACACGAGACTTGTATGAAATATGATAATTTGTGTGAGGGATGTGGTAAACGATCATGTTAATGCGTTATTTTGCAGCTGGTTCATCTATCCTGATTCGGTCCAACTGTCCCTTAGGGGGCGGTCCAACTCACCCATACATTACGGGAGAGTTGGACCACCAATGCTTTTTTTTTAAATGAATGTCTAGAAAAAAGTATTTTGTTTTTTAGAGTTTATGTTGTGTTTTATTGAATATGCAATAAAGGGCAGTTTTACCAACCATGTTTCGTTATTATAATCCTTATTCCAATGAAAATAACGGTTAATTAAAAAAGGTGGTCCGTCTCTCCCGGAATTACCCTATAATAACAATTCTGAGCACATATAAACATTTAACATTTATAATTTTTGTCAATCTGAAATCATTGAAGAATTACACACAAGAAGGAAATAAAATAAGTAACCGCCAATGCGCGTATAATCGCTTAAAGCTGTCTGCCGGACTTCAGAATATAACCTTCGCATATAGGGCTCGATATAGATCTACCTATTTACTAACTTATTGATAAGTAATACTGAGCAACTAGAGTCGATCCAGTACCTACATATTGTCACGAGCCGCCACTAATACAGTACCTTATACTTATACATACTTAAACATAAGTAAGATTTGTTTGTGTATTACAGAATTTAGTAGTAGCTACAAAAGTTTCTATGGCAACCTCTGAGCTGCAATCACTAAAAGCATAACTGTACATAAGCTTTTTCGCTTGAGGTGTAGTAAGAAGACGTTGATCCTAATTCCGGACGCTGATGTATAGCTCAGTCCTTCTATAACCATTTAACTGTTTCGTGCAAATACTTTCAATTTGATATATGCAATTTTCACTAAGCTAAAAGGTGGCGCTCGAAAAACCATATATCCGCAGAGTTTAAACTAGGACTTTCTACAGCTGTCACAAGCAGAACCAAACTTGATTACGAGTGCTTTAATTACTAGAGCTACAGAGAAACTGTTTTAACCGATACAGGGTCCTTTAATGTACGTACAATTACAGTGCGACAGAAAACTGAAAATAAATTCACTGGCAAGGCTTCCACCTGGAACGTTTGTAATTAAACTAAAACGTGTTGCGTTAGCAATGTCACTAGATGCCGTGTTGCACCTTAACTCGTTCAGAATTTTTGTATTTAACTGATACAGCTATTAACAGGGTTTCACTGTGCAGCTCTTTGTTGGATTGTAATAAATATATTTTCTTAAACCTAGCACTTCAACAACGAGCTTACCTCCTAGTCGAAGTTGAATCCGTTATCTTTTATTGAAGGTAGCATTAAAGGAAATTTAGGTTCCTCTGCATCCCATTAAGTGCTTTTAAGTAATTTGATGACACGAACGTTACCCGTCGAAAACATTATCGTCTAAATGTTTCTCAGCCGTTCCACTTAGTTTTAGTCCATTATTCACGAGGATAATGCTCTATAGTAAGGATTGGAAATTACATTTCGGTGCAGTCGATTTAAGGCGTCTACCAAGTTTCAATTTAGACGGTCCCTATTATTTGAATGTAAGGTTAACGTTCCTGTTCAGTCTTTAAATTGCTTATTGGTAAAAGATTTCCGATTTGTTACAAATGAACATGAACGTTTACAAAGGGTGTTTCAACGAAAACGAATCACTCTCAATAATTGTTGTGTGAAACAAGTACCTCATTTTCAAGACCTTTCAAAGCCTTTTCTGGAAATCTGTATTGGAAAAACGCTTTTTGAGCAATTAGCTTACAAATCACAGACAGTCTCCATTTCAATTCAAAAAGACAAAATATTTAATTTAAGAGAACGAAAGCGTATCACTGGATCTCTAAGGCATTAAAAAACTGAAACAACTTAATAGGTCTTCAATTTTTTATCGCTTCCCCAGTTTTATTGAACGATATAAAATTAATTATCTTTCTGGATCATTTGCTTTGTATGACCAGTTTGAATTTTAAAATTTATTACATAACGCTCAGTTCTCCCTGTTTAGTGTTGAACAGTCAATATAAATGAATACAATTTTTGGTTATGTTACGTTTTGGCTTCGGCTAAGGTCTTCCTCAGACTCTATTTTAAATGCTAACTAGAAAATTTCTAGGTTAAATGTTTGCGTGTGCTGTGTAACAATTATCTAAAATGATATAAATACATGGCAAGCTGGCGTTGAACTGGTGATGGTGAAAAAACAAGTGCTGTCAAATTATAAAAMTCTATCCATTTGCACATCACTTAGCTAWATTTAGAGTGCGGWTAATTTAATCAGTTATGTGAAAAAATTATCAAATCGGGGTAGTTTGATGCAATGGAACGCGTCATTGTAGCGGATTAATGTGCATATATCAAAATTCAAACACTGCGCGAAAAATACAGTTGCCGAAATTCACGATGCGTTACAAGAAGCTTGCCAGGAGTCGTGTGTGGATAGTTCAACAGTAACTTGACAGAGTAAGCGTTCCAAAGCGTTGGACTAGTGTTCAAGACTACCACAGAAGTTGGAGACCTCATACTGCCACCGACAACACTTTTGGTGCTATTGTGGCTACAATAATGGAAGAAGACCGCACGGATAAATAAGCAAGAGACAAATACTAAAAGACAAATGTATTTGTCTTCTTTGTCGAAAATTTAAATGCATGATTCCAAAAGTGTAGACAAGATTTGAAAGGCAGCAGCGTAATCCTCTTGTACGATAACATAACGCTTGATCGCATAAAGCAGTCGCAGTCAAAGGAGTTTGCGAGAAGAGCTGCTGTGATTCCAGATTTCGTTCTGTTCCTCCAGTGGAAATGAAAATTTCGTGATTTATTAACTTGGAAGGAGAAAAGCCCTGCAACAGCATATGCGTTCCAACTGCTGAAACATCTTGACAAAAATGGCTTATTTAACATTATATTACTGCCGAAGCTATGGTAACGTGTTTTGGATATGCAAGGGGATTATACTGAACGACTTTATTGCAATTTTTTGAAATATACGTTTCATTTGCGAGCTATATTTTTGTGTGCAGGTATTTTTACATGACCCTCGTATTAAAAGCACAAATCTTGAAAAGAATTAATTTTGGTTTTACAACAATATAGAAAAAACTTTCGATTACACCCAGCAGGATGAATATTAGTGCAGATGACTATTTAATTTGTTCCGACATACAGAAAAGTTTTAAACGATAATAAATCCCTCTATAAAGGCAGAACAAAAACAAAACGATAACGAGTATAGTTAAAGTGGCTAAGTAAGATCAACATCAGGACAATCTGCAATCTACAATGTAGATCATAGGTACGATTTGATTTAATCAATTTACGGTTTAATAGAAGGTTCTATCTGCTACGATTAAATGAATTCATACACATACCGGTACTTAAAGAGGTGTTGCTTGAAGATGTAGGTAATAGATTTTTGCTGAAGATTAAGGTAATAGATCGCAGTGAAGAGTAGTAGATTTATTACTGCAATAATAGTAATGGCAACAGCGCATCGAAGTCAACTGTTGAATAATGAGAGAGGGATAGTTTGGGGACGTCACAGCATGTTTTCGGTCACGTATTTTAGCTTTCAGAGATGTATTAATTTATGAGGATTTGTTTACTCAAGCATGTAGCCTATACATAAAATATTTCAACATCTTGGCGACCATAACAAGGGAGGAGTTTAAGAATATGCTACAATTTGTGTAGAATTAGGTAGTAACAAATCATGATATAGACAGTAAGACCATAAACTTAATCCTAATAAAGGGTGACTGGCATAAATGCCGTAAGAACAGCCCTTTTTTCGATTTGGAACAATGTGTTGTTTAGTTTAAATAAGTTTAACTAAACCAGCGTCTGCTATATGGAAAGAATTCTACACTGGCTCGTGTCAAAGAAATATTTTGGTCTTTTTCAGGTAACTAATGATTTTATGATAAGAGGACGCTAGGTTTTAATATGTCCTGTAGGCAATATTTTAAAGAACAGTAGGAATATAACAGTCTTTTCACCATTCTCTTGTTTTAATTGGTGCAGTATACCGGTATTGTTCACCAGGGTGTTCATAGCGATGTCATTTTTGTAAACCAAAAGAACCAGTCTCTCATGCAGCGATTAAAATTCTATCAAGTGCATGGCATCCGCTGCTGTAGTTAATTTCATACGAAATGAAAGCCCAATCGACTGCACTGACTGCACAACGTAGGTGTGTAATTACTTCTTGGTGTATGAACATGCGAAGAGGAATATTGTTGCAATTAATTCCTTGTACCAGACGACATGTCTTAGACAGCGTTCAGTGGGAGGGTAACCAAATGCTGATTAGCCAGGAAATTACCCCGCAAGCAATTTTGAGAACGGCTTCAAACGTGAAATTGCTCGTTGAGGAGAACAGTCTAAGTGTACGAATCTGCTATTAATAGCATACAAGGGTATGTTTGCTTTAAATTGGTTTTTTTTTGCTTTTACGGCGTTACTATGGTTAATGGACTTTGCTGATATTGAAAGCATTKCAWGAATCATTTTTGAAAAGCCAACTTATGTCAGACWTTTGTGAAGTAATTAATAAGTAACAGGTTTATAAATTATACATTACTGCGATTGATATAACTATATATGATATAACTGTAATTAAGCTCTTGATATCCCTATCATTACAAAAATTTATTCATTATATCGGTATGCCTAGAATACAATTGCGAAATGTCTGATAATAAAATGAATTATGGTAACGCGCATTTCTTTGTGGTACAGAACCTAAACTATTTAGAAGTTTTATGCTATTTTGTCAAAAGCCTGGAAATGTATAATATATTTTGCAGTCCTGTTAAATTACCATGTTGTAAATGATTAAAGTGACAGCCTTTACTACAACGTAAAAGTTTATTGTCAATCATAATTAACATATAAATTATCTTAAAAATGACCTGTTTTTTCTCAAATTATTTACATTTCCAGTTTGAAGTAGCATTGTTTCAAACTTCAAATACATTACTGGATGTTACTCTTAGAAATTGATTAGGTTTTAAACTTAAAGAATCACCAGTGTGAAAAATTCCCAATTCCAAAAATTGTTGCAATTGGTAATTCGTAATGCAGTACAAAATTTTGCAATTTAAATGGCTTTTACAATATTTACCGATCCCGAAATTTAATCAATTTTTTATAACAGTCTTGATGTGACCCTATCATTATATGAATGATATTGATACTATATTAAAGTACTCATTCCGCCTCTCTGGGCGGCTTTGTAAGTTCTCCTTCATTCGTTTCGTTAACACGGTAAATAGACGTGTTAATACAAAAATTATGTAACTCAGGGAATATTGCTTGTATTTCTTTGTCTTAATATGAGTAGGAGTTTCTGGTGCTAACATACTGGAATGCATTCCTGATAGATTTAAAACTGTGTAATTAGAAAATACTTTACACTTCTGACTTTATTATCTAGAATTGAAAGAAAAAATGTAGCAAAGTTTTGAAACCAAAAAATCTTATGTCTATCTGTAGTATAAGATAACAGTTAATGGATATGGTGTTTGCGCCCTTTAAATGGCTTAATAACTAGTGTAGTGTAGAAACCGTGCTGTAAATCCTTCGTTGGATGCGATAACTTCTTGTTTCAGTGTCTTTCATACTTAATCCTGTTTTTTTTTTAATTCTTGATGTAGGTAGTACGCGCAAGTATTTTCGTGCATGCAGCTTTTTATGTGTTTCATGCCTTCCTCATCAAAGTTTCCTAATAACTATTTCAACAATATAATACAAGGAGTGATGTATTGGTGCTAGTCTAGGCTAATCTTCTAAATGCTGAAACTTTAGAATCAGCATTCAAATTGTCTGCAATTTTTTATGATAATTTGATGACGCTTACTTTTACTTATGACAACATTTTGGAGACTAAAATGGCCTAATATTGGAAACACAACTTATTCCAAAATTTATTGGCTAAGTACCTTCTACTTATTCCAATACAACGGAGTGTGCCGTAATTAAACAGTTGTTTGCAAAAACCTTATAAAACAAGATATACTCGTATCATCGTGAATATACGAGTACATTGTTGACCGGAAACCGCAGGTAGCGAGCAGAACATTGGGAAATTATTTTCTTGCTTATAGAAATGCGTTATTCGAGTTGTGCCAATTTTTTAAAGTGCAGGTAATAACAGAGATTACCTTTACACTTCGGAGTCCTTATTATTGTCAATAGATTCGAAAAAGTTATCTCAAAACAAGAGTTTGAACCTGACGCATACGGGTAATGCGCATTAATTCAGCAAACTCAGTTTTGAAATAAATCATCTCCCCTGGTAAATCCACTCTGACCCTACGACTAGCTTCACCCTGTTGGGGCTCATCAGATAGACCCATACGGACTGGTACGTAAAAGAGCTGATGCCCTCAGTGCCAACTAAGTGAAACTGTGCGAACTGGGTGGTCTATAACTGTGATAGACAACGTCATAGAACAGGTTCATGTCGAAGGCTCTTTCGCATACCAGTCCGCACGCCGCAGTTAAAGGCCACGGTCTGCTTTGGTTAATTTACTCTGTACCCTACATGATGAGCCCCAACAAGGCGAAACTAGTCGTAGGGTCAGAGTGGATTGACCAGGACAGATGATTTATTTCATCTTGCTTCCAGAGATATTCTCCGATGCCATCGACAGGAACCTGCACTAGGTCGGTGTCTATCGCAGTTGTACACCACCTAGCTAGCAGAGTTTCGCTTAGATGGCGAGGGCATCAGTTCTTTTACATACCAGTCCGCATGCCGCGTTTAATGCGAAGGTCTGCTTTGGTTAGTTTACTTTTTATATTTTTCGAAACTAGCTGTAGGTACTAGGTTGGTATCTATCACAGTTACAGAACACCGAACTCGCAGAGTTCCGCTTACATGGCACTAAGAGCACCAGCTCTTTGGCGAATTGGCGATAGGTATTTACGATAGATCAAGATGTCTCTTACGATTCAGCTGTAATAAATAAAATTTTACCGAGTTCAGTATACAGAAAAACGGTCGTTTCAACCAATCATTCTAGAAAACGGTAAATATACACCTACATGTAGAAGGGAAAGGGAAAAGATATATACAGGAGCACAAATAGTAACGTGGGTAAAGCCATTGAGAAACTAAACAAAAKATTMGCTAAAATAAAACTAAAATTGAGAAAAAATTGAAGAAGCATAAAAACAGAATGGATGAAAAATTAAACGAAACATGCAATGCCGATCCACAAAGTAGTTTCTCTGAAGGTCCTTGCTACAAAGTACTTTAACGTAATTCTGACAGTTATTTGAAAAGTATTGGAAGTAAACCGCTCTATATGAAAGTAGTAGTAGCTAATAGGTAACGCTATGAAGCGAAATATCATAAAATTTTCATAAAATATCAATATATTTAAGTAAAGTTCGCCCAAAGCATCGATTTTTTGTTTTTTTTTACTGTTGAAAACAGACCCGACATTATCTTAACGTTACTATTTAAATTATATATATCAAACCACACGTTTGATAGAAGGGGAGGTTAAATTTATGAAATCTTATTAGAGCGAATTGATCCAGACGCATAAATCAAAAACAGTCTGTAAAATCGAACTGTCAGATATAGTGCAGACGCGACAATCACCAGAGGGGAGGTCTATAACTCGCCGAAATATAATAAGTAAACAGATCAGAAATTTTATAAATGGTTATTGCAACGACCAACCCATGCTGAGTTTCCTGCGAAACAATTTTCATCGAAATATTCCCGGCGTGTCCTTCGTCTCATATCCACCCTCGGTTTTCTCACGTTCCCGCGCATTTTTATTCTTCCGACGCCTCGATCGTCCATTTCTCACCTGCGAAAGTCATCCTTTTCCCGTAGGCACAAAGCAAACCCTGGCAAAAACGGCAGTATTAATTTCTTTATCAAACGCGAACATCCACACAGCCACGTCAGTTACAGTTAAATGGGTTTTGTTAACGTGACGAGGCGGGCACAGGTGTGGGTGCTTGATGAAGGGGATGAATGCAGGAAGTGTAGACGTTGTAAAGGGTTTCAACGAGTTTGTGTTGATTTTTGTTCATCAAAATTTGTTGTCTAGTCGGCGTTGCCCGGCCTATGAATCGCAGAATCCTGTAGACCACCGCATCATCATAAGAGCGGAGTAAAATATAATACCTACAACTCTTTTTACATGGCGGCTTTTTTTTGTTCTTAAAAGATACATACAATATATCTGGAGTTTAAAATATAGAAATTTATTTTTTATTTTACTTATACTTTTTATTGGTTAATTATAACGTGCGTATCAGATTATTCATATCTAGGTACCAAATAGTTTTCATTTAGTAACAAATACTTAAAATTTTGTCCGCATTTTAAGTACCTGTATATTCAAGAGTTTATTTATTCAATGTTAAATTGTTTCCGATATAATATCGATATTTGTATTTGTAGTAGCATATTTAAATAAGAATCATCATTAGGCAGAGTATAGTGAATTAATATTAAAAATGGTAATGGTAATTTGTAGTTCAAAGACAATGCTTTGTACGATAATGGTACATCCCTTAATGTTTGTGACGCTTATATTTCTTGCACGCGCTGAGTCAATTAACTGTAAGATTCAAAACGAAAACCTTGGAGCGGATGCAATAGATAATTAATTCCTCTTCTTTTTTCTCTGTACTTTTCCTCCAGGTGCCCGAACCACTTTTGTTTATTTTCTTCCATAGCTTGTTTTTAATCGACTGTATTCCCGGTTCTTGTCTGATTTTGTCGTTTCTTATTTTGTCCATTTTAGTCACCCCCTAACACGGCTTAAGTATTTCATCTCTGCCGCTTGCAATCCTTGTACTTATCAGTCACTTAACACCCAACTTTCACTTCCGTATGTTAATATTGGTTATAAATGGTCTTGTATACTGTCAGTTTTGCCTTCTCAGTTATTTACCTTTTACTTATTAACGTCTTATTTAGTGAGTGGTACACCTTTATTGCTTTTCTTCCAGGGTGGACCAATTTTGAACTTAAGAAATTTAATAACTGAATTAAAATGTGGTAAAAATCTACCATAAATAGTAATATTTATAGGAAAATATACAAATGACCCTATTATTTAAGCAGATACCTTGGACGACACTGTTTCTGTCAACCAATTTGTTTTTCAGGCTCGTTCTCAGGTTAGCGGGTGTGAAATTAAAAAAAATACATGTAGTAACACTGCTGTGCTAACGTTGCTGGCTAGGGCGCGGGAATGTTTGCATTCGATAATAAAATACTAGTGTCAAAGGTCAAACCATCTTTAGTTAGAATTAAATAATTCAATTTTAATTTTAAGTAGAGCTGTGCGGAATTTTATGAATATGCTAAAAATGAAAAAGACCTTTTGACTGCAGCAAAAAATGACGAATAATATTCATTCAAATTTAAAACTTGAATGTAGAATATCAATAAAAATGAAAAMATTACATCTCAGATTTCTTCATATTACTTTACACACCTAACAAAACCTCCATTTTATTWACTTTTTTCAACATAGGTAATTTTCTACTTTTCATATAAGGCGTTTGACCTTGACATGTACAAAAAATTTTTTCACCGCATATTTCATGGTTGTTCATGTCCTTCTTAGAAATTTAAAAAGATGGTAACCCTAGACGTAAAAAAGTAAGTACCCAATACATACATTATATTAACTGATATTAGATTAGCAAACCAGTCACAGTGTAGTTCCAAAACAAGAGAATAATTAGCACTGATGAGCAGTAAGATAGTTGTCCCACAACTATGTCAACTATGAGCGGCTACAATCCTTACAATGCGCAATGTAATGATTCTATGAATTAAATAACCGTAGTGATTATGAGGTGGTTCTTGTTACACTTGCCTTTAATTATTTATTGCATTGTATTGCATTACTCCGAAACTCGAAACCATATCAGAACGCGGCAGATGTAACCATTTGGGAAACTAATAAAAGTAAAAATGGAGAAATTATTTATATCGTACACAGGGCAGTAGTACATGCCGCCCCGAGCCTCCCAGGATGTTAGTTCGCCACTGCTCCTACGTACTTAAAACTTTTAACCTGTCCTATTTGTCTTTCATTTTGTATGTCTATCCTTTTGTCCTACTTAACTGTGACCACTGTTTTAGTTTTGGTCGTATTTATTACCATTTTGCATTTTGTTAAATGTTTAAATGTTTCTCCCACAACTCTACATTTTGTTGTAGCTTCTCTTCCTTTTCTGTCCAGATTATCAGGTCATCTACAAATTCTGCCAGCTCTCCCACCTTTAACTTCCTGTACCTAATTTAACTTCGCTGACCTTATCGTGTAGTTCCAACATCCATTACCTGGAAGGCCCTTGATTCCATGCTACTTAATCTGTTGCTATATAAACTCTCTGTGCTTGTCCTCATCTTATTATTTATACTCCTTTTCTTCATACTTTCCCACACCACTTTTCTAGGGATGTTATCGAATACCTTCTCTAAGGCCAATACTAAACAAATTCCTTTTTCTTTGCCTATCTTTTCGACCATTTGTCCTGCGTGCTTCGCCTTCCTCTAAACCCGCTTTCACACACCTTTTTCTAATACACTAAATGTAATTCCTCTATAATTCCCACGTCTTTTTCGGTCTCCCTTGTATGTATTGGTACAATTGTCCCCATTTTCCAGTCCTTCGGTTCAGCTACTTTACTCTATGCCATTTTAAATATGTTTCCTCCCTTCTTATCCCATGCTTATTAACATGTATTGCGCAATTTGGTCGTGCCCCGCCGCCTTTTCTCTTTTATATTAGTTATGGTCTTATTTATTTCTTCCTCTTTTATATTCTTCTGTTGTTCCTCCTCAGCGCCTCTATAACTCGCTTCTCTGTTTTCTATACAATTTGTTAGCCAGCTCTTCGAAATATTCTTTCCATCTATTTATTATTATTGTCTTCTATTTGTTTGTTATCTGACCTGCAATGTAGATCATTTCCTTAGCTTCTCTTTTACTTTGCTGTTTTTCTCAATTTTCGTTCCAAATTCTTTCCAAGGCTCCCTTTTAGCTTCTTTTACCGATTTTTTAACTTTTATTTTCTGCTTTTTGTATATTGTGTATTTCGCTGTTGTTCGTTTAGCAGTATATTGTTTCTATACTTCTTTGCAAAACTGAGTATTACACAAGATACAAGGTGCATCGGAGGATCGTTCGTATTTAATAGCAACAGGCGTTAGGAGAGGTAAACTGAGGGGTATTTAAAGGTTGGCTTTACACTGGCGGAAGTTAGTGATAAACCCCAATGTCGTATTGGAGACTCGATGGTAAATATATAACTGTTGTCGGGACTGATCTTCACCTTAACTGTATGGGAGCGAACGCGGTTTCTGCAATATGTATGCATCAAATTTCCTTCAATTTTTGTTAATTACTTTTCGCGCGTAGTTTATTAACTTCTTATTATTAAATCGGTTCTGAATTGATTATTATTATAAACAATTTAGAACCGATATAATAATTTTGAAACGATAATAGTTTTTTCAATTAAGCGAAAAGAAATGTAAGCTTTCTGTCAATAGCCGTCTTACAATAACCGAATAATCAATTATATCTGATTATTGTTTCAATTGTACTTATTTTTTAGTACTTTACTGCTTTACACGACCATCAAATGGCAGTTATATGTAAAAATGAACATTTTTTGATTTTTTACGTATTTTTTCTAAATAGAAAAGAGTCAACTTCAAAGAGCGGATATTCCTTTTCCTGTATTAATATTAATAAATTAGAGGTCCACTTGAACGCTTTGTACCACTCGGTAAATATAAAAGTTGTTCATTCTGGACACATTATGGACTAGTAATATACCTTGTTCGGAAACTTTATTTCCCTGCTAATGTCGATGTTATCTTAACAGACAAACGTTATGTAATGAAGGATGATTTATACGGTTTTCGGGCAAGTTTCGCGCTTGCTCTTTGGTAAAGACTAATTTCTTACTGTCTGACCTCACATATTTCATTCTACCATTATACGAGCACTCGGGACCGCAAGGATTGTTGCCAGCACTTATTATACAGGCAGTAATAAATTAGGAACAAACCGTGCAGCTTCAGCAACTGCACAGACTAGCAAATTTTAGTAGTACATTAAGGGACAGCATTAGTAATTACATTTTTATACGTACCAACCTTATTTTATTCAAGTCCAAGAACGTAACAGATTTTATCAATGTTGTAATTTAATGTAAATCAACTCTCTCTCTAAATTTTAGCATGTTTAAATTAAAAAAAAGTATTCGAATGGACATATATTAAATACTTTGTACAAGAACTGTTAAAAAATATTTGTTAAATATTTCTTTTCAGCACAAATGTATCGCCTAATCACTAAATTCGCCATTACAAATTTTTACTGCCTTATGCAGTAGAATAAAAACATTTAACCACTATAGTCGTTTCTTTGAAGTGGAAATTGGACGGGGAGTCTGTAACTAAAAACAAGACTAAGAATTTCTAGAAAATAAAAACCACTTCCTTTGGTAGCAAGACAATACTTGTACAGAGGGAACATCAATTTTAAACGGTAATTAGGAAACTACAAAAGCTCATATTATTTATACACTATAATGAATTAACTTTAAAATTTAAAATATGAACAGAGAAAGATTTAATGTCAATGAGACAATAATTAATATCAGAATTATTTACGACTTTGTAAACCTCTAAAATTTTCAAAAATTAGGTACCTTTATTGCATTTATATAAAACTCTTTTGTCACTATTACTGAACTGTGAAAGGCAAATTCTTAAGTAAGTCGAAAACGACATTAATCGATACTGACAGAATAAATTTTTAACGTCGAAAGACAAAAAAAAACAAATTTCAGGAATAGAAAGTTGCAAATTTTTAAGTTAAATCTAATGGATTTTTTATATTTGACATTGAATCATCTTCATTATCCCTTAAACAATTTGTCAAGTACCTTCAAATAAACCATAGTCTGTGCTAGATAGAAAACAGCAGTTTTTTTCGCAGTGCACCATGTATGAAAGAAATAGTTTATTAAGACCGAATACCCAGCCTTTAAAATAATTACTTGTAACGTATACAAGCTTTATATACATATCTGACAATTCTTGTGGCTGCAACTGTTTAAGATGCAAATAAAACACCTTGTGGCGTAACTAAAATCTTTCGTATTAAAAATGTCTGTAAGGTTAGAGAGGTTTAAAATTATTGCTTAAAGATAGACTTACAGCAAACCTGTGCTATTTAAATCCTGGGATGGCGTATTATCAATAAAAAGTTAATCATTCTTGAACGAACTATAGGATATAGTGAATAATATGGGTTATATAAAGCCCAAAATCAAAAATGTTTGGTCATGAACATTTGCTAGAATAAGTACTTTAAAAAATAACGGAATTGTATAACTTGTAGGAGATTGTAGAAAAAGTATTAATATATTATTGTCAGTGGAAGGGGAGYGTATGAAGTGAACAATTGTCACCAATATTACTTAGTTCTCAATTACTAAAGAATTAAAAAAAATCATACAAACTAGCACTGAGGTGTTAACGTTTGTTTGGCTGTTCCAAATGCAAATTGGTAAATCGCTTCAAACTTTGTTTGCCTCATGCGCGGAACAATTCAAATAGAAAAACATTGAATCGTAAACAACTAACGACTGAATAGGATTAATCGTAATTGCAATTTGGGATTTTAAATTACTGTGTGCTTTGGCTAGTGTAGTGTTCGTTCCACATTCTGTGTGTTGCCTAACAGTTTAAGTTCATTTAGCACGATTATCTATACAGGTCTTAAATCATTTAAATTTAATATCTTGCTTCTGATTACGATTATTTTTTCTACAAATATTTAAGAAAACCAGTTATAGAGCGCTTGAAATGCAATTTGTTTGAAAAACTGAGCTAACTTTTACTGAAGGAAACAAAAAAAAAACAATTTTTTGTACACAGAAAGCACTAGCTAATTAGGCAATTAGGATGCAGGCATTTGGTGCTGTATCTTGCATAGATATTATCTATTATAGCATTTTATTTTAATATATGACAGCAGATAGCCAGAGTTCAATCCTAAACTAAGTTTTATTATGCATACATATAAACACAAGCAAACCTGATATAAACAAATGTAACTTAATATTCTTTCATAATTATCATATGAGTTCTCCTAGTTTGGACAGTATCTGTCTCTGAAAGCGTCCTTATTTTTTACTATTTTTATGTTTTATTCTGTTATAGATTAAAGCTATATTATGTAGGATTTTAAAAGGCAGCAGTAAAATGTTTTTCGTCTGTTATAAATGGCTTCCTCCTTATGAATATCCGTTCTGAATCTATTTGTAATGTTATTGTACAAATAAGTCGACTTCTGAAGAGTTATGATATTATAATAATATAATTATAAAACAGCAGCCTGGAGCAGATACCGGCCAACCTATTTCAGTGATCTTATGTCAAACAAGCCCTCTTCTCCTAACGCCAAAAATAAGTAAAACAACAATTCTGAACTCCTTGGATGTCCATCGATGTGGCAGCGTACAAGCAGAGACCCATACACTCCATCGCAAAATGCAAATTGAAGAAGAACCAATTACTCGACGAATGAAACTATTAGTGTGATTTTTAAATATTCATTCATCATCAACTACTAGTCCTTGATTCTTACATTCAGTCACACAAGTAAGTACATTTTCGTCAACTGTGATATTTAGATCATTCATGCAAAACAGACTATTCTGTTTAGCAAACACCAACACAGACGACTTATGGTCTTTAGAAGCAGATGATAACAGTTCCACATCCACATTCAGAAAATTATTGATTACTGCTGCGCTATCCGTTGTGCTGAAATATAACAGTGTCATCAGTCATCAGCATAACAATGAACTTCACAGTGCTTTATGCATTTGTATAACTGACTAGCGTATGTGACTTATAATAACAAAGCAGAACCTTATAGTACGTCACGGTGTAGTACAGCAGCATCAGAATAAATGTTTTTTAGCTTTACAATCTGCTTTCTACAATATTTTTAAATAATTTAATCACTTTAGGACTAAAACGATAATATACATGAATTTTTGTGCTTTTTATATAGTAGCGTCTTGCAATTATTTGCCTACAAGAGTACCTCTTTTACCTACATCATAAATCAATTTCTTTTTTATCTGCCTACTATGTTCTGAGAAGCAATTAAAACTTTTTCAATACTTTTTCATTAACGTCACTTCTAATTGTCGCTGTATCCATACAGTTTGCGTAAAACTAATATAACAGGAAGTAACGCAAGCACTGCGTAATGAAATACCTTTTGGTTGCATTTACAGGTAAAATTGCGTCTTTTAAAACACTAACAAACATCTTTTAAATTATTCAATGTGTTTGGCAATTCCATTAACATTTCATTATACCTATGTATATGCATTTATTTGTACAACACACTGCAAGCCAACAAGTGATACTTAAATATGATATTTGTCTGTTTTGTTTTTAATATGTCATTACATAAGCTATTTCATTACTTCCAAAACTGCACTAAAAAGGAATTATTAATTGTTTTATTTTTTAGAAGAACCATACCAATAAGGAAAGTTACTAAAACATGAGACTACTTAATATAACGTATTTTTCAATATGACAGTCGCATATTACCGTATAACTTGCACCACACGGTACCCCAGTGCCAGTACAAGATTATGTACAATCTCCAAAGCTTGTCGGTGACACAGTTCTTTTGTTGCAATACACGCTTTCGCCTGCGCTATAACACGGCTCTGAACCAGAGATGTGTCTGATACTCAAGAGACTCACTCGGTTCAATAAAGTTGAAATCCTCCCATTCGACTTCTTGCGTTCCATACATGCCGCATGAAAGTGGATTTAGTGCATTTAATAAAACCTGCCCGGCTTTCACTACTAGCTCCGAATATRGCTTGTATTATTGCAGTTCTCAGCGATAACTCAGCGGAGAATTCGTATCAGGAGCCGCACCGAGAAAGAAGTGGGAAGTTAGACATGTACATCTGTTACACGTTCTCGGAAATCAAAAGTTTGAGAATGTGCAAGCATATTGATTTATTTATATTGATTAATGCTAATGAATATAAGACAAAGTTATTATAATAACAAGCCAATACTGGTATATGTTTTGAAAGGATATTATCAGCTTTTTACCGGGAATCGAGCTTGGGACCTTTTAATTGCCGTTCAAATGTGATGCCACTATACCACTAAAGCCCTATTCCCTATTCCAGATCAAAACTGCTTATATACATAAAAGTTTACTGCATGTATGTGACGCTACTGCCTTCCGGCGCGTTATTAGCTGATTCGTCGCTCAGTATTTTCCAGCTTCAGCTAGCAGTTAATTACAACGCCTGAATGCATTTATAATGAATATAAGAGAACGTTATTGGGATAACAGGTCAATATATGTTTTGAGAAAATATTGTCAGCTTTAACCGAGAATTAAACCCGGGCCCATTTAATTTCCGTGATGTTACACCGATAAAATTCTACTAATTGTTAATATATTTACAAAATTCTCTTGAGGGCGCAAACACGTAGTTATTTCGACGCCGTTAATCTTAAAATTGATGGAAATAAGTTTCCCTTATAGGTATATGTTAAACTAAGATAATCTTGCTCACAATCAAGAATAAAGATTGGTATATTTAGCTTGATCCGGCTGCTGGTCCTCACTGCAACTATTTGCAAGTGTGCAGTACCTTTCTTATAAGTTGTTTTAATTCTACCAAATACCTACTTAATTCACCACAGTCAAACTAGCCATTTTTCTCCGTAACAAAGCTACGGAGAACTGGTTATAGAACGTTGTCAGTCTTGTTACTTATTATAGGTATAGGTATTTCGCCGGGTGGAGTGTTCAACAAACTGTATATATGCAAGTGTGCTTTTACAAGACTTTTCATCTGCTACCCAGGTACGCTAAACCATTTGCCATTGGAAACGAAGCAACAGTGTCGCCCATGAAGTAAAGGATTGAACTTGACATTTAGATGAATGTGTCCGCAGAACAGTGGTAATACGAAAATACATTTTGGAATGAAAATATCGGCAAGGCACTCTCCTTCTGGTAACAGTGATTAACAGATGACCCGTAAACTAGGTATAAAATGTCAGTGCGCCAAAATGCAGTTTAATTGTGATTAAGGAAAAACTAATTCTGAAGAATAAACAGCAGTTGTAAAGAACGTGAAGCATATAACTTGATTAAGAAACGATCATATAAGTATAAATATAAAATATCATCGACGTTAATTAAAAACAAATTTCAGGCAACAATTAACTGTCTCGATATAAGATAATATTTAATCGGAAAACACTAACAAAAAGTTATTAGTTTAACATTTCGATTACACTTATAATCTTTGTCAAAGCCGAAGAACCTCAAAATTTGCCTGACGCAAGTTCAAACAAAATTTTGAAAGTAAAGAAACAATTCACCAAGGAAGCGAGACGTCATAGAAACAACGTTCCAACCTGATAAAAAAGAACCTAACGAAAAAGGAACTACCTACCTACTATGTATACATGAACTACTTGATAAAAGATAAGTACAAAATAGCAAAATAACTGTCACCTAACTCATAATTTCCACAATTCCTATTAAAATTACTAGTATTTCTACAAATTTCTGCAGCTTCCTTTATTAGACGTATATTTTCCTCTATGTAAAATTTTTGTCTTATCAAAGTCAATCATGCTTAGTCAAATATGAGTGTTTAGCTACGMAAGACRTATCTATATGTTGKAGCGTAGTAGCACGTAGGTGTTCTTTCAAACGCATACCTACTTTTCTTTTAGTTTGACCTATCTAACACTTACCTTATCTTTAGTAGAACTTAAAATTTTATCTAAATTATTATATGTACTATCAACAACTAAAATATCGTGTTTTTTAAGCATCCTCTTTAATTTTTCCGAAAGGCTTTGTACATAAGGAAAACTCAACTTCAATTTACTTTGTCCTGGCTGAGAATTTACTTGATTTGGATGAGCACTTTTATTAAAAACTGACCAAATATTCTTATTGCTATAACCATTTCTCACTAGCGCTGATTTAAGATGATATATTTCTTTTTGTAAAGAACTCTAGTCTGAGATCCTTTGTGCTCTAACAAAAAGAGACTATATATAAGACTATTCTTTTGACAGAGAGGCTGGTGAGGTGTGGCATGTAAAAATCTATCTGTGTGTGTTGGTTTTCTGTAAACCTTGTATCCTAACTGTCCAGTGTTTATTCTGTAAATTTGGACATCCAAGAAAGGTAAACTACCATTGCTTTCTAATTCCATAGTAAATTTTATGTCAGGATTTTAACTGTTCAAATGATTTAGCAACCTACCTAACTCTTCTATACCGTGGGGTCATATAACAAAAGTGTCATCTACGTACCTATACCAACATTTTGGCTTAAACTGAAAACTGTTTATCGCTACCTGTTCAAAATTTTCCACAAACAAAATTGGCTGCTACAGGACTTAGAGGTAAACCCATTGCACAACCTGATTTTTGTTCTTAAAAATTATCGTTCCATAAGAAATAAATAGATTTTAAACAATGTTGGGATAATCTGGCTATCGTGTCACCTAGGGGATCTCTATTAAGCTTGGTATTGATGATATTTATCGTTTCAGGATTGGGTACTTTCGTAAATAAAGAAACCACTTCAAAACTAACTAAAATATCACCTTTTGAAATACTTAAACCTTTTACAATATCAATAAAGTATGAAGAAGTTTTGATGAAACTACTGGTTTTTCCTACATAAGATTTTAAATAGTAATCTGTAACAAGGACTGCCAATCGTATTGACTATGGGTCTTAACGGGACATGGGTTTTATGGGATTTTGGGCAAACCATATAATTTAGGTACCTTATAATCGGAAACTATTAGACTTCTTCTCACTCGAAAGATTTGAACTTCCGATAAAACCATTTTTGAGGTAGGATCTCGAGGAAATTTTTCATGTTTCCTCATCTAACAATTCTCTAACTTTATTCTCATAATCTGTTGTATCTAAAATTACTGTGGCTCAACCTTTATCTGCTCTAGTAACTATAATGGACTTATCTGTATTCAAATCCTTAAGGGTTTTCATTTCCTTAGATGTCACATTAGGTTTGGGCGTACGTGCATTTCTAATAGCGTGGCATACATCCATCCTTATATAAATATAATATAATATAATATAATACAATAATATAATATTATAAAAGTAAAATTTTATGTTGGGATTTGTGATTAAAGACTGTGGTACTTTAATTTTGTGGGTTAGTTAGTAGTGGCAATTTTGCTGCTGGCAAATTGCTTGTTGAGTCAATATGATTATTTTTCTTGCGAAGTATAAGCAGAGCTGGTTTTCGCAAAACGGTTCCTGCATGTAAAGCATCCATATGAACTCACATTCCGACAACTACCGAAGTAATTTTTTAACTCTGGGAATGATGTGATACATCTATGAATAATTAGAAGAGTTGCGGTTATCGTAAACAAAATTGCATTTGTATTGAGGTCTGCAGTATAAATTCCACATATAATAGGTGTAAGCGAAATTGCATTGTTGCACATATAAAACACATAATATTATAATAAATAGCAGACTTGCGTTTAATCAGTGGATTTCAGAAAAGTATAAAAACAGGAATGTTTCAAACAAGCACTGATTCCAACATAAGGACTTCACAAACCGTCGTAATTATCATAACTAGGAAGATGAAAATCCTATTCGTTTTTTAATAACAGTTTAGATATAAATTAAATAAATGTGGTACTCTACTACCGAAAGTCGGCATTCTTTGAAAATAATTTATGGTTTCAGTATTAAAGACTATTTTATAAAACAGTTTTATTTATTTTTAACGATCATACATTTGTAGAAGAATACGTTCCTTGGCCCATCCTGTATAAACTGTATAACATAGCAAATTAACATTCCCAGGCTAAATAGGAGATATGTGCCGAAGTACAAATGTATGCGGCGTACAGATAAATCCACTAAGAATATCAATCTTGGTCGTTTTTTCGTCCTACAAAAGTTGTTTTTTTTTTAGATATAGGTTGCATCTGGCTGTTAAGTGTATAATTTTTACATTGTGTCTTAATTTAGATGCTATTCTATGCATGTGTACTTAATACAAACTTTTAATCTGCTTCTCTCAGCAAATTACGAGTACAACACAGAATAGGTTAGGTACCATATTTTTTTAATCAAATTCTACTTCATAAGTTTAATTTATTATGAAGTGTTCTTAAACTTATTTTCGTGTGAGTTTTGTTCAATTCTTTCTTTAACTTTCGATTAGACGAAATTGAAGGTCACAAACAAATAAATCCATGGTACTATATAAGCTTCTTAATTGTTATATTACGATAAGTATTTTCATTATAAAGTGACACTAAAAGAAAACCTAACGTTTACTCAATAAACAACAAATTATGTCACATTGTCATCTAGCTTATTCAGAGTTCATCCAAGATGTCTTTGCACGCTACTTGTCGACAATTCCTAAGAACTTTAACTTCGCTCACAGAAATAGGGACGGCCGAGTCGTTTGTTGGGTATCCTTATAACGGAGTTATCTGTGCTGTGACAAGGTAGAAGCCCTGATAACACTCTTTTATTTGCAATAAATAAGGCAATATCTCTGGAAGTACATAAAAAGAATTTCTGGATGACTGATCTAAGTATTAATATTCCAATACAGCGTACAATATACTATAAAAATAGTTCAATTACATCCACAGAACCATCTCTTTAACGAATATGTCTGCATGGCTTACTGGCTTCTTCCATTAGTAAATCAATTCCTTTTAAAATGTGCTAAAATGCTACATGCTAGTTAGATGTTTTTTTAGTCGGTTGTTATTTAAATGGTCGTCGTTTACAAATATTAAAGAATTCCATTTTGAACTAATTATATTTGTAGATAGGCCATGTTTACGTTCGTCAAGTTGTATATTGCGTGTATAAGCGAACCCCTATAGTGCTGCATGGTAAATGAACGCAATCCCTACTTTGCGTGTTCTATTGGATATGCGACTTACACTGAAATCCAATCCAGAGCAAAAACAGAACGAAACCTCGGCGTGCATTAGCCAAATGTCGGAAATAACCAACCAGAAGCTTCCGGTACGAACGGCTTAGTTGCTCTCGGGCATCACTTGTATTAAATCCACGGAACGCTTAAATTCCATTAAAAATTAATTAAAAGTAGCTCTCCGAAGTTGACGAATAAATATCATTAAACTCGGATTTTAACAACTCTGTCAATTAAAAACGTCCAAGGATTTTAACTCTTGTTATTAGCTTTTTCTAGATGGAGATGCGCTCGCGTATTTGTTCTGCAGCGTAAACGGGTTATGCATTGCTGTAAACCGAATTATGTTCAGCAAACAGGAAGATGCAAGGCACGGAGCTTTAATTGGGAACGGGATGAAAGCTGCTTGTTTGGCTACTCGGGAAGCTATCTGGGAGAATTTAGGACGCTTCCTTGTTAGGACACTTATAAAATAAACACATTGTTGAACCTAGAAGATCCAGGAGAAGACAGGAGATAGTGCAAGATCAACATGAGGAAATGCAAAAGCTGTCAATAGGCACTCTGGGACCTAAATATAGAACTTGACCACTTAACGCGGACAAGGTCAGCCTCTGTATTTATTAAATTTATTGAAACTTCAGTAAATAATATTGTTATTACCTAAGCTTAACTTTAGCAGTATTGGGTCCCAGGGTTGATGTATTGGCTTTGGCTTTCACGGCCAGTGCGGCGTTAAAGCGATGGTGTGAAGGATGGATGGCCCGTGGTCGATACCTTCTTCTTCTGTCTTCAGACGTTTCGCCTACTACTGTGGCATACATCTTCAGTAGCGAGCTTGTGGTCGTGGACGTAGATATCACGGTGAACCCATCAACTGCTGGCTGGTTGCTTGTTGTCGCGTATTTATAGGATCGCCGTTCCGGTTGGGCGACGGCAAATCATTGGTGCGCTTCTGTGTCCTGGTTAGGTATATTTTATTCATTAATTCATTCATTCCTTCTTTTTCATGGTCCCTTCTTTTCGGTTGAAGTTATTATCATGTCTGTGTATTTCGATGGCTTCTAGGTGTAGGCGCTAGTAGTAGGGCTTGGTGATAAGCATCAGTGCAAGCTGAAACCGACCGACACATTCGTAGTTTGGAGCCAAGGCGACGAAGAATTTGGGAACTTCCCAGCCCACTTCAACAGCAGACATCTGAGCATCCCAATTCACCATAGAGAAGGAATGTAAAAGGCAACTCGCCATTTTGGACGTTCTGGCCACTAGACACCCTTATGAGGAACTGAGCCATTAGGTATACCAAAAACCTACGCACACGAATCCAAGCTACAAAAAGTGTATCAAGACCCTATGTGGTATGCGCAAAAAGAGGATCAGTGAACCCGAACGTCTACAAGAGGAGCTCAACCACCTACGTCGAGCCACACGATCAAACGAATACACCAATAAGAAACAGCAGAGTATCTCTACGGAAGAGGAACCGACACTCATGAGGGAAGCTTTCTTGTCCTAGTTTAAAAAAGTCACGGTTCGCATGGGAAAGATCCTAAAGGCATACCACGTCTCCACGGTTTACCAGTCCACTAGAAAGCTAAGCGGAACCCCTTGACATCCTATACCATGTGTTTGTCGACAAGTATATATAGGGACAATGAAGAGCAGCGCCAACACCAGAATAAAGGAGCACGAGAGACAATGTCGTCTCGCACTTTCCAAAACATCGGGAGTCGAGCACTCACTTCAACAGGGACACAACATCAAACGGGGACCCAAATTCCTCCAAGTTGGTAATCTTTCCAATAGAGAATGAAATACACACAATCAACACAGTTCTGAACAGCTGAAGTCGTAGGTATGTGGCATGACAGCAAACTTTACTTCGCAATGGGATCAGAAGTCTTCAAGCAAGAATTGCTTCATTTGTGAACTAAAGAGACATTCTACATGTAGGAGGTATATAAAAATAGGCCAGTAGGCTTGCGTTTAATGTTCTGTAGTTTCCACATAGTAGCCAGTCTCCGCATTTCCTTAAAACCAAATGTTAGATGCCTTGCCCATTCGCTGCTGCAAGTGGTCCGTTCCATTAGGAACTAGAATGTTTGCACCTTTGTAAGTATCCGGTGTACCACTGGATGATTATGTTTTTCAGTTATTGCTGCTGTGGTGATGGCAGCTTTAGAAATTAGCAATAATGCTAGCATATTTATAGTTTCGGTTGAGAGTTGTAATAAATGGTCGACTTGTGGAGTTGACATTCTCCGCTATGATTGAAACCCTCATTGTAGAATGTCAGTAGTCACTGACAACGTAGAAATCAGCACTGTGGCAGTTATAAACCTCCTCTTGTATGGACGTCGGAGACTCAGATGTAGGTATATAACTTGTCGCCAAATGTTATGATGGGGGTTCCGTTGGAAGCATATAGTATAAATCCAGATGATTTTTTTTCAATGATCAGTACGTTGAAGGTATTACACAAACATGCGAGCTTGTGTCAGTAAAAAACTGTTAGTAGTGGTTTCATTAGTGACAAAAATTTCAAAATTGACGCATACCTCTTTTAATAACGACTTTAGGAGTTTCCCTGCATAGTGTAGCTGCATGATTGTTGCAATTTCCACTTGAATTTGTCCTAGAACTTGTACGGTAGAGTCGGTTGTCTTCAACCATTTTTTTCAATTCAAAGATATGTGACTGAAGTTGTTTGATCTCGCTGTTGGAGGACAGGGCTTCAGTATTCCCATTAGTATGAGTTGATGGTGCACGGTTGGAAAATACGATCGTAGATACGGCTGAAACTGTCCGAACTTATCTTTGCGACCTTGCCTGCTATGGCAGCCATTAGGAGTAACTGTATTGGCGATGGCATTGTTGGAAGCTACATAGACTTTAAAATCTCTTCGCTGATCTGGTCTGAAACTCGGCCTCTTAGTAATTAACGCATTTGTTTCTCCTTCGAATCTAAGAAGGAGTTGTGCATTTAAAGCATCATATACGTTACTTGCAAACTCGCACTTTTTACGCTTGCTATGGTCCTTGTACAAGTCTCTGTTGGCGGTGTCACCAAATGTAAAAGTAACAATTCAGACGTATTTTTTATATTTTAGCAACAGCATTAGACATACATTGGTCTGCATAGATGGGAGTAGCTTCTTTATGGTCGCCACACTTTGGTGTACACATTTGTTGGTGTATAGTAAGTAAACCATTAAATAACGGACGAGTATCGGTGAAGAAGAACCTAAAAAATGTAACGTGTTGAGCCTCCACGGTGCTGTATATATCCATTAACACATCTGGTCATGGACTCATTCAGGATGATCAGTTCTCTTATTCCAGGCTACTGGTACAGCACCAGAATGTTCAGTCTTCTGCTCGTGAATTCCAAGATGTGTTCGATTGGTGAAAACCTTGAGATATTGATGGGCACGGCAACAAATTGACGATGCTTGATTGTTTGCTTGAACATATACAGATGCTTTTGCGACCCTTAGAACCTAAAGTCTAAGACGAAGAACTTGGCGTTCCGATTATGTTCTTCGCCTACAACTTGTACCCTTCGCTCTTCGTGTTCGACCTGCTCGGAATGACGCTCCACAACCGAGCAATCAACTGTTCCATTTGGATTCCTGMGTCTTTTAGTTGCAATATCTCTACATGATAAATCGTCGTCACACGAATCCATGATTTTATCTCGATTAAATTCGCTATGTTGATGAAAATTTGCATATCTTTTGGCTTTAGCAATAAAAGAGGCTTCTAGAAAACGCTATCACACAAAAGGCAGTGCATCAATAAGGCCAAAGTACGGATTATTAATCAAAACAAACATAATAGAACAATATTACTGTGTGTTCTTATTTCTGCATTGCATAAACTGAACACAAAGTATATATAAGTGCAAATTTAGTACTGTCCTAACACAGTCAGAATTTCCTCTAGATATGAATGTTACTAAACCCACGTGTATAGGGTGCATTATCCATCTGTATATCAGACTGCGGCAATATCATTGTTAAGCTGCTTATTGAAGGCTTTATGTCGAAATTGCCCATAAATTCTGCCGAAACATTAACAGTCTTCATATTTCCAGTTACTGTATGTGCTGCATGTCTATAATCATAAAACGCTTTCATTAAACAGTGTGAATTTGGTTCATGCTGGCTAATATTTCACACACTCCAATGCGAGTTTTGTAAATCGGCGGCCAACTGGATTATGTGCGCTGATAGAGCTGGCAACGTGCCTGGTCAAAAGAGATATCGATTCGCCGACAGGATAATCTCCTCTTGTAGATACATCCAGAGGTTCTTGTTTTAGCAAATGCTTCTCAGGTACATAGAACAGACACAACCGGGTCGAAGGTGACAATGCAAACAGCAGCATCCCCTGACAAAGGCGAGGTAAATGAGAAAGCTCTGGTTGCGATGATAACCTTGGGGAGCTTACACGTATTAGAGTAAACTGCTACATCTGAAATAACAAATAACTTGTTTACCTGTGTACGTAGCCCCGTTCCGTCCCGGCCTAATCCCAACATATAAATCAGGGTGTATTCGCGAACTATGGAAATTTCTCGCATACATTTACGTCCCACGGGATCCAACTGCCTCCTTTAGGGCATTACTTTTGATGACAGTCGTTTGGCTTTCCAATGTGACAAAAGAGATGTCCGCGAGCCGCTCCAATGGGTTTGACGTCCGAGATTAAACCTAAACGTTTATAATGCAAAATCGATAAGGAAAACTGAGTTTCTGCTTAGAAAAGGATTTTTTTCTAAATTAGTGGCAGTGAAATAGCTTTMTGCGTACCGAATTAAAAGTGTTAGGTATATCTCAGTATGAGGTGTAGTGCAAGGCGAGGAAGGTGATATTACAGACGCCATGTTTAATTTATGCATAGGTTCCAAAAAAGTCTTCAGTGCTTATGCAATTGGGGTTGTACATAATATCCATCCATTTTTTTTATTATAATTTTATTTAAAAGCTTACCAATAATATCATTCTGCAGCGTGATGGCGTCCCCCCACCGAGTGCCCACATGCAATTGCTATTTTATAACCGATAAAAATAATGCAGGCCTGAAGAAGAAACAAATAGTGTCCAAAAATTGCCAAAGAATTACATAACAACATCCACGGTAACAAATTAATCTGTGCGATGGAAGATGAAAGCATAAAGAACAAAAATACTAATTAAGTGTAAATATTTGTGTGTATATTGCTGTCTAATCGGGTTTAGTACTTGTCACAAATCAACACAATATACAGGTCATTCTTTTAGGAAGTAGTACCTGTTAAGGCAGTTAGGTGGCTTTGTCATTATGTCAGTGTATTGCTGACAGATGGCATTGCCATCGAAATTTCTATTTATATTCGAAGTTGTTCCTACCCTAACGGGTGCGCACCCGTAACCTTGAACTTTTGCACCTACAACTAAATCTTATGCTATGGATTACAACAATTAACAGTTGTTACGCACTACAAAAGCGAGTATGCCTTATGAATAGTATAAAGGTACCGAACTATATACGGCGCGTCCGTTCCAATACTAACGACGGATCTCGAAATTCGTCTATTAAGTAATAACAGTTTTTATGTACTTATCGTAGTGCTCCAATATCCAATCGTTCCTCCGGGATCATAGTGTACTGCTTCTTTGAAAGCTCGGGAGTCTCAATCCTAATCCTAACGAAGATCGTGGCTAGGTTGTCAAAGCGATGACGTCGTAGACTGCCGTTCCCAACAGTTACAGGTCGCTAAGTATCCCTCTTMGTAACAGGGTCAGGAAAGGCCTATATGAAAATATCACTTTTGGGCATTCTAGCTAACGCAGATGCATAAACAATGATTTCGGCGAAGACCTACCTAGGTGTTCAGGCTGTATGAAATTTGAAAATGATTGGTAGGTAAGCGAAATAGAAAATTCCGCCACACAAGGCGATAAAGTCAGTGGATCCTCTAACGGCCCACAACCCAATCGGCGTTGTACTCTCAAAAATCCAGACAAGCTGATGTGCGACCACTACTCGAATTTCTAAATTCAACCAATATAAACCCACAAGCGAGGAGCTACACGTCCACCATTCATTTACCAACCTTTTACACCGGAAAATGCCTAGCTGACCTGCTAGCGAACATCGCCAAAAGAAACGCGCAGACGCTGGAGGACACCGATAGGAACGGCTTCGCTATGCAATAAACAGAGTACTTTACAATCAACGTGCTATTATTTTTACCCTTAAAAACCATTTGCGCTTCATCAAACTGAAAAACGTAAAACATAGTAAGGGTATTCTGGTGAATATGCTGCACTTTTGAAGATCTCCCAATCGAACTCTCAAATTACAGCTTTGGTTAAATTTGCTGTGTGCGACCGGGTGCTTTTATGCTACAGAATATCTGAAAATCCGACATCTGGTAGTTCCGATCGTGGTCCACGCGTAGTTCCAACCTACTGACGTTAGTGCACGGCGATCTGCAGCCTGCAGCAACTTTGATGTCCTACAACTTTTGAGGCGGGAGTGCGGGAGGCTGCACATCGTAGGGCTCCGAATTGAAGGTCAGTGAGTCATGAGCTACTACCATACTAAGTTTGGTTCTGATCCGATCATCCGTTTCATTGAGTGATATATGTATATAGTTCTCCAACATTGATGTCCTTTAACTTTTGAAGCGGAAGTCTGCACAGCGTAGGGCTCCGGATTGGAGGTCAGTGGGTACTACCATACTTAGATTGGTCGTGATCCGATCAATTCCGTTCCATATATAGTTATATATAGTTCCGCATATAGTTCTCATTTTCCACGTACCTCGCGGTACGATCAATGGAAGAACGAAAAAGGCGCTTGCCTTTTTCAACCTAGCAACAGTCTTAAGATAAAAAAGGAAGCTATATGTTGCTGATGGATGGCATAGTAGCGTGCGAATAAAGCACTATACCGGTCAAATCACATTAATTTTCATCTGCTGCAACATTTCATGATACATTGGGAATAAGATTGAAGATGCCGAATGACAATTAAAATGACTACTATATAAACCAATTCTGTAGTCGTTGTGGTGATCGTGTAAAAGTAACCTTTTATGTAACGAATAAGGTGGTGTTCGGGTTGTGCAAAGACATCTTTTCCAAACTTTACAGATTTTTGGCAGCTCGTATCCGGTTATATTAAAAATACAATATGCTGCAAATGTTATTTTTTTTTAACTTTTGGAAGTATATGACAGGTATGTGTTTAAGATAGAGTCATACTCAGTAGCAAAATTAAACATTCTATTTGAGTGGTACAACAGTTTATTTTCAATTTCTTAATAAACAATAATAAATAATGTATTGCCCAGTAGAGAAATGTTTTCCTTGGTGCAAGGGAACACCAAAATAATACATAGGAAGGGACAAATCAAAATCATGCTGTCATTTAGTTAAACATCTAATTTAATTGCCCACTAACTGAATCACTATGGTTCATTACACCGGCGAAATACTTGAATAGCCTCTTCCACACACTCATCCCCACTTAACCGTTTTAAAAATGAGACTCGATTGCCTCCACGTTTTTTTATAAGCACAATTTCCTACATTAGGGTCCTTCTAGAACATTGATCGCTTTATTGCTAATTTGAGCACCTTGGACCGATTGACAGAATGAAGTCATATATTTTGCCATTCCCAGGCTATCTATCCATGAAGTACAGGCATACCACATTCGCATACATACAAGTGTTAATAAGGGATATACTTATATGAATAATACGCAAATCGCCAACATTTTTTCCATCTATCACTCTAATAGGCACAATAGGGAATCTCCTTCGCCATAGATGACGAAGTAAGGACACAGGCAACAACACTGCATGTCTTTTATTTCGTAGAGCACCCCACTTCACGTTTCACGTCTAGTTTACGTACGATCGCATCAGCAAAAAAAGCAGTGATAACTTGCTTTGTCCTGCAGTCACAGTTGGTGTAGGTCTAAAAATTAATAGAACAGAACTGTTATATTTCAACGTTTTATTTGATACATCGCGTGTGTTGGGACCAGACAGACGAGCCGTTTATCAATTTCGTCTGTCGGGACCGCACAAAGCAACTTTCTGTAAACTGCTATTTTTCTCAGTTCGCTAATGTATTCGCACATCAAAGAAATAATGTATTCCAGGCGGGACGAGCGCTTTTGTTTCTGGCCGAAACAAAAGGCGATCGCCGGCGGTGTGGCGCGATATTAAATCAAAACGTATTAAATCCCGGAGAGCGGGGCACTCCGTCATGTAAGACAAAGATCTTACGTAAGAGGATACACCCTCTCCTAAATCTCATAACTTCATATTTGCCACGTAGCGCTGTTATATTTTCTTCTTACGCCCCGACGTCGTCATCCATCCATAAAACTCTTAACTTTGCTGGTTTTACGTGCCTCTCACTATCATTGATAAATTACACAGCGCTAGAACGCTGCTATCAGTGGCGGAACGTTACTAAGGTAAAAGGACAGGTTCTCAGACAGTAAGTATGAGAACTTTACGTTTAGAATTAATAACTTGTAGATATATTGAAACCTTGACACTTTTAAAGATATTACACTTCAGCATTTATAGCTTTTTCGGCACTAAACCAAGTGGAAATTCCTCAGGGATGGGTGCTTCATCTGCTTTTGTATTTTATATTATATTAAGAACACGCCATAGTTCTTTATCTAGTTGTAGAGACACACATTACAAAGGTCCTAAGGTATTATTCAGTTCGTTGTACTCGTTATAGATTTAGGTAAAACAGTGCTGAATAGAGTGAATATGTTTTCTTTTTATTGTTACAGTGGTCATTCAAAATCATACAGGTAATTTTACAGATATATTAAAAAATATTCCTCTTGGTCATTTATGTTCCTGCAGGTAGGTTTTAAATATTTTTATCCGGTACATGACAGTGGGTAGTAGAGGTGAAGCTTTAATTCAACTTTCTAAGTTATATTTTGAGCTTGCTTGAGGATATTCTTTCTTCCGGCATATATGCCTAAATTTGATTGGTTCTTCAAGCTAGCGTGTTTCTAAAGAGTGTCAACTTTTCTATTGGTAGCTCTCAAATTATGACGCTTTCTTACATTTGCGAGAATTTAAAAAGATAATGTTTGTAAAATGAACGGCTCGTCTTTACATGTAGATTTAGATGTGTGGAGAGTTGTGCGTTCCACAGTAATTCCCGACAAATCTCGGGAGCCATATGAAAATAATTAATTTTAGTATGCAGAAAAAGTTATCTGCTACTGCAACTTCTATTTGACGACCTCGATAGCTAATGTTACTAAGATAGAATTTGTAACTGAAAGGATATCGAAAAAACGTAAACTGTTCCGATTTCTGTAAATAATTGTAGGTACTAACTGCAAATTAACATAAATAAATTAATTTATAATTACATCTTTCTTTTAATTCAACTTAAACGTGATTGGCCAAAAATTTTCAATCGAGTTGTAGAAATACCATTTTAAATGAATAGTATGTACAAAAATTTACGTTTAATGGTTCATGTATACTTATCGTCCTAGAAAGGTAAGGAAACTACTTACCGTTTTGCTAAGCTTGACAACCAGTAAACACATCCTAGAAACAAACATCGTATCTAAACAAAATAAAAAGTTTATTTAGCATAATTTTAATGGCGCCTAAACGCATTTCTTTTTATTTTTAGGACTATACTGATAAACTACTGATTACTTGTATGTCACGTAGTATGTTTTTATTGCTTCACCATATTTGGCAAGGCAATGACATCACTCTGTCAGCATTACACTGGCGCCATGACACCCAGATGCCATTACGGGAACTACTTCTTGGTGGAAGTGAGCTGTAGTATTCGGTTGTATCTTATTGATGCAACTAGCACCACCCTTCTATGTTATTACTGGCATACTTCACCAATAAGTAAATACCTGCATTTGGGTCTTCTCATAGCTTTCAAGTTTAGTGTATTGTTAATCAGGCTAGCCCGATATGGCAGGCTGACAACTTTTTTTTAATTATCTTGATTTTAGCTCAAAAACATTTAACGTTAATAAGTTTGTGTTAACAAACGCCGTTTGTTACAGGTAAGCTGACGGCTTCTGTAAATATGGATATAATTCGATTATGTGTCGGTAAGTAGTAGTGATCTGAAAACCATATAACTAGATCGAACATGAAAAGTTGTCAGGAACTGTAAATCTTTGTTTAATTTTTTTTCTTTAAAGAAAATAATTTTTAAAGCTCAAAGGAAACCTATCCAGGATGGATTTTGCATTCATTGTGAATTAGGTATATATATCCAAAGCAATATTCACATGTAATTACGAGGCATGTTTTTTAAGTAAGTACCGTTTTGCGATTCCGCCGCCGCAGCGCTACGGTCAGCGTTCCGCGCATGCGCGCTGGTTACCTATATACATCTCTTGTCTACGCACTGACGCCATTACAGTTTGATTCTTCATTGTATACGTTGTTTACCGAGTGTTTAAGATGCCTCCGACAATCGTGACTCCCGCCGATTGTGAAGTACGGGCTGTTATACGATTTCTTAGTGCTAAAGGCGTAAAACCGATCGATATTCATCGTGAGATCTGTGAAGTTTACGGACAAAACATTATGAGTGATGGAATGGTAAGGAAATGGGTGAGAGCAATTAAAGATGGCCGCACAAATGTGCATGATGAAGAACGGAATGGGCGTCCTTCGGTCGTGAATGAAGATTTGGTGCAGAAAGTGAACGAAAAGGTGAGAGAAAACAGACGCTTTACAATTTCATCATTGTGCGACTGGTTTCTTCAATATTCTCGTAGTGTTTTGTATCGCATTGTGACCGAGAACTTGAATTACCGGAAATTGTGTTCATGTTGGGTTCCGAAAATGTTGACGGATTTGCACAAAACCCAACGTTTAGGCAGTGCATTGACTTTCCTTGAGCGGTACCACAATGAAGGTGAAGATTTTTTAGACCAAATTGTTACTGGTGACGAAACATGGGTGGCCTACGTCACACCAGAATCGAAACAACAATCCATGGAATGGCGACATTCATCATCACCCAAAAAAGTGAAGTTTAAGCAAACAATTTCTGCCCGGAAAATCATGTGCACAGTTTTTTGGGACAGAAAAGGGGTAATGCTAGTGGAGTTTCTGCCTCGTAATGAGACAKTCAATGCAGCGTCTTATTGTAAGACATTGAACAATCTGCGACGTGGCAAGTTGAGTAAGGGTATCGTTTTGCTGCATGACAATGCCCGTCCACATGTGGCTAATCGGACCAAAGATCTCATCAAATCTTTTAAATGGGAAACTCTAGATCATCCTCCATACAGCCCTGATCTGGCGCCCAGCGACTACCATTTATTCCTGCACTTGAAGAYACACCTGGGTGGTCAGCGTCTTCAAGACGATAACGAAGTCGAAACATTTGTGATACAGTGGTTAACAAGTCAGGCGGCAGAATTTTATGAGGAGGATATTCAAAAACTGGTGCCACGTTATGACAAGTGCCTCAATATTCACGGAAATTATGTAGAAAAGTAGATTAAGGTACAGGCTTTCATGTAAGATAAAATTATTGCGATATCTTTGCACGTCTTTTTTTAATTACAAAACGGTACTTACTTAAAAAACATGCCTCGTATTACTTGATACTCAAACTTTAGATATCCGAATTACATATACTGCACGGTAGTAGATAGAGGTATACGCACGACCGTATGGTAACTGTATGCAACTGCGGCCCAGATTCGTAGTCAGTGTCGAAGAGAGAGGTCTAGTAAGAGATGCAATATAGTAGTAAAAGCGCTCGCCAATTGCATGCATAACCATACCATTCAGTGTGGTATTTGTGTGAAGTTTTTTGAAATAACAAAAATGTGAAAGTATTGTGTGGTGCCGAACTGTAACAGTAATTCTTCCGATAGAGCTTTATATGCAAAAAAAATTTAAATAGTCGAAATGCTCCACATGTAAGGATCATCTTTATCGAACAAATGTTTCTGATACAGCTGGTCCTTCATCTAGACTTACTATTTTAAAATCCAGAAGACGGCTAAGTCATCCAAATCAGATCATTTACAGTTTAAAAAAATATTTTAACCAAACATATGTGAATATGTCACAGTGTTGTTTTGGATAATGTAGTGGATGAACTGTTTTCAAACACATATTCTATTTCGTTTCCTTGTATAGAACACGAAGCAGAAATACTTTCAAAATTTTGTTTATTGTTATATTATAATGAGAATTACATAGTACTATAAGCACAATGACACAGATACTGATAAATCAAGTGCAAAAAGGGAGAAGGAATCTACCTTACAGTTTTTTTAATTTTGAGATCTTCTTGTAAGTGTATTTTTAATAAACGTTGACTGCAGAAGCTGTAATATAATTAACTGCGAGTATTATTAGTCGCTATAAATTTTCGGTGCAGCAACATGTTTAGAAGAAAAAAAAACGGTCATTTCAAAAAACCTGTTTTTCCCAAATATCTCAGAAAATACTTAATATATTCACATATGAAAATACCATCCGATAGGAAATAGAATTTCTCACAAAAAGTGTTTAAAAATGTTTCCAAAATTTTGACATTTTCGAAATGTTTCCAAAAAATGAATTTTGGACCTTGTCCACACAATTTCTTTTTAATTTTGCTATTTTATAGAAACTTAAATTTCTGATCGAAGAGTACTCTTGCAATTGCTTTGTTTAGTTAATAATTTTCGAGTTATTTAGAAAAAAACGATTTTACAAATTTATGGATTTCTGCTAATATCACGAGAACTGTTTGTCGTAGAAAAAAATGTTTAGAAATAAAAAAATGCTCAAAACCTCATTATTGATAGTATAATATAAGAAATAAAAGCGTAAATTTTATTTTGACAACTTGATCTGGAAGTATTGATTCAATTTGCAGCGGATTTTCATTATCTGACGCAAATCTGTTTTAAAATTGTTGCACAAGTAACAACAGAATCTTATCATTTCCACACTTTTTGAAAGATAAATGAACCATCGCTATTCGCTTAGGTAATTTTGGGAATCAAATTGATATTATCAACACAGCGTGCGCTGTAAAGTAGCCTTATGCAAAGCGGACCGATCTCTTTCTAACGCGACTGGCTACGGAAGCGGCCCGCTCCACACGGCATCGCGCGTATACCTCTCTATCTATTACCGTAATATACTGTTATTTGGCTTGGTTTAGCTTAACCGACTTGTGGTGTAACACTACAAACTTTATTGTTAAGTTGAAGGGCACGTTATTGAGCATACCTAGCCTGTTTTCTAGGCTGTTAGGCGTTACTTAATATTATTATTTTTCAAAAAGTTGACGTGTCCATCATACTCAGAAATATCTACTAACTCGAAAAAATATCCAAAATACGTTTCTTTCTGTTAAGGACATGAAACACTCTGTCGTAATGTTTGAAGAGCTACAACTTTGATGTGCAGATTTCTGCGCATTCGTTCATGAATAGCTGGATTTTTTTTGTAATATAACGGTATGTTATTACTTCATCCAATGCTGAAATTAATTATCTTTCGATTTTGGTACTGCACATATGGGTCTATCTTTAATATCTTTAACAATATTTTTTTTCTGCACAGGACATTTTCTATATACTTTGTATAATAATACATAGGGGTTACGACTAATTTCGAACGAAGATTATCGCATTTACGAAACTAGTGGAAACACAGATTAAACAAATGTATATTTAAAACACACATTAATCCAGTGCATTACTTGCTACCTCAGTACTGCTCGTTCACTACAACGAAATGATCTAATGAACGCCCCTAAATTCCAGCGTTCATTACCACTTTGAATATGGGAAACGAGAGAAAGCTTATCTGGTGACCGGGTTAGATTTATTTAGCGCGCTGACAGACTGATCCGTCAGCTAAACATAAACTGACGATCCTTGCAGTTCCTTTTCTAACGCCACCCTGGCGTCGGTGCAGCGGCGCCTTTATGAAGTTGCGATAAACTTTTATCAACGCTCGTACCTTGTAAATAGCGAGTTCATATACAGGATTAAGCTGCAGCTGACGCTAAAATACTTGGCGTTTTTGGCACGACTCTTTTAACTACGAGCAAGTTTCGTTTTCTTCAGTAGATGAATTAATGTGCATGTTACAATAAAGAAAAGAAATAGCAAACACAAAAAAATCCTTGGTGGCTGTTTCTTTGATATACCCGTAAGTTTGACGTGGACAGGTCTATTTTAAATACGTCGTAGATGAGGTAGTTAACTTATTTGAGCTGATATGAATATGACAGATTGATCATTTAATGTAATTTTATTTCACTGGACTCTATTTTCGATCTAGCGAGTAAACAAACGAAAGTTTTTTACTCTGCCAGAATGAGGATACTTCCAAGAAAAGATTACTAGAACTAGGGAGACAATTATAGAGTACGCTCTAATATTCCATGTAAGGACGCCCCGTAAGTAGTACAAATTGATTTCAGTGTCAAAATGTGAATTGTTTCCCAGAAAACCGATACAGAGGATATAAATTTCTAAAACCTAAAGGTATCAAGCAGGTCTGCTAGGAATATTTGAAATGAATGAATCAAGGCCTAAAGAACAAGGCTAAACAACCATCTAAGTACGTACAGTGGGTTGCATAATGTAGCGCTTGAAGGCACCGTAACACGATTTTCACCAAATGACCGTGCAATCGGCAATATAGGTGTCTGTACTTACAGACCGTACTAACCTACGTCGTAGTTTGTAAAGCCACCTCTAGGTGGCCAGAATGTTTTTCAGATTTTACCTCGTAGTATAATCTAAGATATTATCTATTTAGTATTACAGCTTAAAACAAAATAAGAGATGCCTAGAACTCGATTCTTGTGTACCATAAGCTCAATGTACTTAGTAGCACCGCGTGCATATAATCGTTGTAACTGCCGATTACAGCAGTGGTAAAAGAAATAATTAAGACCTAATAATTGTGTTTTCTCAAGTTGAAACTAAGTAATAAGTTAAATAATTGATAACCGTTACACAAAACACATCTTTGACACATATAAAACCCACTTAATCAGGTAAAGAATACTAAACTTAGTTTCTCGCATCCACTCACAAGTCACAACTAAAAAGTTGGAAATCGATGATGCAACAGAATAATACAGGTTGAAAAACAGCATTATGCTGACACCTCGCCTATAATATTTCTTGCATGTGTAATCTATGTTACCACTGTAACAAAATGAAGTAAAGACGATTATTATTATTACTATTAAAAATTTCAAACAGCTCTTTTTATTACAAATGCAACCCGTTGTAATAATTTGATTGTGTTATGCATAATTGTGAAAAATAATATTGGCATAGAAATATAAACAAAATCTGAGCTAAGATACCGAGATAAAAGAGGATACAATATTACCCTTGTCTCGTTGTTCTTAAAGTTATTCTCAAGACCTAGCAATGGGGTGCCCGCAACGTTGATATAAACAGCTATTGATTATCCGTATTTAAAACCAGACAGCGAGATACCTACCTCTGACGCTCCACGGCATATAATCGCTATAACACCAGCGATTATAGCATTTAAAATAGGAGAACAGTATAAATCGAGGATTTTTAAAAAGCATAAACGAACATATACCGCGATGGACCATGGCAACCAAACGACTTTTAGCGGATTTGTATGGTTTTTTTTATCCTTTAATGATCTTATGTTTATTTTATTGGCTTGATAACAAAGTAAGTAAATGACGAAAACCTTCATTCAAACAGGTGCAGGTGCCAACACTCGTTTTTATTCATTTCACGACAATTTTACAAGGTACAAGGTCTATTTTCTCCTTTTTATGCCAATAAGTTAAAAGGTTAATATAATAGCAACTCAATTATTTTAATGGAGAAATTGCACGGTTTTCAGAAACATGGTAACTCGAATGAGCATGAAATTTGGAGGCATATTCTAAAAAAATAATAAAGCAGCCCTCAAGTAAGCTCAAATATGAATTTTTTTTAATTTGAAGCCACGCCTCTAAAACGAGCTCTGACGTCACGTACCGACACGGTATGTGCTCGATGCGGTGCGTATCCTAGGTATGGATAATCCCGTCGCTAGCCATATTTATAATATATTCTCGCATTACTTATTATCAGAACACAAATCAAAACTACAATATTGTAGGTAACTGTAGGTGAGGGATGGTTAACGGTATATTACGTCACAATCAATGGCATGATTGATCTTTTTCAGATTTCATTCATGCGCGTGAGCATGCAGGAGTAGCAGCACGCCGTTACAGCTCCTCCTGTTCATTGAAATTATAGTGGTTAAATATTATATTGTTTTGCATTTCGAAGCCAGATCAGTGTAAAAAGTGGCCACCTTCATAATTTTCGTTTTCTAAAATCGCGTATTTAGTTTTCCGCTGGTCAACATGCCTTCAGATAAGAAGTACACACGGGCTGGGTCGAGAAACGACGAAGAAAAAGCAGAAGATCCCTCAACCGATAAACTCAATAGTGAGACTGACCTCCTGCAAAAAACATTATTCACGGATGTGTTTCTAGAGCGATTTGCTGAACATAACATGTGTCCAAGAAAATTAACAACAATCTGGAACGAGTTATAGACAATCTGCATGACAAATGCGACAGCTTAGCGTTAAAGGTGGAGGTTGTACAAACAGAAAATCACTCTTTGAAGCTGCAGATTGATAAGAGTGAGCAATAAAAATATCAGAATCTATGGTGTTCCACAGCTTCCTGGAGAGTCAGATGCGGATGAAGTTGTTTTAAAGTTGTTGAATGATAAATTGCACTTGAATTTGCAACTTGAGGCTTTAGATAGATCGCATAGGTTGGGTCGCGTTGGACCTGGTGGTAAACCTGCACCTATTATGGTGAAGTTTGTTGCTTATTCTAACCGGCATAAAGTACTATCTGCTAAGAAGCTTTTAAGAGGATCTGGGATTGTTATTACCGAGGATCTAACTCGTATTAGAGCATCTATTAGGAAGATGGCATCAGATAGATTTGGCCAAAAAACGTGTGGACTTCGGACGGTAGAATTGTTGTGAGATGCGGTGGGCAAGTGCATAAATTGGAAAATGAAGACCAACATTTGAGACTGGCGGCTGGTGACTGATGAGGAACGCTTTGCTGAGGGTGTATTTTTTAATGTATAAATTTATTTTTTTTTTCTTGTACTGTTGAGATTATGACTTCATCAGTGCAGTGAGAAACTATATGTGGTTCATTTATATTATGATAACTGTACATATATTGTTTGGGGCCTATTTACAGAGTAAAAGAATGATAATATAATGCAATTGCTTACTGGCTACTTACTTATTGGCTTTTGGTTTTCGCTGTAAGAATACTTTTTTGCTTGGAAAATAGTCCAAGATAATATTATTTGGCAAGCCCTCTAGATCTACTCAGCGCGAGGAAGTGGCTGCGCAACTCAGTGTTCTTATMAATGGTCAACGCTTGGAACTGGTGGATCATGCTAAAACTTTGGGTCTAATAATGGACTATAGGCTGTGCTTTGATGTACATGTTTCCTATTTAGTTCGCAAAGCCCTTCCATTGCTTAGATTAATTTATCACGTACGTAACTTGCTAACAACCAAGCAAAAGGTCTATTTGTGCGATGCCTTGTGCTGTCACTTTTTAACTATGTGGACACAGTCTATAGTCCTTGCTCGGACTCTGTCCATTGTCGCAGGGTTCAGATGGTTCAGAACTCCTGCTTGCGGATGATATACGGTGTCAGACGGTCTACTTCTGTTCGTCACAAGTTGGGGCTGGTACCATGGTTGAATATGGAGTGCAGGAGAAAGTTACATGCAGCCTGTTTATATCATAATATAATAATATAATAATTTTATATAAAACTCCGCCATATTTGTTCCTTAAGATTTCGTTTAGACCCAATGTTCATAATATTAACGTCAGACGGAATGATTCTCTTTCAATACCGAAGTATAAGCACACGTTTTTCCGTAGATCGTTTTCCTATAACGTTTATTTACAACCAAGTGCCTGTACATTTAAAAACAAAATGTTTATTATACTTTAAATTTCATTACAAAAAATATTTATTGCTCTTGGCATAGTTTTTTTCTCTTTTTTTACATCTGGCCTGAAGCTCGCCTACCCCCTTTCTGGATCGTCCTGTTGTAGCTGTGGTATAGACTTTCCTTGGTTGCGTATCGCGCGTATTTTATCCTGTTTCTTGGTAAGCTGCGGTTAAGTGGTAGAGCAGTTTTTCGACTTTTTGGTCGATAACTGAACTTCGCCGTTTCGGTGTTGCCAGCGTATCTCACATATAATGTAGCATTTACTTAGGCACATTTGTATTTGATTGCTGGCAGGTTGCCGAATAAAGACATTATTATTATTATTATTATTATTATTATTATTATTATTAAATGTGTTCTTTGCATAAAGTTATTTTATTTGGTATTTACGAATCATTAGCTTGACAACGCTTATACCAAGACGTTAGTGATTCATTTGACAACGTTTATGCTAAAAGAAGTTGTACAGTCCAATCCACAGCGTCAAAATTAGTTAAAACTTGTAAAAAAGAACTGGGCTTGTGAGGGATATCTTAAGGTCCGGACGCCCGAAATCGGTTAGATGTAAATACCGCATAATCTGCATGATCTGAAGGCCACAATCAGCCACTAGACACGACCTAACTGGCTGCAAAATTTGTTGCGCGATTCATGTGGTAGACTAAGTCTAGGTTGGTGCCAAGCTTTAGAAAATTTTGAAAACACGACTGTTAACAAGATTTTATTATCAAACCACACAAAATAAACATCAGGACCAGGTCATTTTACGGATAAAATAAGTTACACATATCCCATATTTTGACTGACCCTACAATGTACATCATTGAAACGGGACATAAACTTAGTTTTAGCAAATAGTTTAATGTAACAGATTGATTCCACAGAAACGATTAATAAATTATTATTGATTGAGATAGAGATCTCTCTCCAAGAGACAGACAATCACAGATATTCTATTCTATTCTATTCTTGTTTATTGGGTGCATGGGTGAAGGCGCTAGTCTCTATAATCTTTTTTCCCATACGTTCGCAGTGTCAGCTTATTGCTAAAAAATAAAGTCAGCTCTTCTAATGCTCGTTCCATGTCAGCATATGAGATGAAGCATACTAAATAAACGTCATAATATTAATAAGCTAATAAGAAATGATATAAATACACGACCAATTGCTTAATACACTGTGATAATATTTGTACGGCGAGATATCAGCTCCATAGACTATATCAAATTAGCAAATCTGGTATGCACTAGTGCTTCGCGATCGACATTGTATACATCTCATCAAGATAAAGGAAGTTTATTAGACCTTTGCACTAGCATCTGCATTGCCTTTGTTGAACTACCTCGATAATTGCATCAAACCGCCAACTAACAGAACAGATGCTTCCTTTGTCAATGCTATTGACATGCAGATCGAAAACCAGCGCATACGTTTGAACAGACTGCTATAACGCAATCATGCACAATGCAGTGATCACTGGAGCAACTAATAATATTGTACAGGAAGTGTATAGAACACTACAACGGAATTTGAGATACTGTATTTATTCCTTTCAAATGCGTCAGTAACTTTTTCTTTAAAAAACAGATTGGTAAAAAGCGAAGAAAGACAACTGCCTGCCACATCAAATTCCAATAATGCATAAGAACTGTCGACCAAAAAGAAAATGTATTACAAGACGAATTACAAATAAGTTTCGTTGATACTGTCTGTCTTCATTTGTATTCTAGGGTATTTCCAAACTTCTATTTCTAATACTGTGTAAGTATAGACTAGTTCAATGACACAGCGGGATTTACTATTTTTAGGGAGATATTGATATATCTAGATCAATAATTGTAAAATGCTATACAAGTGATAATAGAATTAATGTATTAAAGGATATGTCGAAAAGACTTGACACTAACAACAAAAATATTTTTAATGAAAGATTTAGTGACGTAAATTTGCGAATGTACGTAAGTTAGAATGCCACATTTGTAAGTATAGGTAGTACTAAATCTCTAATAATGGTTGCAATTATTTAAAATAACAACTATAATAGTTAAAGCTATAGATTGGTGCAGGCAAATCTCCTTTTGATTTGCATTTTCTTTAATATTATTGCCAATACCATAAATTTAAACTAACTCGTGTTGGTTTTACAAGTAAGAATTTTATGTAATGTAATGTACGTAAATGTATGTGTATTTAAGTACGAATATGAAATATCAAGTTGGATTGTAACAAATTTTAGACTTGATGTTTTAGGTACACCCAAAGGCTTAATTGAAGAAATGCATTTGAGTTGAGTAATGGTAGATGGCGGGAACAAATTCGTTACAGAGTGGATAAACGGTGGCTACCCTAAATATAGAAAACCAAGCACTCAGGACAGCGTCTACCTGGTGATTTATTAGGGTAATATTTGCATATTTAAATGTGCATTATGGACCCGTCAGCAACCGCAGGSAAAGTTCTGACAAAACAATTTTTTGAACGGCTGTTACCGTGTTATGCCAACGCAAATCTCATTGAGAAATGTGATGGCTAATATTTGTTTTGAAAATCGAAACCCACGCATTTCAGTATTTAAACAATGCAGAAAAAAAATTTCATTTTTTTGTAATGTCTGCTACAGTTATTTCTGTTATTTTGTTGGTGGAACTTTAACGACAATTAAATACTACCTTCTTTAGTGTTAGATTTATATTTCTGATTTGTATAATTTTGGCGTAAGCTCGGTTTGCGGTTACCGAATGTTTTGTTAGTTACTAGTTAGAGATATTCTATACATTTTCTTAGAGAAGGCAACGTTCTTTACTAAATTGTCGACAAAGCATCATCATACATCAAAAATCCTCAAGAAATTAAAGAAAATCAAATTAAACGTCTGTATGTAAACGCCAAAAAGTCGCGCCGACATGAAGAAGTTAAAGCAATTTCATTTTGAAATTCTATTCCAATTAGTGTAACGCACTGAAGAAGACCTATCATTAGTATATTTGTGTTAAAATCAATTTCATATTTTTTAAACGGCCATTTTTGTTAATAGATTAGACAAAGATGTATAAAATGCTAGGTTTCTATCTTTTATAAGTTTATATTGAAGTATCAATAAACAATAAGAACGGCGATGCTGGGGAAGCAGAAAATTATTACATTATTTCGTATGAGTCTGCCAAAATATCTGTATTATTTTATGTATCTGAAGTAATGCGTTGGCTCCATATTTCAATGCTTTCTAGATTGTTTTCATTGTGAAACATCTCTAAATTATTATATTATATATATGTTTTGCTTTGTTTCCCGCTTTTTAGCAAATAATTAGTTTCTTTCCAATGTTTGTCAGCGTCATCAAAACCATGAATCTGCACATATCGGTGAATATCGTTGTTACTGTTGTAAAATGTTGTAATTAAGCTGTAAAGAAATACTTAAACAGAGCAAATCATATGACAAGACAAAGACATACTTTATATTGTTCTGTATGTATTCAAATGACATGCATAAACTCGACGCAACAATAATTAACAAAGACAAATTGAGAAGGTACCCAACAGTACCAACATTAGGATGGAGACAAAAACAAGTCAAATAAATAAAGGTTACAAATAATATAAAGGGGATATGTATACAAAATATACATACAACAGATATGTAGGCAACAGCTTATTGCTTCAATCCCATATAATGCAGCATACAGGGTTAGTCAAAAGTATGGGGTAATCGGTTTTTTCATTAAAAAATTACTATAGCTAAATATGCTTAACAAAACTTTTTTGCTAATTATTTTTCATTTCTTAGCATCTTTTTATTTTTTTTTTGTGTCTGTAAGCGCATTTCTATGGCAGCGTGTTTTAATTTGTTTTATTGAATAGCAACTATGTGATTTTTTGCGAATTTGTATTACCTTTTTATCTTTGAAATAACCTTGTATTTATTTTGTATGCTTTAAAAATACATATTTTGTCGAAAAAACGTGTTTCTTAATAAACGACAAAGATCGTTATAAAAATGAGGTTTTGTAGGTGTGAATACTTGTTTTTATTCATTTGATGATAATTAGACAAAAGAGTAAAGTGATTTATGTCAACCACGCAKTTTGCTTTGGACAATAATATTAGTCAGTCGTTGATTGTTCGGCTATTACAAAAGAACAAAGACAGATCCTAGAAAGTACACCTTCTCCATGGGCTAAATGAAGACGATCCTAAAGAATGCAGTTTTGTGCGATAATAATCGACGTGACCAATGATAATCCAAATTTTTCCGCTACTGACCTAGTGTAAATCGTCACTAGATGATGATGGAACAGGTTACATAGTATCCTCAGTAACTACATGCCGACACTTATATGTTGCACATTTTGTGAGATTAAAATATTTTAAGAATAGCACATACGTGTGGTACGCTTCAGTAAACGAGCGTAACTTGTACGCAAACTTGATATGTTACTAACTAAGCTGATCAGATGATGAATAAAATTAATACTTTTTGCAGCATTATAACCCCAGAGCTCAAAATAACAAAATTACGTTGCAGTTTCATACATTTCTAAGAGCGTATCTTAGCTGAATGCTCAACAAGCAAAGTTGTTTTGTTTAGTCTGCCAGCACTCAGACAGTACAATTTTGTAGCACCACTACAAGTGCATTTATTCAAGCATGAATACGGAACCAGTCACTCGTCCCCAGGGCTTTTTGTTTTATTCATCTGAATACGTAATACCAGAACATCTCATTCTATTATGGAATGTATCAAGTAACTTATGGCATAAAACACTTCTCGCAACCGCTCCGAATATTATTTTTGTTTTTGCTACTTGGCAAACGGAGAGAAGTCGGCTCACAGGCGTCACGATATTCCAGACTCCAGAGTAAATTAATTAACTTCCAAACCGCAAATAATTCACCTGGAAAACGGTATCGCGTTCCGGAATTCCAATTCCGGTGTAAGATGTTCCCGATTCGTACCCCCAAGAAAACGGGGAAGTCGTCTCTTGTCTGCTAACATGTGTGAAATTCAGTCGGTATCTTGTTTGAAAAGCAGGACGGTTACGTTCACATTTATTCCGCTTCTGAGGCAGCGTATCAGTTCTTCAAAGCACGGACTTTGAAGGATGCAAGCCGTGAAGAAGTCGGTTACTGTAGAAACAGCCCAACCCAGTTTGTGAACATTTATTGGTTAGTTCCACGTAGAAGTTAGCAAAGGATTTCCTGAATTACTTGAATTATGAATTGTTTATAGGAATCCAATTTAAAGCAGACGTAAATATTGTTGGGTATTTAACGCCATCTGTGGACGGGAGTGACAGATGTGTGTGTAGAAGGACACTGCAACTAGTGATCCTAGCGACAGATAGATGGCAGGAATATTAAGACTCCAGTAAAGACACTAGATAGATGAAGTACCGCAATTCATTGTCCTTATTTTTGCACTAAAATGGCGGATGAAACCAAAACCATAGAAACCAAATAGTTTTGCTCCCGTCTTCTACATAAACATTTAAATTTACCGCTGCTATTTTGCACTAAAATGGCGGACAATTGCGGTACTTTACCTATCTAGTGACTTTAGACTCCAGAGCAGGGGCGGATCCACGGGGGGGGGGAACTGCGGGAGAGTTCCCCCCCCCCAAAAAAAGTTGTACGTTATACATTTTTTCCAATGACACCGAAAATCGTGAAAAATCAACAATTGAACTTTTAACAATAAAATTATCGATAATGTTTTAATATATAAGTTACCGCATTTCCATCATAAATGACGCTCTGCGAAGAAAAGGACTTTGAGTTGCTAATCAATTTCATTTACCCTATAAGGATTCATTTGAAAATAAGCGTATTTCCGCGTGGGCGCGTTCTCAACAAAAGAGATAGTGGTAGATTTGATACTACGAAATACATGTTGAAATATGTATCAAAAATAAATCTATGGTTTACATTTACACATTTCTTAAATAAAGTACAAAATTATGTAGTTCCCCCCCCTTAAAAAAAATCCTACTCTGGATCCGCCCCTGCTCCAGAGAGTGCTAACAATCGAACCTTTGCGTTTGTTTCCTTTATAAAAGTATTTTAGGTTTTTAGTTATGAGCCGTGAAGAAAACCGTGTTGCTGTCGTAAAATTGTTCGAACCGTTAAAGACGGCAGTTGACATCGCGAAAATCCTCCGTATCCCAAGAATAACGGTCTACGATGCGATTAAATGGTTGTAACGAGACGCCGCTTAAGTCCAGCTGGCCCTCTCCGTCAGGACGATCGAATGTCGTCTGCCAGCTGGCACACAGCGAAATAAACCGTCCCCACCACAAGGTAAGAACATCCAGCGCAGGCCAGACGGCCCTACCACCGCCCAGAAGAGTATAAATTCTCAAGCCGATTCCTGCATCGCTGTCAGAGGTCCTGGGACCGTTGAGAGGACGTATTGAGTCTCCTCCGGCCTAGAACCAGTGGCTACGACGAACGCCTGGAGCTTGATGGCAGACGTGGTGGATCTGCCTCGCTCCTGACGAAGGCCTGCAAACCAGAGGCGACTACGAACGCCTGGAGCTTGAAGGCAGACGTGGTGGATCTGCCTCGCTCCGGACGAAGGCCTGCAAACCAGAGGCGACTACGAACGCCTGGAGCTTGAAGGCAGACGTGGTGGATCTGCCTCGCTCCGGACGAAGGCCTGCGAACCAGAGACGACCACAAACACTAGGAGCTCGAAGGCAGACGTGGTGGATCTGCCTCGCTCCAGAGGCTACTACGAACGCCTGGGGCTTGAAGGCAGACGTGGTGGATCTGCCTCGCTCCAGACGAGGCCGTCCGTCCAGATCCGTCAGCGAGGCCGCCGGTCTGTCCAGGCGGGCAAGGAGCTTGAAGGCAGACGTGGTGGATCTGCCTCGCTCCAGAGGCTACTACGAACGCCTGGGGCTTGAAGGCAGACGTGGTGGATCTGCCTCGCTCTAGACGAGGCCGTCCGTCCAGATCCGTCAGCGAGGCCGCCGGTCTATCCAGGCGGGCAAGGAGCCCGTACCGCCGTCCTAGAACCCAGGGTGCCGACCAGAGCCGTCGACGAGGCACCCAGTCCGTCCCGGCGGGCAAGAAGCCCGTGTCACCGCCCCAGAACCTAGGCCGCCGCCTAGAGCCGCCAGCGAAAGCCCCCGGTCCTTCCTGGCGGGCAAGAGGCCCGTGCTGCCCGCCAAGACTCACCAGCGAGGCCCCCGGCCCCGCCCAGCGGGCAAGAAGCCCGCGCCGCCGTCCTAGAGACCAGGTCGCCCGTCCAGAGCCGCCAGCGAAGCCCCCGGCCCCTTCCCAGCGGGGACGGAGCCCGTGCCGCCGTCCCGTAGACTAGGCCGCCAGCAGAATTAGTATTTTAGTTTTATTCATTCAGAAACACGTTTCATTTTGTACATATTTAGTTTTTATAATATACCTGGATGTATTTAATTCTCCGCTGAGTTTTCTTTACCCGCAGGCTATCCACACCCGGGTGGGTTATTACATGGTACAAGAGTTGGGCACACGAGGGACAAATAACAACAACTTCGGCGAGCCTAAACAAGCAGAATTGCCGCKTTTCCTAGAATCCTGGTAAGACCATACGAAAAATGGCCAGAGATGTGAAATTGGACAAAGCATGGTTCGAAATGGCCTAAAGCCGGAATGGGTTATTAGCTCGATGAGCAAATGAAACGAATACCACTGCCCAGCGCCTTCTCCAAAAGAAGTCGTTTGAGTCAATCTTGTTCACGGAAGAAAAGATGTTTACGATCGAGCGCCTCGTCAATCGTCATAACGACCGTGAGCTTTTTCCAAATTTAATGGATGTTATTGAGAATTTTAAGTTCTTTCAGGCTAATAATAAATGTTCAAAAATCTCGGTTGAGAGACGCCGCTTCCCGAAGTCAGTGATGGTGTGGGCGGGAATTTCGAAAAACGGGAAAAGAACGTTGGTTTTCGTCGAGCGCTGGCTTAAAATTAATGCCACCATCTACCAGCAACGCATTTTGCAAGACTTTGTTATCCCCTGCAGCCGACAACACTTCAAGAAGGGACGCTGGACGCTCGAACAGGAACGAACACTGGCTCATTCTGCGAGGTCGACCAACAAAATCGCTCTCTGGGACAAGACATTGTGCCCGTCTAACTCTCCCAACTTAAACTCGATGACTTCGCGATTTGGTCCATCCTGGAGCAAGAAGCCTGCGCTACACATCTCGGTACAATTGATTCAATGAAGCGAGCCCTCCAGAAGACAGGACGAAATCCTGAAAAAAAAAACACTTGCGACCATCGTCAAGAATTTCCGCAAGCGTTTGGCAATCATTTAAAGCAGTATATAGAGAAATCTGTTGGTTTGTATATGTGGTGAATCCGACGAACGATGATAAGAAGTGTGTTACGTTAAGGGGTTAGATAACCCTAGGTGACGCGGAACAAAGAAGAGTGTTACCGGCCGGGTAGGCCGGACAGTGCGGGCACAAGCGTGCACCAGGACGGTTCTGAGTTACCGTTGTTTAATAATTAGTGTAAAATTATTAGTGCAAATAAATCTCGTTAATAAAAAGGGTTTTAAGCTCACGACAGAGTTAGAAGTGGGATAACAGTTGCGAAACTCATCGTGTCAGTGACTGTGAACCGGAGTGCTGCGAAAATTCGAAAATGGGGAAACGTCCACCCAAAAAGCAACCTCGGCGAGAACAAAAGAAGAAAAGGGCACGCTCATTGTCGTCCATGACGTCTTCTGCGTCGAGCTCGAGTTCGTTGGGTGTAAATAAAAAGGGTCCGTTGTTTGCAAAGACAAGTTACCACATTGAATGCGAAAGTACACGCTCAAGCCCCACCGGATTTAGAATGACAGTGGACGAAACGTTGTTTCCTGCGTTTGATCCAAGGGATAATGCATAATACTCCGAGGAATGGGTGAGAAAAGTAGACCACTTGGTTCGTTATCACTATTGGGATGAAAACATTACAATGAGACTTGTCATGGGTCGTTTGAGAGGGAACGCGCGAAAATGGTACGATTCACTAGCGGATACGTGTGTTTCTTGGGGCGCAATGAAACAGATGCTTCTCACAGCATTTCCAAGTACGGTCCGCTTTAGTGCATTGTTGTTGGAAGCTGCGAACTATAAACCGCTACTTCGAGAAAATTTAGGGGATTATTGTTTTGAGAAAGTTGACAGATTAAATAAGCTGAAGCTAGATATACCCGAAAAATATTTTATCGATAGCGTCATCGAATGTCTGCCGAAGATAGCTTAAAGTTGTTCTTGAAAGCTGCCGGATTTTCCACGGTGGGCGAACTTGCGGGATGTCTAAGAAATATGAGTTCCGGAAATCCTGACCTGACCTGGCCCCCTCATGGCCGGAACACGGGGCAACAAACAAAGCACACAATGACGAGAGGGAACAAATTGCTAGAACTATATACGATATATAACCTATATCGACGGCATAGTTATACCAGCGGTTGATTTCCAACAAGGAGTTGAGAGATTGGCCCAAGTCTTGGAAACGTTAAGAAACGGTGGTCTTACACTGAAGCTAAGCAGGTGCGCGTTCTTCAAAGGCACCATAACCTATTTGAGACGTGAAATAAGCGCTGAAGGCATGAGACCAGATAGCGTGGAAGTTGCAGCGGTAATGACGATGCAAGATACTCAGAACGTGAGGCAAGTACGCCAAGTCTTGTGGTTGTCAGGATAATTTCGGAAGTTTATCAAAGATTACGCCAAAACCGTTGAACCCTTGACGCGTCTTCGGATGAAAAACACCAAGTGGAGTTGGGGTGAAGCGCACGTAAAAGCTGTAAGAAAGATCAAGGATTACCTTACAACACGACCTATCTTAGCTATCTTCGAACCGAATTTGCCCACGGAACTGCACACGGATGCTAGGGCCATTGGTGTGGGAGTAATGTAGATACAAGTTAAAGATGGCAACTAGCACGTGGTCGCTTACTTCAGCAACCAAACCTTTGTTGAACAAAAGTACTATCATTCGTATGAGTTGGAGACGTTGGCCGTTATACTAGTTTTACACCATTTCCGAGTGTATTTATTTGGCGTAGAATTCAAGGTGGTTACGGACTGCAACGCCTTAAGAATGGCTTTCTCAAAGAAGAACATGATACCGACGATAGCACGATGGTGGCTAGAAGTGCAGGATTTTAACTTCGAAGTTAAGTATCGACCCGGCGCAAGAATGGCAAACGTAGACGCCTTGAGCCGCAATCCAGTTGGCGAAGAGACTGTTGTCAATCAAGTGGATATCACTGAAGGGGATTGGATGCTCGCCGCACAGTTTCAGGAGGAACAGATTTCGATCATACGAGATATTCTGTTGACGGAACCTAAGAGTAGAGCCGCCAAGCAATATAAACGAGACTACGAACTGAAAGATGGAAAAGTGTACAGAAATCAAGTGGCACTAATTTGTAAAGAAAGTACAATGTGCATTAAATTGCTTAAGCAACAGGGTCACAAGAGTGTCGCCACTGGAAGCCCTGGCGGGATACAAACCCCGCCGTATGGCTGAGTCGCGAATAGTGAATGAAGTGCAAATCGGCATAGACCGGGTGGACATAAAAGCTTTGAGAGAGGACATTACGGAGCGGATGACGACGGAGCAAGAGAAACAAAAGGCTAGATTTGATAAGACTAGAGCCGAAGCGAAGTCTATGGTAATGGTTTTGAAGACGGACAATCCGGCAACAGGAATGAGTAGAAAATTGAAGGCAAAATTTAAAGGTCCGTGCTGCCTAATGATCGTTACGAGGTTACGGATCTGCGAGAAACGGGCCGAAGGTTTACGACCGTGCTGGCGGTGGATAAAATGAATCCATGGGTGTTGTTGTGAGGTGAGTAAGCAAGGCTAGCTGCGGTTAGCGTAAGTGAAAGATACTGACGACTGGTCGGCTGAGTAAGACGGTTAGCTGCGGTTAACGTCTGTGAAGTAAGCAAAGCTAGCTGCGGTTAGCGTAAGTGAAAGATGCTGACGACTGGTCGGCTGAGTAAGACGGTTAGCTGCGGTTAACGTCTGTGAAGTAAGCAAAGCTAGCTGCGGTTAGCGTGAGTGAAAGATGCTGACGACTGGCCGGCTAAGTAAGACGGTTAGCTGAGGTMAACGTCTGMGAAGTAAGCAAAGCTAGCTGCGGTTAGCGTAAGTGAAAGATGCTGACGACTGGTCGGCTGAGTAAGACGGTTAGCTGAGGTTAATGTCTGTGAAGTAAGCAAAGCTAGCTGCGGTTAGCGTAAGGGAAAGATGCTGACGACTGGTCGGCTGAGTAAAACGGTTAGCTGCGGTTAACGTCTGTGCAGTAAGTAATGCTAGCTGCGGTTAGCGTCTATAAGGAGTACTGACGACTGGTCGGCCCGAGTAAGTAGGTAAAGCTAGATAAGGTTACGTGTTGTCCCAGATGAATCCTAGTTCGAGGACGATCTAGATCAGGATGGCCGAATGTGGTAAATCCGACGAACGATGATAAGAAGTGTGTTACGTTAAGGGGTTAGATAACCCTAGGTGACGCGGAACAAAGAAGAGTGGTACCGGCCGGGTAGGCCGGACAGTGCGGGCACAAGCGTGCACCAGGACGGTTCTGAGTTACCGTTGTTTGATAGTTAGTGTAAAATTATTAGTGCAAATAAATCTCGTTAATAAAAAGGGTTTTAAGCTCACGACATATATATCTATAAATTTGTTAAATTTTAAAGCAATAGAACACTAGCAGAATTATTATTTTTGACAGAAGTCTTTAACACAAAACGCACTACATTGGTTTCGAGAAATTATGTATGCCTAAAAGTTTAACATTTACTAATCATTTATTCGAATCGAATGCATTATCTCATAAAGATAGGATAATGTTATTAAAAAAAATGTTCGGGTAAACTTTGTAAAAATAGAAAAAAATGAAAGATCCGCCTACATAATTGTTATGTCATATTTTTATTATTTTTATAATGTTTGCCTCTAATGTATCCAACAGGTGGATAAAAGTATACACCTACACTTCTTTAAGAGGGGCGTTTACCTAGAGCGAAGCGGGTCATTTTAAGCACCTACCGTTTTACATTTTACCGAATTATTCGAAACTTTTTCGAAGTGAAATTTCGACATGGCAATGACAAAAGATGTAGCTACAACGTAGAGTTCGAGTTTTTTCTGAATTTGGTACGGTAATGTAAATATTTGTTGTTATATTTTGCTTAAAAATGCGTATTTTTGACGAGCTATTTCTCGAAAACTAAGGCACATAAACGAAAAATTCGAACTCCACGTTGTAGCTACATATTTCTTTGTACACTACCAAAAAAATGAGCACGATAAATAAGTAAAATCATTCAAAAAATCTAAAACCGCAAACCCTTTCGCACGAGTCCTTCAAGAGAGCGGAATGCGAATGCCCATCCCAACCAGATCCGTCACGTGGTATCCAGAGACCAGTGAGGCTAAGATACAAACCTGTCGGGAATGATCGTTCGGTATACGATTTATTCCGATATGACCGGATTTCTAAGCTTTTATGTCTAAATACACGTGACAAGTTTAATGTTAAAAGCTCTTTCACATTAATTTACTGTCTGCCGAAGCAATGGGGAGGCGGAATGAAAATTATTATAAAAGTTCCTCCAGAAATCATAGTCGACATGCAGTTAGAATGAAATGTTATATAGTTCATATTTACAGAAATAAATGGGTTATTCCATATTTTGAATAACCTGGTATAATACCATAGTAAGTTACTAATATCATACTTACTTTTTTATGCACACGCTACAGTCAGCAATTTTCCGAATATTAGTTTAGCCCATCTGATCTTTGCGAGATTTCAACCTATCGGCTACCCTCTTACGTCCCATGTCCCGCTCGTAACATGGGTTGCATAGTTTACATTTTGCCCGATCGCTCCAAGTAAATGCCCCTCTTAAGCGATATAAAAGTAAGAATTTAAAATACTACCAATGTGTGGACCTTTAAAACTTTATATTTTTGTAAAGTTTGCCCTTATATACATTTTTTTAAACGTTTTGTTGTATCTTTATCAAAGTGCTAAATTTCCAAGGCACACCTGATTTTTCGAAACTAAAAGTCTGCCACAAATTACTGCCTAACCAAGCAGGGCTTAATCCCAAGAGATAAAATTTTAATTCCAACTTTTTTTGTCTTTATACCTATCGTTGCGTCGATCCAGGAACACGAGGTAAAATAATGTTGTTAAGTGGCCTTAGTCACAGGAAAGCACAAAAATGGATCATACACAGCTCGCTACACGGCTGGATGAAATCCGTCAAGCGAGCGGGCCGACTTGCATAATAATCGCACGGAAAACCCCGAAAAGCTTGCCCTAGGCCAACCCTAGCGCCATCACGTCTGCTTCAGATTAGACGGACACAATCGCGACGGGCGGACTTTTTCACCGGGATTGCACGTAGCAGTTTTACGCTCCGGGACTTTTTGCGCATAAAAAGTTTTATCTCCCGTATTAACATAAAAGTTGCTGGCGCGCGATAGCAAAAAGGGACCATAAATTCCTACCGCGCTTTCAGCAACGGCGGTTTTAATCAGTCGATGAATAGTGATTATTATTGCGAGAAAGAACCGGCCAAGCCAAGCCTGTGGTCGATGCGACTACGAAGTGCTAAAGTACTTGGCGATCATAAAATGCGCCTTAATCTGAAGTGTGTAGCTTCCAGTTATTTAACTATGGGAGAGGACTCCACCCTCATAGCAATTATCTGTAGGATCTCAACATTAGTGAAAGCTATGAACGTTTTTAATTTCATTTCTTATAATCTAGTGTTATTTTTGCGATTCTTTTTGACTTGACATTTTGTGAAAATCGCCAATCAGTTACCTAGTGGTGGCTGTACGAATTACGGCGTAGGTTGGTATCGTCTATAAATACAGAGACCTACATTGCCGATGGTCCGGTCACTTGGTGAAATCGGTAATGCGTGATCTAACGGCCACTTTACAAATTACGACCTAGGTACTGTCGTTAAGCACATACACATATATTACGGATTGTTCAATTTAAGCCTAGTGGAACACCTCCTCTGTCATATACTTAAGAGTTTTTTTGGGCTTCGTTAATAACCTCTTGTAGGTAGTGAACATTTCCGAATTCTGTTTCAACTGTATGTTTTTATTGTAAATAATTGGTAGAATATGAAAACTACCAAAGAAATTCAACAGCAAATTGCAAATTTTAAAAGTTTGTTTGTACGAAGTGTTACACAATTTTTAGGGGTTGCTTCTTTAAAATGATTACAGGAATAATCAAAATGTTAGATTGATTTTTGTCACCGTAAAGAATAATATAAATAAGTTCCTGATAATTACTGTAAAATTATAAAATAAAGTACTCTTAAAAATTTGGTTTGAACTTTGTATGATACACATTTTAGAGGTTATAATTTAGAAAAGATCGTAGGAGTATTCGATACGTCAGCCTGGTGCTTTTTAGTGAATGTTTGGTTAACAGCGTTTTTGTTTCGAAGACAGTAATTTATCCCGCTGCGTCTACTAAATTGTCAACGAGTAAATTAAATAAAATGTATAAAGGACATGTTAATAAACAAGGCACGATACTAAGAAATTTTGTTGATACAAATTTGCTTGATATATTAGGTTGCACTGATCTTGGGCCCCCGTTCCCAATTTCGGCAGGTTGCACCCACCTAGCACAACCTAACACCACCTTTCTTAGACCTAGCACCCCTTTCTGGCGAGACAACTTCAGGCTATCCCCCGGTAGTTCAAGAAACGTTTTACCAGTACATATATCTTCCACCCGGGTTCTGTTTCGGAGAGTGGTGGTAGTTGACAAATTCATGGAGCATCCCCTACCCTCCCGTACACTCAAGAAAAGTTACTATGGGCGGATCTGCTTTCAATTAGCTGGCACCATCTTGCACCAGTAAATTTAGGGCTCTACATATGTTTATATTTCAGTGACATTAGCAAGCAGGATGTATTACGACGAATGTAACTACTCCAACGAATATGAGAACCATTTTAATGTGTTAAATGCATAGCTTGCACTGTAATTATTTCCACATCCAACGGATGGGAAGTATTGTATCGCGAAAAAAATTTTCAAAAATTTTTATTTGCTCGTTCACTCTAAAATGTCCGAAAACGCAAAAAACAAAATTTGAGCAAAAAATAATTTCTTGTCTGCGTGTGTGTGTGTGTGTGTGTGTGTCTGTGTCTGTAGTATTGTTTGTGGACACGATAACTTTCGAGAGACTTAATATATGAACTTGAAATTTGACAAACGTATAAATCTCGACTACCCAAAGCGACCTATTGTTTGTGGGGTAAGTAGGGTGTCGGGAAGGGGACGAAATTGAGGGGTAACTACCCTTTTTGCAGATTTTTATTTTTTTCGTTTTAGTGTGTGATTAGTAGTATAACTGCGAGTATTATTCGTTCTTATAAATTTTCGGTGCAGCAAACTGTTTAGAAGATATTAGCAAAAAAGCGTCACTTAAAGAAAACAGGATTACTATTAGTGACGGAGATTTCTTGGTCAAATCAGAAGCATTCAGGGTGCTCAACAACGGTACCTAAGAGTGCTTACGATACGTAGTCGTCTCGATAATTTGCAGCAAGCTCGGAAAGCCCTTGTTACAAGAGAAGATTTGCTTACTCACCGAACACTTGATCCAAGAGTTCTTGCCATAGACAATTATGCATACTGTCTGTTCTTGATGCTAAAACGCGAACAGCCACTATACCTTGAGCTGTTGCTTTAACATACATTTAGACTATTCTTTTTCAACAATCCAACGCATACAGCTTATCAATTCGTGGACTTTTTACGAGATGCTGCCATAGAGGTTTTAGATAGGCTTGCAAGATCTATGAAAACACATACTTATTGTTTGTCTTTTCTTGTTCAACTTGAACCAGGTTATAATCGTTTGTTATGACATAAAAACTAAGCATAAAATTAATAAGGAAACACTCAAAACATGTTCGGTTCTTGGTGCTGCAATACTTGTGAGCTCCAGTACATATTTTGGCGAAAGCAACGACGATATTAAAAAGCTTTAGCTCCTTAAAACACCTCATCCCTCACTAACATACTTGACAAAAGTTTGCTTCCCATTCCAATTCCCCAGTCACTGACAAAAGGCAAAAAGGTAAGATGAGTAGACAGAAAGGTAGCGCATTTTATTAAGTTCCTCCACTTTGCATTAACACCTCACCCCACCTCAAACAATCGTTTTTCCCCAGCCCCGCAGGTTCCGACACGAATTATCCCAAACATTCCCGATTTCTTGTTCGACCATTCCGATGTTCTATTTGCCAAAAGAAATGCCCCAATTAAAGCGGGTCGATTCATTAATAGTCGCAGGGGAGCCCCTTAGCCGCGAAAGAAATAAATTCGGGAGCGAGGGGCGCAAAAAACTTCCGCTTTTTCTACCGGTCCATCAGTCAGACCTGGAGTCTGTGACGACCGTTGCAATTTTGCTAAGAGGTGATTAATAACGACGTTTACGGGGCGACAAATCAATATTCGGTGGGGGTAGAAGCTGTGGCCCCGGAAATTTGAGCCCGGGTAAAAAATATTGCGAAACGCCGCCGAACTAATGGGACTTATTTTATTGGGCCGGGAATGAGTCTGAAAGCTCGCATGGGTCGGTTTACGGCGTTGCCTAATTGAGCCGTTTTATTGTATAGTGCGACGTTTTTATGTGGCAAAAAGCTGTAAAACATTTGAAGCGCTTGATAAAGCGCAAAGCATCTGTGGTTTTATTGGATTTCTTTCGGTTACACCAAACCAGTTTCTGTCCCGAGCGCCAGTTTTATCAGATTAATTAATTTTTCATAGCTCGTAAACGTTGCGCAAAAATTCACACCCCACTCACTATTTATACGATTATACGTGCGTATAGATAATTGTACTGAAGTAGAACAACGTAATACTGATATGTCCTTCTAGCACAGATTGTTTTAGATGTGTTACATTACTAGGTATAAGCTAACATTAAAATGCATGTCTATGCTGTGCTGTGTACACCTCAACCAACTGCTAGGTGGCTTTGTCATCATGTCAGTGTAATGCTGACAGATGACATTGCCATCCTAAATTCTTATAAGCTAACATGTTTTATAAATTAGCTCAGTTCTCAGTTATTATGTAATTCCTACATACTCAAATATTAATAACTACGATACAAATTAGATTAGTACTGCTAATCCGAGATTTAAAAAATACGTATCGCCGTAATATAAAATTTTTCGCTTACTAATGGGTTTTGCAGCTCTTGAACGCAAGTAGTTATTATAAGATACATGAGGCCTTGCCTAGTCCCAATGGAGTAAAATATCTAAAAAATGTTTGTGATGCTTCAAAACCCTTTTTTCCCGTAAAGGTTGAAATGTCAGATCCCCGGTTGGAGTAGGAGATGCGGAGGGGATCACATTTTGGCCGTTGTCTGTTTAATAGCTTCTCTTGAACACGTATTCGCTTTGTTTGCGTTTTGCACCATAGCAGCATCACACAACCACAGTGAACCAGTTACGGCTGGAAATCGTGACGTCACATATCCTAACGTTTAACTTTATGGTTTTGTTATAACCTTAACTGAGCGATTTGGAGAAAATTAAAAACACGGTTATATTATTTTTCATGTATATTTATATTCTTCAATTATAAATATTTTTTACAACAACATTATACAACATTATAATGAAGGGTTGAAAATTTACAATAATACAGTACAGATAGCTGGTTTTATTGTATTACCAAACTGTTGCAATCTTCATTGAAGCCTTACAGAAGTCCTCGTAGTACACCAATTCTAGAAGAGCCGGGCGGAGCCTAGCATGCAATGCAGTGATTTCGTTCTATAGAAGCGTAGAATAATATGTATATTATAAGGGTTCAAGGCACTATTTTAGTACAGTGGCGTGGACAGATTAGTTAAAATATTTCATGATTAATCCATCTGGGCGAGTTGTTTGTACTGTGTGTGCTTACGGCAATGATCAGTTTTAGAAATCTAAGACAATAATGTCTATCTACTATGGTTATTCAAATAATGATAAAGATTTATTTTTAGAGTTACTAAATAAAAATATTTGTTGCGTTTAATTTAGTTATTAATTTTGCAAGGCTATCTTCTACAATCTACCTTTCAGGCCTGTACTGAATTGAATTTTGCAACATACATGTGTGGAAACTTACGTATAGTGACTACCTATCAGCTATTAGGTTACAATGTTATGTATAGTAGCAAAGGTGTATGAAAAACTAATGAAAGCAATATTAGGAGAAAAGCCGGAGCCACGCACAATTACCTAAAGCAGACAGGAGGGCAAAATGATCAATGTAAGAATAAATGGAGAACAAATAGAAGAGGTTGAAAGTTTTAAATGCTCTGGAGTTACAATACAAAGCAAAGGAAGTATGGATGCAGAAATACAGTACAATGAAGGCGTACCATTAACTTAATAGGCTGTTAATAACAAGGAATTGAGCAAGAGGACAAAAATGATGGTATACAAGTTATAGACCAGTATTAACATACGGAAGCAAAAGCGATAGACTGATGATTAGATTGCAAGTGACAGAATTAAAATACTTAAGATGATGTAAAGAATAAGAAACGGCAATACAATTATTAAAACATTGGAACAACACGTAATTTTAACCAACAACTTTTGACATATTATTCGAATTAGTGCAACAACAGTAATGGTCGAAACGCTAGTTTCACTAGTGCCCCCAATGCCGTGTTAACAGTGTTGCCATTTTGATATTTTCTTCGACAATAGGACAGGATGACAAAAATGGATTTGCATATGTTTAATAATTGTGGATTTGTAAATAAAAAAAAATGTATAACAATAAAGAACAATTCAGTAAATAAAAAAAAACAGTAGTTTTAAACTATCAATGTACAATAATTGAACCAAACTTTTGTAATATTAGAGCAGATAATAGAGAAAAGAGTATATTAAAGTAATTTATTCTGTTAGTGTTAATTTTTCATATATTTTATACATTTGTAGGTTATGCAGTCTTATTAACTGTTTAGAATTAATACCATATCATGATGTACTTTCTCAATCCAGTAAATTAAATAGCTTTTGCTTTTGCTTAACATTTTTTCAGAATGCTTCAGTTAGATGTGTATAGTAAGAAAACCTGAATCAAAGTACAGTTTATAAGTTACTTAATTGCAAAATCTTGCAACATTGTTGTAGTACAGCCACGCATGTGAACCAACTATCTGTTAGTACGTTCAGAAGCAATAACTACTATATTAGTTCGTCAAATATTTAAAAAAGAAAATTGAATGTAAATAATAAATCTAATTTGTGTTGGCCATTGCTACTAAAATTTGTCAAACATAAGATTTTAGAGTGAAACAAGAGTACAGTTTATTAATCATAAGAACAGTAGATCTCGTGTTAAAAAACGAAATCTGGCAACACTGCAGGAAAATCAGGGATTAACTAAAACTATCGTAAATCGTGAAATTTGAAACCAATCACCGACCAGCACTACTGGTTACCAAGTGCCTTCCACTCTACATTAACAAAAAGGGTGTGGTCCGGTCCCAATTCCCTCGGTGCGCATTTTATTGCCAGGGTCTTCTAGAAAACGATAAACTTCTATTTTAGGGCAATTTGCTTCTCATAGTCAAAAAGCCCAAAGATTTATACTGTGACATTGCGGTCGCGACAGTCATATTCAGATACAATTGAACCTCCAAGTTAAATAGATGTACTCTGAATGAGATACCCTTTCTCGTCGTTTTCTTTCAAATTGATTGATTGACTGGTTGAACCAGCGTACGGTCAGCATTTCTGCAGCTTCCGGATATATCGCCGAGCCGGCTACGTCCACGCTGGGTTGGAGAAGTGACACGCTTGTTGCTAGTGGGCTCCCACCTAGCGCATGTTACGGGAGGCTTAGGGTTGGAATGTGAAGGTTTGCAGGGTGCATTCAGTCAGTGAATGCTTTCCTTCCACTTGTTCTTCTTATTTTTCTTGCACGATTTTGGTGTTCTTGTTCTTCCCCGTATATTTAGTGACTCAATGTGCTTCGAAGGCGGTTGCCGTCTCCCTGATTTTCTGTACCACAGTTGTGTGATTTCTTGTATACACTTGTTTAGACGCACGGAACTACTTCACTGGAACAACACCAACAATAACAGCAATAAATACAACATAAGAACCTAACACTAGAACACATTATGAAGAGATCTAAGCGTTAGAAGCAATTGCGATGTGTGTCGCCCATCGTGAGCTAACCACAAGCTATATAATTATTAATTTCTGGGCTTATATACGTTGTCAGTATATTACATTTTCCTTATACATCTATCTTACTGTCTTCTTTTCTTGATTCGTTATTAATGTAAGAGATTTGTTGTGTTTCTGAAAAGACGAAAGTCGTTTTTATTATTTTGCTAGTTAGTTCTTCGTTTTAGTAGGTTTTACCCTCTTGAACATTGAACAGCTTGCTATCTCCGGTCCAGGCTATTACTGAAAAAAGATTTCTTGGAAGCGGAGGCATGTTGTGGACTTTATTCCTGTTAAGGGTGTTTTATTTACCACCCGACAACGCGAGAGGCAAAATTTTCTAGAATGCTGCTACATTTATTCTAAAGGGAGAAAGAGATATCTGATTTTGGATTTCGAAAGTTGTTACTGTTCGTGTGAGATAAATTATGTGCCTGTTATACACTTGTACAAAAACTTGGCTGCTTATCAAAACACTGGCTAATGTTGCGTCGCTCCTGCTGGCATGATTGGCCTGCGCTGTATCCCCTCCTCTCTTGCTGGCCAKCCCAATACACGACACACGGCACATACGTACACTAATCACCGAATCACCATTCACATTCACATAATGTGTACCTGTTGTAGTTTTTTTTAATCATGAAACAAAACAAACAGATTAGAATTTAGATACCAATGCCATCTGTCAGCATTACACTGACGTGATAGACAAGTTGCCTAAACGGGTACTACTTCCTACCTGTAGCCTGACAAATTGACATGCAACTGCATACTTTGACAGTAGGCCCCCACCAAGCCTTTGGTATGTAGGCAAAACCAGTTCTATGCCGTGCTGTCTGCAGTAGACCTAAACTGCACTGATGAGCTATAATGATAGCGAAATAGATCTATCTGCAGTTGGTTGCGATGCGGACAGCACAGCATAGACATGCATTTTAAAACAAACAGATATTAGGTAGTGTAGTTCGCAGCGCACAGAAACAAATCGTCTCGGATCGAATGCTATCACGCGAGTCCTTTCATCGTTTTCTTAAAAAAAAAATATTGCTATCTAAAATGCTGCATTCCATGTTCCTAAATACCAAAAATACCTAACTATGACAGCCCTTCCTCTTCACATTTAAGTAATCTTTGAAATGTGCCAATTCTCAGCTTTATAATCTTCAATCGCTCGTATCCACTATAGCCAGTATTCAATACGTAGCTACTGCTTTATGTTGGCTCAGTTAGAATTTTTCTTTTTGCTTCCTGTAGTTATCGTAGCACATATATATGCTGTCCTTTCAGACAAGTCTTGTTGCTATATCAAAGCATGGCAATGTTAGAATTAATACCAGCGAGCGAATTTTGGTTTAAACACATTCAGCATAAGACTCCATATCCTAAACACGGTCAGCTGCATTCTGGAGCAGTGGAAAGGCAGAACTTACCAACAAGTCAAGTTCAGTTGTTTATTTCTATACGAGCTTGTTTTGCCTGCTGACCTCCAAAATATATAGCTACAGCGGGCAAACACTACAAACTGAAACTTGGGACTATGGCTCGGTTTTGCTGCACTTAACTTCCTAAATCAACAGCCCCAACTTTCAAGAAGCTCTCGTTTCCCGACCGCCGAAGATTATATCCCGCACGCATGAGAAATAATATTTACTTCCTGCCTCCGAAACTTCGCCTGTTTGTCGACCGAACTTTCAAAACGGGCAGATGCGTATATTTTTGTTTGGAGCAACTTTAAAGAGAGATAAATCACGGAGGAAAAACGGCCGGCGAGGAGATTCTTCAGAATTGGTTAATAAATTGTCGCCAGAGGCCGAGATAACGACGGAATTAGTGGGAACAACTTGTCTGAGGATTTATGCTGTATTGATTGGTAAATTCTTTAGGGAGTGTCTCCGCAAAGGCTTTCGCTGTGCACCAGAAACGTTTGCGAGCAGGAAGGATTTATAGACTGATAAGGAACGTGCGACATTCCTGTGAAAATGAAGCTAGTTGAATAATAATTGAACAGTTCTAGTATGAAATTGAATAGTAACGCAATTGTGTGTTGTAGTGAACAGTAGAGATTCATAGCTCCAAGGATTCGATTTGAAACAAGCTTTTCAGACATTACTCCTATGTCAAGGCTTTACATTCTTTTGCTTGTAGTTGTGTATCTGTCTGCTATAATGTTGGAAAAGAATGCCTAAATGTTTACTCTTTTTGTGAATAATCCACCAATTTCATACTTTACCAAAGTCTCATTTGTCAAATGAGGAAATAACTTCTATACAGATGAAGACACCAAAGCCTTCAAGGTGGCTTTGCAATTTATACATTCTAATGCGTGTTCCGCCAGGCAGACTGGTCTACATGATATCTTGGGAAACATCAGTATGAAGTCAAGAAAGAGAATTGGCAGATGAGTGTTGCATCCTGAGTTTCCATTACCCTTACAGTTGCATTCGCATTATACGAACAGACACATGTCTATACGTCGTTTTCTATAAGATGAAACATGAAATTACATTTATTATTTATATTTCAGATTACAAGTGCATATTGTTTTCTGTAAAATGTAACTAATTTAAATGATGAAATAAATCTTCTGCCCTGGTCAATCCAGTCCCACCCTACGACCGGTTTCGCCCTGTTGGGGCTCATTAGGCAGGAGTAGAGAGTAAATTGACTACGGTAGATCGTCMCWTTAACCGCAGCTTGCACACTGGTGTATAAAGGAGCTGATGCCCTCGGTACCATCAACATAAACTCACACTTGTTGTATTTGTAGCAATTAGCCATAGTGTGTTATTAACTTCTTGTTTGTCGATTCGAACAATTTAACGACTGATATTATTTAGGTAAAAGAAAAAACTATATTTTAAGTTAATTAAGTTTAACTGATATCCAAGAATTCAGTTCCAAAAGATTCAGTTACGTTATTAAACAATTTTCTTTTCTGTTGTAATGTTATCTTTGTGGAAATTCTTAAAAGGAATGTTTTAAAAAGACTGCTGTAATATTGCATGTTAAGAATTTAGAAAAAAAGCATGGAAATATAAAGCAATAATTAACTATAACCTAATTGAATTTCGCGCCGTAGCATTTTGTGCCGGCACATTTCACTAGGTGTCGTCAAAATAGTGATTCAAAAATAATACTGTTATGTAATTAAAAACTTGCGAGGTGGTTGGAGGTGGTTTTGTTTACTGCACAGCGGATTATTGGATCGAGCATTAACAGAGAAATGGAACGCACATATCCTGCTTCATGGGACCACCCCCGTTCGTACATATAGGGATATATCCTAATTTTGACGGCTTTATTTGGTTGAAACAGAATTAAATTTGATATTCTACCTTGCCTCTTGTATTCAAATGTTTGAAGAGTTCTTGATGGGGGTGATATTAATAATGATGACAGACTTACCATGTGACACTGTTGGATCAGACATGAAAAAAATGTTTTCTTTATCTTTTATTATACACATTTCATACAAATTGAAATTACATTTATATTCGTCGAGCATATTTGAACAGAACACAATTGAATACTAAAAATTGTAACTCTAACTATGTTTTCTTAAAGAATATTTAATAGTTAAATAAATTAGTCGACTTAGTTATCGATGTTCAGTTGTTTCAGAAGTTATAGGAGGTTATTTTATTCACCCAGTGGCAGGCAGCAGTGGCGGCTCGCCAAATGAAGTAGGTGAAATGCAACTTCATCTAAAATCTGTATTTATCTAAAGTTATATTAATAAATTCTAATAAACTATGTTAACATTGAAAAAATATACATCAAACACATAATGTATTCAGATTTAACGTGAAGAAATGTTCTCTTCGTTTCTACATTATATATTATATATAACACCGTCCACCATTCCAAAGCCGACTAGTTTATCAGTAACATCGTTGAAAGTGCAGAGCTAACGAAATCTTAGCAAGATTTTGCTCCGATATCATACAACACCTACGTGACTGCGCGTTTACGTTTGGAGTCTAATGAAGTGTTAATTGAAAGAACTTTTGTATTTATGCTCGTGTTGCGGTGTTAAATTTTGTAAAAATCAATGTGTACTAGGATGACTGATGACAGTGATGACCACAGAGGACTATGGAGACTTACTAAAGTTTTATTTAAAAACTTCATATTAATACTTAGTTATAAAGCGAATCTTTTAAATAAATTTGTATGCAGTTTATAAGAAACCCCAATATTTCGATTCAGGATGAACTTTTATATAGGTCAGTTAACGATGAGCAATTTTACTTCCACATCCAACGGATGGAAAGTATTGTATCGCGAAAAAATTTTAAAAAATTTGTATTTGCTCATTCGCTTTAAAGTGGTCGAAAACGTAAAAAAACAAATTTTGAGCAAAAAAAATTTCTTGTCTGTGTATCTGTGTGTGTGTCTGTGGTTTTGTTTGTGGACACGATAACTTTCGAAAGACTTAATATATAAACTTGAAATTTGGCAAACATATAAATCTCAACTACCCAAAGCGACATATTGTTTTTAGGGTAAGTAGGGTATCAAGAAGAGGCCGAAATTGGGGGGTAACTACCCTTTTTGCAAATTTTTATTTTATTATTTTATTTGTCGTTTTAGTACGTGATTAGTAGTATAACTGCGAGTATTATTCGCCCTTATATATTTTCGTTGCATCTAATTGTTTAGAAGATATTAGCAAAAAAGCGGTTTTTCCTAAATATCTCCGAATATATTTAATATATTCAAAAAAATGAAAATACCGTCAAATAGGAAAATTTATCCAAAATTTTGACATTTTCGAAATCTTTCCAAAAAACGTATTTTGTTCCCTGTTCGTACGATTATTTTTAAATTTTAGTATTATATAGGAAATTAAATTTCTGATCGGAAACACTCTTGTAATTTTTTTGTTAAGTAATACTTTTCGAGTTATTGGAAAAAAAAGGATTTTAAAAATTTATGTATTTTTGCTAATATCACGAGGAGCGTTTGTCTTAGAAAAAAATGTGCAGAAAGAGAAATGTTCAAAACCTGATTACTAATCGTATAGTATAAGAAATAAAAACGTGTCATTTTGACAATTGGATATGGAAGTATTGATTCAATTTGCAGCGGTTTTTATATTCCCATTATTAAACAGTTTTGCAACCTTAAAAGAGAGAAAAATCGATTTGCATTTTAAAAATTGGACACGCCGGCAATACGTTTGATTATATCGGAGTAATAAACTCAATGACAATACTAAATAGTTAATGCGTTTACTTTGTATCATTTTGCTTTTTTTCATAATTTTCAGTAGAAAAATACCATATTTCTTTTTGGTAACTGTGATGTTTAGAGATAAAGATGGTGTGATGGTGCCATTATGGCTGCAAAAGAAAACATAAAACTTATTTGGTGAATTCAGTGTTAGCTCTTCCCCTAGTTTCGAACAACGTCATCACAGCATAGGGAAACCTATGCTTTGACGTCATTAAAGAGAAGAATCGGACACACATATTGTGCTTCATCTCAAATATCCCTGTTGGTAATAATTGCAATAAGTCAAAAAATTTTGAATGACATATACCTATTTCTCGACTATATCTAGACGAAACAAAAAGAAATAAGATTTTAGGGCATATTTGCTTTTTTATTTCATTTTAAGTTTTTTATTGTTTTCGTTTAATCCATTTCTAACCAATGTTTACTTTTGTTATTGGAGAGAATTTTAAACACCCCGACTATACGATGTACAGAGCGTTGAAAAGAAGTTCTTGGGGATCGCTAACTTGTACCACTGGATATTATAGCCATTGTTAAAATGGAGTTGTATACTTCGGAAACACAAATAAACGAAAAGCTTGTTCATTCGATTAGTGCAGTTAGCGGCAGAACATTCTGCCAATTTGCATTGTTTGTCGAAATCATCTATTACTGTAACAAATTTTAGTCGGAACAGATGCGAATAAAATGCACGTGTCAACGGCACGCAATCAAATGAGTAGCCACGTGTTTTCTATTACCTATACAGCTAACATATCGGGCGAGCTTTCATTCCTATTTATAGTTTTAGTATTCATTACATAGTTTATTTCATAATGAAACTCCTCACAGATGGATCAGTTCACAATTGTAGTATTTATTATTTCTAAATTAACAAAGTAAACTTTTGATTGAACAAGTGTTGTTTAACATCAGCGATTTAAGAGTTCAAAAATATCAAGAAAAATGTTTTGTTTAGCTGCACATCACCACAAATACGCAAGTCACTGATGAATCTATGGTACAATTAGTAAACTATGTCCTTACGCGTAAGAACTGGGAACAGCCATCCACCAAAGGACGCCATTTCGGTTTACTTAATCTCTACAATGAAAAATTGGTGAATTATATCGCACCACATCACTAAACATGGCGGGTTGATTGGACGACCAAGCGCATGAAAGGAACCATTACCGGTTGGTAAATATTCAAACAAAACGCAWCTACACCAGGAAGTTACCTTGTTAGTTATACACTGCTGAAAATTTAAGCTGGCGTGTGATAAGGGGTACAGCGTTCCCAATAAGTAGTGTCGTAGAAAAGACATTCTAAAATCTTACGGTTTCTTCTCTTCCAATTTTAATTTGTGGATCCATATAATTTAACATCTTCGAAGTTGCTGAAGCAATAGTGCTTTGCGAAATTAGTGAGCACGAAGTACATATATATTTCTTACCATTTTATTAAGTTATATGGAGCCTTGTAGGCGTTGCGACATTCTATTATGCCTGCTTACAGATCAAAATTAATATAGAGCTTATATATCAACTCCGAGCTGTAAGGTTTTAAAAGCCACTAGTAAGATCCCGTTTACAGGTCACTGCTCGGCACTCAATTACTAACAAATGTTTATTAAGCAAGATCGCGAGTTCTAGTAAACGCATGAAAACAAGTTCATAGTAATATACTATATATATATATATATATATATATATATATATATATATATATATATATATATATATATACTTGATAAAAAGTATCTGACTTACCTTTATTAGGACAGTCTTTACCAAATAAATTTCAAGCAAGAAACAATAGTTTGCGCAAAACAAACGACCAATCTTCTAATATATTCAACAATTTGTTACTAAAAATAGCGAACAAAGATAAGACAGGATCAAAGCAAATAGCCCTAACATCTTTTACACTTTATAATTCAGAAGATGGAAAAATTAGCTTGACCTACCTACCTGACCTGACCTATACTGGAGTAACATTTAACTAATTTGCCCTAAACTACCTATGCAATTGACCAGAACTACGGTGGCTCTTCAATGTTTGCTCATTATCAATTTAGCCCCATTTTACACTTTAGAACAAAATCGACTTTAACGATAACTAGAACATTTACAAAAATACAGGGAAGCCGAACTAACTCGAAAATATGAACCACCTCAAAGCAAATGCGCGGATTTACATATTAACACAACTTGCTAATGGATTGTACCCAATACTACATAATAATTTTAATTGCTTTACATCGAGACCTGGACCAGAAACAATATGGCCAAATTTGTATGAGAGCTAAAGCGAGCCCAAAAAACAGAGCTTCGCAAAAAGAAACTGTTACGGTACTCGGTGATTCTCTGACTAAGGATTGATATGTCAAAGCGGGAGTTACTGCATCCCACCTAAAACCTAGACACGAAAATGGTCATGTTCTCGCTTTTACAACTTATTACTAATTATCAAATGAACCAAGATCTAACTCAAGCTGGCCCAAACTAAACGATACCACTCGGATTTGGCAACGAATTAGATTGCTAATTTGTTTCATTCTCATTTTCCCATATTATTGAAGAAAGAACTCCATTAGAACAACTTTACGTAGTTGCCAAATTCTAACTACAACACTACCTAATATCGCGAGGAAATTTAACGATCAAATCAGCACATTTCTAATCAGTAACCAATGACTACGCAACAATAAACTCCAATAGATTCAATAAAATTTAGCAAGAATATCACTTTGCTACAAAGCAATGGTGAATTTGATTACGTATGCCCTAGAAACAGCCATCATTCTACAGCACTATGAACTCACAAATATGTGAGTATATTGATTGAATATTAACCTCTGGTTTATGTGTGCCAATATAATATAATACAGTGAATAAAGTTTTTAATTTTAATACTATTACATATGATTATACAAATACCCGATTAAGTAATCAAGCTTAGCCAATTATGATCGTTCCAACTACTAATAAGACAAAAGTCTACCCCACACTCCAAAAAATAATGAAGATAACGGGCGTTCATAAAAGTTCGAATAATTGGCTCGTTTGAGGAATTTGTAGTTTGATAAAAATAGCCGCGCTATGACGTATGGCAAATATAGACACCGCTGATTCTGTCGAAACGTTTATAAGTCATGAATTGCTCCGTGGATAACCACAAGGATAGTMTAATTGCAAAGCAAACTCGTTTGACAGTTGACATAAGTGGCGCTCGTGGCAGTTCAGTTTGTTGTACCCGCGCTACGACGTACGTTCGCATCTACAAAAAGCATCAGCGGCTTAAGTAACCCGTTTTTTAATGAAACCCCGTTAGTTGTAATGTAACGGGCATTCATAAAAAGGAATGGGTCAAGCAAGAGTTTCCTTTCTAACACAAACGTAGCGCTTGCCGTTTAATTAGTTCGCACGATTTGATGACGCTATTACTGTTATCTGGGATTAATACGTACGCTGATTTTTAAATACGTGTGCACATCACGGAAACCAATAGGGTAATAATGAGTAATTCGTTTAACAATCGACACAAGTAACAGTTAAGTGTTCAGTCTGCCGCACGTTCTCGACAAAAACCATCACCCGCTTACTTGACCTGTTATTGATGATCGGTTGTTAGTAGTCGCTGTTTTCGCTAATCGCACATTTTCATCCACTGAAAAAGATTTCCTTGTTATTTTCTAATTAGTTGACAACCCCACCATTTCGCACTATAATTAGCATGACGTGGTGATATGACTAGCATGGTTACTAGAAATACTTTAATAATACGGTTATCTGTTGACCACTCAAAGTAGATAAAATACTGTAGCACGTAGTAATTAAATATGGTATATGGAAAATAATTATAAACTTAAACTAAACAAAAAAGCATTGGTCTTTAAGCACAGCTTTCGACTGTGATTCAGCACTAACTTTTGGATTAGATTTACGTTAATCTCTCGGGACTTTTTGAATTGAGTTGAAGTTGTTCCTTACTTGCAAAATTATATTTCGACAAGCTTTGAAAATAAAGACAAGGAATATTAGTGTCTCTGGGCGGGTTACTAATCTCATTATTAAAGTTAATATATATTAGCTAAAATCAGCACGGTAACCATGACGGCATCCTAATATAAGATAATTGGTTTACATTTTAATCACACTGTTGATATGGAGAATTAGAACCGACCCTGTAAATTTCAAATGTATGAAGCTTCACTGAAAGATTCAGTTTTCATAGTCAAAATATTTGTCCAAGGTCTACTATAGTTAACCCTTTTGTACTGTATCAAATTTTCAGTAAGATAAGCATAATCAAAATTTTTTTCCCTTCGCTTTGACATAATATAAAATTCCACATGACGTGGTCATATTAGACAGAATCAGTGTGTTGTACTTTAAACCATGTGCTAGTTGAGGTTTGTATCTTGATTATTTTTTGTACTCCGAACTAAAGGGGGCATTTGTTAAGGGGGATCTGCCAAACAAGATCTGAGTGCGTCGTACGAAATAAAATAAAAAACGCCAGCCGTATCTATCTACTTCAGTCGAACTAGTCCATAACTGCTATCAGCAGAATCGCACAGCCCAATATGTCTGACCTGCTTGACGTACAGGAGCGAGAGAGAATTTGGTATCGCAGGGAACCAATATAGGACCATTCTTTGCATGAAAATTTGTTTGAAGCAGGTACGAGTACTATGCTTTTTAAGGGCGTAGTTTGTAACAAAGAAAAGCTTAAGATGCAACCGTATTTTCCTCAATGGTCAAAAGTCAACAATAAAGGGAATGTAATTGAATTTTGAGTTAGTCTTTCTCTTTAAGATGTTGAAAGTTACTTAATCAGAAATGAATTGTAGTGGATGTTTTGAGTTAAAGTAACTGTAATCCAAGTTGCTATTAAGTAACTCAACAGAACGAAGAGTCATCTTGTTAAACGTTAATCCTCTACAGCTGCTTTATCCTTGAACAAAGCGAGGTGCACCACGCAGAAATAAAATTAATAACCATCGCTTTGTACTGTCCAAATTTGTAATACTCTAACCCGTCCTCGCCCGGTCACACCTTGCATGACGAAGTTCATTACTAAAGCAGCATGCACTAACGCCAACAGCAATAAATACGGGGGTTACACCGGCCTCGTGTCTGGTATAATGAAACAGAAACACATATCCTTCAAAAGGGTAAACTAAAACAAAACAACCCAGCTAAGCCCCGAACTTAGCAGCTGCTGTGCCAACCTGCTATGCAAATACGTGCCGTTCTCTAACCTATGGYGACTCGAGGCAGTTTTTGCGCCTGAACAAACTACATGAAGGTGGCCCTGACTTGGCTTTGGTAAACGGTGGCTCATCCCCAACGATTTAATTGTTTAAAGATGAATGGTCGTGTTAAACGTTTGTACAGGTTTAGAAATCCGTTTATGGCGTGTCGTAAGAGAGATGTCCGTTTATAGGCATAAATACTGAACTGCAGTTGTCAACTCCAGCTATTTACGTACAAACGGGTTATAAGTGTTTTAGCATTACAAGACATGTCTGTTGAACATTGTTTTCTGATTGATAATTACTATAATAGTAATTGCACCGAATTAAAGTTCATGTCACGTGGTCGTAATCAAATTAACCTGATTATACATAACGTATAATTTGATATTGTAGTATCACAATAAAAAGAGTTCTTTACATTGTATGCACAGGAGGAATAAAGAAATTAAGATTATCTAAAACCATAGATAATTCAAATCAGCTTGAGTGCAACACAAATTTTGAGACTATGTAACAAGATGATTTAGAGAAATCTTCTGATCTGGTCAACTCACTCTCACCCTACGACTAGTTTCGCCCTATTAGGGCTCATCTGGCAAGGGTAGAGAGCAAATTGACCAAATCAGACCGTCGGCTTTAACCGCGTCCATCGACATCTACTATGGTCAATTTGCTCTCTACCCCTGCCTAATGAGCCTCAACAGGGCGAAACTAGTCGTAGGGTGAGATGGAGTTGACCAGACCAGAAGATTTATTTAAATCATCGAAGCATTCGGAACCTTATCCTTCGCTATCGATAGGAACGTGCACTAGGTTGATATCTGTAATTTATAGGCCGCCTAGATCGCAGAGTTCTGCTAAGACGGCAATGAGGGCATCTGCTCTCATATTCTCCAATAATAATTCTGCAATTCATATAGGTCGGAAGGCATATCGTTTATCTATCTTCATCATCTTCATTGAAGGTCAAAATTTAATCTGTCTGCAATATACTCTTAAAACTATGATTTTAAAAAGTGAAAGCAAAAAGCATAGCTCCCTGGATAATGCTAAACAAACGCTACAAGCTATAATAAAATAAAAACAGGCGTAATGAAATATACAATTAGGGCTTTTCTGCAAAATAAAATTGCATATTCTGCGGAAAAAGGTGGTAGCGAAAAAGTGTAAGCATGTGTTAAATGTGAAGTTGAAAAAAACAAGCAGCAAAAAATTCAAACAAAGCGCAAACTTGTGTTAGCTAAATTGTAAATTATCATTCTTTTTAGGATATTTTTCATTCCCATTTGTCAATTTATGTGGCGAAATAAAAAGGTGATCATTTCTCCGTACCGGCAGAACCACTGCTGTAGTTCGGCACTACATAATGCTTTACCATTTCAATAATTTTGCAAAAATTAACACTTATTGTATACACCACATGTATGATTATGCATACCACTGGCGGTCTCTGTATCACACTATATTCCATCTCTTACTTAACGTCGTATTGCCAGCCTTGACCGAGATTTCAACTCTTACTATACCTTTGTCTCCCAAACTAACTACGAATCTGGACTGTAGTTATATAAAGTTACCACTCGACCGAGCGAATACCTTCAATCTACTACCGTTTCTTCCGCGTATTCTGTTTTTCTTTGTAATTATTATTATTATTATTAGCTCTACCATCACTACTATCACTTTGCATGTTCAGCATTCAACATCTTGAAGGCCTAGTAAGTGATAGGGCCGCAAAAATTCTTCTTTTAACGTTTTGTGTACATTTGATTTTGACACATTTGTTTGTCGAGATAATGACCTCACACTTTCGCCAGAATTATCTTCTACTTTGTTAAGAATTTTTCTTCAGTGTTAAAGTGTATCTGTCGGTCTTCCACCACTAAAGGAAGATTTTCTAAAAATTACAAATTCCAAAATGGTGTGGTACACGTCGGGTGGGATAACGCTGAGAATACAACGTGGGTGCTGCCCGACAGTTTATTCTCCACTCTCCTAGCACTAAATGGATATTTGCGAGTTCATTAAATGGATATTCCATAATAATTATAATTTTTACAATGTTTATCTTAAAAAATGTTGTCACACAAATGCTTTTGACTTGACTTTTCGTTTGACAGCTAGAGAATTAAATTCAATGGTTCATGGCCTACTGCTAGATTTTAATAACACAGCTCATTTTTTCCATTAGGCGTTAAAAGCTCATTTTGAGCAAAAAGTTTCAGTGTATCCTTCTACCGCCGATGAAAAATTGTCATCACGATACTCTTCCTTGATAAAAGTTTTCGAAATGTCTATACTTGAACGTAATTTTTCAAACGAGCCATCGTACGCTGTCTAAAGTAAACGAATACAACTTGCAAACTTATAATTGATACAGATTTAAATGCTACAGATAAACAAATTTTGATTAAACTATTAAAATTTAAGAATTAGTTTGCAAATAATGCGCCCAAAACACGCACAAGAACAGCAGAATTCAAAATTTAATTAAAAGATATATTATTCGACCTTGCTGTTGGTCATTATCCATTTTTATCTTTTAGTAAAGAAAAAGGATGGTTAGGAGGGTATCTGCGTAGATTACCGAGAACTAATTTATAATACAATTCCAATAGATTACATCAAGCGGTTTCTTTGACAGCTTTAGACATGACCCAGGTTTTCACCAAATCGCAGTACACCCTGATTCCGTACAAAAGGCAAAATTTGTTACTCCTGATGGCCAGTTTGCTTATGTAACAATGCCATTTGGTCTAAGAAATGGACCATTTGAATATCAAGGATGTACTTGGTGAATTATTCAGTACCATCGCTATTGTGTACATAGACGATATTTTAATACTCCATCTTATTCAGTAGTTGAAAGCAACGAACGTTTACACAAAGTAGTAAATGCAGCTGCAGGATTTTAATTACTTCTGAAAAAAACTAAATTTCTTATACTAGAAAAAGAATAGGGCAAGATACGATTTTAGATGCAAGTCTTCCGATAAAACTACATACTGATACCAGTTGTGAAGGTTATATAACTATTCTTTTATATAAAAAAGAATGGTTGAACTAGACCTTGTAGTTTACAATAGCAAACCTATTACAAGGCCGGAGTCCACATATCATTCCTATGAACTTGAAATATTAACAGTAGTAAACACAAACATTTTAGACACTTCCTTTTTCAAAACCAGTTTTTGTTTTAATAGACTGTAATTTCTTAAGGCATCTAAAACATAAAGGGATCTTATCCTGAATAGAACACTGCTTCTTATGTCGTAAGTTTTAGAAATTCCTGGGTCAAACTCGTTTGACTATTTTGTGTATATGTTTATCACACTGCTGTACTACAACGAACTAGACTTTATAAGCGGCTGACAGCTTATAGCACTCTCCCCATCCCCCTTATTAAACAATTTTGTTAAATACACTACTATAATGAACTTATTGACATCTAGGTACGTAAGCACTACTTGAAGCTGTAGTAGTCTAAATCAGTACCGACCTAACCTCTACCTCGTCGCGTCGAGGAGTCACGTTTGGAGCGCATTCGTAAGCCTGTCGTTCGTCGAAGTCTGCCGACACTCAGGGAGCTGGAATTCCCCGCACGGTCATGATTGTCGCGGGCTTAACTGTAATGAAAATTAAGCGATCCATTGGGCCTGCCGCCGGAGCATTCATAACAAACACAATGCCAGAATGTCAAGGATGGTTAATCAAGGGCCCAGCAGATATTGTCTGAGCTCGACTGACATTTTATAATTACTCGCGCGTGGAAGCTCTTGAAAGGGAAGCTCCGGGTAGTTTGGAACAGATAGCGCAGCCACGGCCAGGTGTAATACGACAAACTTTAGCTTACAGCTTACTTATTCGGGTGTAATAAATATGTATATGTTATGCCATTAGTTTACATCAATAATATACCTGMGAATGGCGTTATATACACGAAGGCGTAGACTGAAACACAAGGTGGCGCAAAAGTGATGTTCGCTTGTTTGCAAACGTCGTCTAGTATCTAACTGCGGGGCGCCGCCCTCCCTACGCAAATGACTAGGTACATCAAATTCAATTAAAGTAAAACATTTATTTACAGTTACATCTAATGATCTAATATACCAATTATTAGTTATTATCCATAGGTATTTAATTTACAATCTTATGTAGATTTGCGTTCAGCGCCTGCACTGCGGGAACCCGCAAGCCATCTAGTTCATAAAATAACACTTTAATAAAAAGAAAAGGCCAATGCTTCTGTTATGCCCCAACATCATTTTCGCGATTGCGCCATCTGTGCGTCGAAACTTGCGTAAATTAGCGCCAAATTTGAATATCTAGGATCATTATTTTCGTTATTAAAGGTGGTTTTTGCTAGATCATTCGAACTTTTCCAAATAAAATTTTATTGAATACAATGTATACATTACACTTGGAAAGGTGCGAACAACCTAACAAATATAATTATAAATGAAAGAACAAATAAAAGTTAAAGTATATTAATACAGTTTTCGCATTAACTATAAACTAGTGAATAAATATTGATTGGAAATTTGTGTTGTGAACATAGTTCATTTGTAACAAGCAATGCAGACAATATCAAAAATATATGAACAAGTTAAAGAGCTAAATTAAAAACTGTCCTATTAATTTTTGATATTGCCTTAAACAAAAGTATGCCTTATCATTCAAAAGTAGATTTACAATAAAAAGTACACTCTAAACAATAGTACCAATAACTTGGAACAATAAAAATTACAAACAGTGTCAGTTATAGTGGTTCACCTTCTTTATAACCAGTGTTGTTCAAAGTTTTTAAAATGTATTTAAATATTGTAGGTAAATATTAAGAAAAATGTAACTACTGAAATTGAATCACTAATTTTGCTTATTATTATTAAGCGTACGTACAGGTTATTTTTGTAAAAAATTGTGTTCAAGACAAAAAGTGAGGGTGTGTGATTTAATTCAATGAAACTTCAGTAGTCTGAGTTTGGCGGACAAAGTAAACATTAAGGAAAACGAAACGCCCTGTGCCTGTATTAAATTTAAATGAAGTACATCCCAGTTAACAAAAATCGAAAAGAATTTACCAGAATGTTTGATGTAAATGTTTATGACAAGACTTTCTTTGCGCGTTTTTTTGTTTTGTTTGTTTATTGTTTGGTGGCGATGACAACTTGACATTTCTGAGAAATAAAAGGAAAACTATTTAAAATATGAATACTTTTTGTACTATTTAATCAGCGCCTACCCCCCCCCCCCAGATAAAAATGCCACCAGCCGCCACTGGTAATGTGGACTCATAAGTATAGTGCCTGTTAAAAATGAAACTGAGTAGTTATCTCATTAGGGTGGTTTTTTTTTACAACAAAATAATAGATTTAGGGAAACATTAGATAGAGCTTACACGTTTTATTTTCTGATAAACATGGCCCGGCATTTTTGGGCCTCATAACGTCATGTAACATTTCTTAAATTGCACAAATTAAATATTGACACCTATGTTCCTAAGGTGGGTACTTTGTTTTCACAAATATTTGCTTTCAATACTTCAACTACGCACTTTTGTTCTAAATAAGATATCAAGTTGCATCCACTTGACACTAAATCTTATTGAGTCCATTCTAAAGGTCGTGAATTACGTCAGCAAATTGTTCCCGACAGATTCGAACCAATGCCGATACAGTCCAAAGTAATTGCAGTTCGCTTGAGATTGTTACTTTCTTTTCTAACCGTTTAACGTCTACAATGCACTTGTAGAAAAAGAACTGTTTCAAACTTCCTCTTCGAGAATCTCAATGTAACCCAGTTCGGAACAAGCACGCCATCCTCAGCAAGTTCGTCGCGATAAATTTCTACCTATCTTTCGAGCATCCAGCTTTATTAGAGTTTGCAATTACGGTGCTCCTAGATGGGTTCAGTTTGTTTTCGTTAGCGAAACCCGGTGCTCTAAATCAATACGTGCAATTTGATCGTCCTTGGCGTTGATACAAATTTATTTCGTACGTTTTTATTGTACCTCTTTGAAATTTATTAGGCTATTAAGATTTTAAATGGCTAGCAACTACAGTAATTAATGATGAAAGATTTTAACATGATCGATTTAAATTTATGCTAGCAGCTTGCACCTAAAGAAGAATAAAATTTATAGGGGATGCAGTAAAATATGACTTCCTGTGGTTGTGTGACCTGCCAGATATTTCTTTCTGCAAGATTCCTGATTTCCGGGAGCTCTACCCATTTGCCATATATCTTCTCCCGGCCCTGATCGTTTTCTTAAATTTATGTGCACAGCTTGTCTCTCATTTCTTTTAAAATGGAAACGAAGCGACTAAACTGTCAAATGGAGGTGCAATAACTCGCTGAAGATGCAGACTATGTTCCTCAGTAATAATTTAGTTGTTACATTATAGATGGTGTGCGTAATTAACTTGGTTATTTTATTTTCAGTAATATGTGCAGTGCAGTCCGGCGGAAGTGGTAACGGAGCATCCGGGAATTCTCTAAGTGATAATACTAACGCAAATGGTAACAGAGGTCCTCATTTTGACACCGCCGCATCGAAAAACGTCACAGCTCTATTAGGAAAAACAGCTTATCTGAACTGTAGGGTCAAGAATATATCAAATAAAACAGTAAGTATTGTTAGTTATATATATATTTTTGGCTTTAATAAAATCGATGTCGAGGCTTATATCACTCAGCCCTAGAATCACTTAGTGACATTTTTAACGCAGACCGTATCCACATAGTAAAATCATATACATTAAAAATCCATCAATGGCCAACCAATATTCAACTGGACATGCTATTATGATGCACCAGACATGTTATGTGTATACTGTGACGTTTGTCACAGTTCGTAATATCCCTGCCGTTTGCCCTATGAATATTGTGTACATACACATTAAATGTCTAGGAAATGTCAGATGTATATTAAATGGGCATTCTGAATTTAAATTCATTAGGTACCTAAAACCGGCATTTCATCGCAGAATATTAGAACGCATTCTCAAAATAATAATCTTTATTTTAATACGTAAATATGAATATGGTAAAAGTGTACTTACTACAAATTGCTGTTGGTACACATGTAAGAAAGTAATATAAGTAATATTGTAAAATATTTTAATGCGCATTCGCACATTTGATCTGGAATGAATCAAACGCATTACTAAAGAATAATCAAGTACGTATGTTAACAACTTACAGCTTTTTCTCCCCAAATCCATTGGATACCTGAATTTTTACTTTCATTTAGCTCAAATTCATTTGTGAACAGTTCGTGTGCTGTCACGATTGATGATAGTTAATTTACTCAATAACTTACCGGCAACTAAACAAAAACAAAAGAGGTTTCAGTGCACATCTTTACACACACAGTAATATGGCGCATGTCTTGCACCGGTGGAGATATATTTTTCTTAACCGTCCGCCCGAGTCTCACCGCCAGACCGAGTCTTTGCATTCATGCACTTTCTGTTCAAACATTTCGGTAAAATGGCTCATAGCAATATTTATGCAGTATTTTTTCACAATTTCCGATGGTAAGTAATCCATATGACATATAACTATATATGTACTATTGTTGCTATAATTTATGTTTTGGATTTTGAAAAAAAAGTGGAGAAGTTTAAGTGCTGAAGAAAATAAGGTACCTAAAGCTTTTTATTTCTACTCATTTGAGTATGCCCCTTAATGTTTTTTTTAATATAAAAATACAGAGAAAATATTGGTACGAAATACAGCACTAATGTGGGAAAACATGATGGAGCCCAAAACAAATGCAAAGAAAAGGTAAAAACTAAAATAAAAAGGGCCAACGTCATTTTCAAAATATTGTTTTAAGTCATTTATAGTTCAACTACAAATATTTTCACATCATAAAGGACTTGAAAACCGTACTACTTAAGAGTGGTATGTTACATGTTAAACATTGTGCAGCATAGATGGAACTGGTATCTTGTTTTAAGTGGTTGTCTTTTATTATATTTTATGCATACACCTAGTCCTCAGATTAGGTTACAAAAAGAACATTATATATAAAAAGTTCTTTTTGACTCAAACCACCCACAAAAGTTATATGATTTGGTTAGCTAAGATTGAATTAGTGGCACGCGGGCAAAGGATTTTATTTTTTAAATTGTAACCATTTGAAGACACATTGACCTAATGAGAAAGGCTTTAATTATCAATTGAAACAAATTTTATATTTTTTGTTTATTCTGTTGGTTTCCGAAACCTTAATGCATCTGCAGCCAGGACTGGATGATTTTGTACAAAATCAACACAAATATTTGTGGTTGTTGTCATTTCTAGCACTAATGGTCTTGGCTTTTTCATTTCTACTTTTGATTGACATTGTGTATTTTTTGAGCCATGTTTGTATTTTTTACTAATGCTAAGTAGTACAATGACTGACATAATGTTTTTTCATACAAAAAAACCATTACATTTGTTTTTTCTAGCCTAAAATGCATCCAGAATAAGCATCAGCAAATTAAATCATCATGTTTCATTATCATCCTTACAGTACAATTGGTTTTTGTAATACTCGTATTCTCAAATTTTTTGAGCCAAATCTCAAATTCCTCTACTTCACAAACCACCTAAATCTGGAATCTACAAATGTCCATGTTATCAGCACTCAACTCCAAAAACTTTATATTTATGCTGTAATCATAGGGTATAAGCTAAAAAATAACAATCAAAACAATGAAAAGTTATGTGTGCACAAGAACTTATCTGCTTTAATAAGTATTCCTTGTGATCTGTGGAATCCATCATATTCATCTGGCTAATAAAATATCTTAAGAAGCAGAAACAGACAAAACAACATAAGTACAACACAAAACAAAGAAGGTAAAATAATCACTTCTCTCGATTCGTTGTTCGATGGTTCTTTTGACGATGTTTATCAGGTTTCGCGTTTATCAAATTCGAAGGACGGTTAAGAAAAATATATCTGCGCACTGTGGACTGAAGGCGGCAGTACGCTTTAGTTTTGCTCTTGCGCAGCATTAGCGCCGGCAGGGATGGTGATTGGTGAAGCACACCAACACTGGCGGTGAAACCAAAAGAAATGAAATCTTAGTCTTTTTGGGTTAGACCGCGTCTGATTTTGGAATAAGGTCGACGTTTCACCCGCACTTGCAAGCGGCTTAATGAAGACGGGAATAAGGAGTATGGAATGTGGTACAAACCCAACGCGAGAAACACGTTCGAACTGAACAGAATCCCAATCCACCTTGTTTAGTTTATGGGCATGTACAACAAATGATGCTCAACTATCACAGAAGCCCAAAACGGGACAGCAATACATAATAAACAATGCTGCAATCATTTTGCCTCCGAAAGGAAACAGAATTTATTTGACCCAGCTTCTTTCCTAAAACGTTGTAAATTATGTCACTATTCAAAATTTATCTGTCATTAAGGTATTAGCATTCACATTATTATTTCAAGGGTGATGGATGTCGCTCATGTTTAGTGGAGAACGTCAGCAAACCATTGAAATTTCTGCCGTTAGCTAATGGAAGGCGCAGCCATCGCGTACAATGTGAAATTTCCGCGATATTTTGTATCAATAGCATTAAAATTGGATTTGTTTCACTATTTGATTTGTGTACAATGATAAACAGTAGTAATTCTTCTTTGGACCAAATGTTTAAAATAATGTCAATAGTAGGAGTTCTATAGCCTCAAAGAAAGGTTCCTTAGTGGAAGGTGTTACTACACACTTGGCGGAATCTTAATGCATCTCGTTGCAAAAATTCACCGAGGGAGGGGAGCAAATGTTCCATGGCGACCCTGTTTTCATATCGGACCTGAGTGAAAGCTTTGTCCTTGAGAAGCGGCACAAAAACCACCCCGAATAAAACAAATAGTTAGCATAGTTATATAGAACGCCATATAAAGAAAGTTATGGAAGTCACTGTCGGATGCTGGATCCACTGAATGATCAAGTAAACTATTTGAGGAAATTCGAGATCTAGGCCCTTGATATAAGCGAACAGTAAATGCCAATTCCATTAAATTTCTTTACGTTACACAAATTGACGTCCGCAAATACATAAAGTAAATTTTAAGAAATATCCATACTACTTCCTTATTAGAAATATTAGAGGTACCGTATTTAATATCTTCTACAGCAACATGCATATACAGGAGCTCTACAAAGTATGGAAGCAGCAGTATATTTCAGGTTCTGTTCGACCGATTTTTATAAAATTTTACATGGGCCTATCGGTAGTTAAAATGCATTTTCTGCAATTTTTTCAACTCCGTGTTAGCTCTCGCTTGATTTTTTCCTGATTTTAAAAATGTATCACACAATTTATTGCTTCTGAGCTGAGAAAAGTGTATGTGATAACAAACTTGGGTCTTGCAAAAAACTTCGGGATAAAAACCAAAAAAATTTTGATTATGATTGGTTGTGGAAATAGAAGGCGAAGTTATTCGGAAGTAGTTGCATTCTACAATGCAATTCATGAAGATCTTGAACCAATTGCCAGATCAACAGTTATTAAAACATCGCAACGTTTTGACGAAAGCGGCGGTGTTAAAAATCGTCAAAAACCAACACGTCCAAAGGTTGCTACGAGATGTGCAAGAGAATCCCAAGCGTTTCGTACAACAGCGTGTTCTCGCTCACCATATTAGTAGAAGATCTGTTCAGAAAATGTTGAAAAGAGAAGTTTGATCCATACAAAATTCCCTTATTACAAGAACTGAGCGAAGATTATTTCGATCGTAGGATACAATTTTGCGAAACTGCTATGAACATGATAGATGAAGATAGAAATATTTAAAATTCGATTATGTTTTCTGATGAAGCGACTTTTTGCCTCAATGGTAATGTGAATAGACATATTTGCAGACATTGGTCGGACATAAATCCGTATTGGATGGGACAAGTCCACACACAACACCATCAGAAGGTGAATGTCTGGTGTGGTATTATCGGTGAACACATTATCTTTCATCGATGGAAATTTCAATGCGCCGGTCAAGTATTTACTGCTTTTGCGCGAACACATTATACCAGAACTTATTCGCCTGTTCCCCAATCGTGAAAATGCTGCGCGCCTCCTTCTGAACAGATATGCTTTGAGCAAGATGGTGCACCGCTCTATTTTGCAGTCAACGGTCGTGGATATTTGAATGCGATATTTCCAGACAGATGGTTTCGTAGGAGCGGAGCGATAGAATGCCCAGCACGTTCCCCTGATCTGATGCCGCTTGATTTTTTCCTGTCGGGGTATCTGAAAAATCGTATTTATGCTGATCGGCCACATAATGCAGAAGATTTAAAAGGACGAATCAGGGCAGAAATTCAGAACTTACCTCCAAATTTGCTACGAAGAACATTAGAAAACCTTTACTCAAGGCTGCATTACTGCCAGGAAGTAAACGGGGAACATTTTGAGCATCTTCTGTAATGTTAATCTGAAAAAATACTGCATTTTTTCTTTTACACTTTTTGGGTACCTTATTTGCAATAAATTAATCAAACTAGACGAAAATTATGACCAGTCAAGTAAAAATGGTAATAACTGGCTTTTTTGCAAGTTTGTTATAACACTTCTCAACTCAGAAGCAATAAATTGTACAAGTGTGATACATTTTTGAAATCAGGAAATAATATCCTTTTCATAGATGTGCGTTTTGAACCCCCTTCKCATTAAAAAAAAATGAAACCTGCGCCCATATCTTGGAAACGAGAGCTTGAAAAATTCCAGAAAATTTTAATTACCATAGGCCCATGCACAATTTCAGAAAAATCGGGCGAACAGAACCTGAAATATCCTGCTGGTTCCATACTTTGTAGCAACCCTGTATGTATAGATATAAAATCTTATAGTAGCTTAAAACGAATCAATTAAGATTTAATTGTAACGCCATGTCCTTGCTTTTATCTATAATTTGGAAGTGGTAAATTAAAAAATTACCTAGAACCAAATTCCCTGCAATTCAAACTTTTTGAATTTTCATGGAGACGATAAAGACCAACGTTATGTCAAAGCGGAACATCTGCTTACATGTCTAGCAGTGCAGAGTACAGCATAATTCTGTTGAGCATTTGTAGCGACACATATTACTCTGATTTTTACGTTTGGAATCAGAAATCTAAAGCACATCATCTTGTTGCATTTCATCGCCCAAGCACTTCAAATCCGAAAACACACTTCCGCAATCCAGTGGCTAGATCAATCTCTCCAGCAAATAACTTCCGTTACACCCTGCACTCCGGGTAACGCCAGTCCTGAAAAATGCGAAGCGTGACTTGTCGACTCCGGATATGAGGTTCATTCAGAAACTATAAAGATTGATGAGCAGTCGATTCTTTACTTTCTGCGTCTGTGTGCGCAGGAAGGATTGCAAATTTCCAGGATATCCCGCTCGCTTCACTCCGTTTCGCCCTGAAATGCTCACGTTTCGATCAACCGGCGAGCAACATTCGTCAAAGTCGGCTGCGAAAGGTCGGACTGACGTCTCCATTCCCTACAAGTGGATGGATATGTCACGAGAGGCTGATACAAGAAAGAGCATCTAAGAAGTGGTGTGGAGAACAGCACATTAATAAATACTTATGCGTTTAATGTTTAAGTAGCTCGCAAAGTTTACTTACTGACAAGGAGAAACGGTTAGTGCGTCACTGGGCTGTGAACCAAATAAATAGACAATCAGTAACTGGGAACTGGGAAACTGTCAGTATTTTCTTACATTGTCATTATTGCGAAATTTTATAATTTATCAATGTTGTAACAGACTAGCAGGTAAGAGAATATGTATTTACTGCATTTTTTTGAGAAATAAATTTTATATCTAAGGTAAAATAAGACATTAGAACTAGGAAGTTATCCCTCGCTTCTAAAGTTCAAAACATATTTGGTATCTAATATTTCCCCCTAATGATGGTTTGTACTTTACTGCTACCGTTCTACCGGAATATTTGTATCTCCTGTCGATTATAATATTGGTCTGACAATTAATTTCTACATTAATTATCGAAGCAAATTGTGTCATCACGCTTTGGGGGTATATAAACGGTAAAAGATAAATAACTAAAAGAATAATTTTACCATCTTTGGATTTATAAATAGCCAGTACACCTCGTATTTTTACGATAAACACTACCCGTGAAAAAATATTTCAGAAGTTAGCACGTCATCACTTAACCAAGTTTTGGTATGTTTTTAAATTAAATTTAAAACATTCCCATATATTTAGTGTTCTCGAGTCTTGCATCGCTTTGTATATTCAGTAGCTATACCAGCACATTGCAGATGATATGTACGAGTATGTCAGACATAGCATTGCATTTAAGTGAACCATGATTCCTTAGAATCTCTTCTGAGCAACTAACAGGCGATTCATCTTTGGTGGCCATGTTGTTTCTCAGAAATTTCGTTTTCCATCAGAAATCTAATGACCTTGTGTTACATTATTACATTATAAATTAATATATACATACATATTTACTCCACTTCTGTATTTTTGTATATTAATTTGTCATAATGCAATGTAAATTATATTCCTCTAAATGAAATAAGGTTAGGTCCGACCACCCAATAAATACTCGTTTACCTCAATGAACCTTGGCTGTAAATAATCCCCTTATTAGGGCCGTCTTCAGTTAAATAAAAGTACAGTATTATTCTATATTTATTTATTAGTAACTTTCACTGCTTTCACTATCAGTTGCTCCTTGAACGTCTTCACTGATGATTACAAATCTGGGAATATTAGCGGAAACATAAATATCTTTCACTTCTTTAACGTGTTTCACGTGGTTTTCCCACAACTGCTGGTCAATTTCTCCACTTCGGTGCATACCAAATCTATTACAGTAGCACTGATTTTTTGGGCGTTTATTATTCCTTCGGATACTTCTTTTAATATTTTTTTCAGATATTAATTCAATGTGATTGAACACACAATGATAATAGTAGAAAAATAGACGGCAATATCATCTGTCAGCATTACAGTGACAATGCCACCTAGCTGCCTTAAAGGGTACTACTTCCTAAAGGAAGTGACCTGTAAGCTGACAAGTTGGTATACACCTGCATACATCAATTTGAAAGCAGGCATCCACGACACTTTTTGCCGACGGGCTAAAACCGACATACATTAAAATGTAGATGCTGTGCTGTCTACACCGCAACCAACTGCAGATAGATCTATTTCGCTGTCATTACAGCTCATCAGTGCAGTTTAGGTCTATTGCAGACAGCATGGCATAGAACTGGTTTTGCATACATACCAAAGACTCGGTATGATGTTAATAGGAGGTAATAACTGTTAAGGCAGCTAGATGGCTTTGTCATCTTATCAGTGTAATGCTGGCAGAAGGCATTACCATCTATTTTTCTACTAACATCATACCAAGTCTATGGTATATAGGCTATGCTGTCTGCACAAGACCTAAACTGGGCTGATGAGCTATAATGGTAATGAAGTAGATCTGCAGTTGGCTGTGATGTAGACAGGATAGCTAACATGCGTATTACACAATGATAATAATGTGTGCTTATCTTGTCTTGCGTTTTTATCAATCATGTATAGGTTATTGGGAGATAATAACATCCAGCAGCTGATTTTTTGTTACGTTTGCCAGAATTGCGATTTTCTTCCTTTTTTGTTGCTATTGTAGATTTTTTATTTTGTGGTTTTGAATAGTATTTCGCATTGTCCATGACAACTACCTAATCAACAGGTAAAAATGGAAGTAACTAATTAGTAAACCATGTTTCAAACAATGACGCGTAAGTGTCTTAATCATAATCAACAGAAGTCGGCAATTTTTTTGTCGATACAAGTAGGGCATTTTGTGACCAATCACTTATACCCCCAGCATGCAAAATTATTATTTTTCTCCCTCTTGATGATGGTACATTTAAATAACAATTGTTTATGCCTTCCGATAATCTTTTTTTTTAACAACATCGTGGGTATCGTACCACGTTTAATGTAGATAAATTATGGGGCGTCCCTCTTGACGAAATTGTCTTATTCGAATCATATTCAATTCGGTGCTTTTAAGTCGTGGTCTTATACGACCAATATTATCTGAGTTGCTTTAAGCTAAGGCAAAGACACGATTGCATCGCTTAGATCTAAGTAGTTGTTACTCCCAGATCATTATCTTGCCTCCACCCATGACGTTTAATGTAGCAATGCAACAATATCTTCTCCATTATGTGATAGTTGATAGGTAATTCCATGGGCGTACCCAGCTTTTGGCCTATGGGGGGGGGGCAAAGCAGGAATTTCCCTTACTGAATAATTCAACGTAAATAAAAATATGCCTTTATCGGATTATGTACCTAAGTAATTAACGAAGTATTTATTTATGGATTTTCTGCAACGTGACTTAAAACATCTTCCGTGAGGACCCAAGTTTTTATGTTTTTTATATATACTGATCTTCAAAAGCTCCTTCATTCCTAATTCAGTTATTGATGACATAAGTTAGGCGATATCTAGCGCATTCGGTTGCATGTCTATCACGTTTAACAAAAGATGAGTGCATACATTTTATTTGGAAGAATGAAGATCTTTGATCCACATAACATATAGTAATGTCAAACGAAGTACTAAAGAAATATAAATTGCGCTAAGCATCTACTAATAGAACCCCGTTTTATGATGGAATTGGCACATATCAAATATTAATTAATTAACCGATGCACTTTTTAGTTTCAACTTGTGGCATTAGAAACTTTAGAAATTTAAGTTGGAGTGAATAGGTAGCTTGTATAGATAAAAAAATTAATAAAACTGAGAATGAGGWAACAACCTGGTCGTAAAACAGTATCTAAGACTGTAATMAATTAACCTGCTGMTTTAGTTAATCTTAGTTAAGATTAAAAATACTAGTAATAAGCCCCAGCATTATACGTCAGCTGGCCAAACACCACCAATCAGCATTAAATTGATGGTCGTTTTATCTCTAACAATTTTTACTCATACATCTAATTTTACTCTAATTTCTGCATAATTTTAAAACCACCATTTGTTATTGCTCTCAAGCTACAAAAATCCTTTTATGTATTACATTCATCTTGCTGGCTGTCATTGATTTGCAAAATATGGCTCAATATCGCCAAAAACTTATGTTACAAATTATTACCGGATTTACTAAAATCTGCAAGGATTAGCAATTAAACGCACAGTATAAATTATTACAAATGTAGGTATTCCTTTATGATCAATTAATCTTATTATGGTAATGTACTGCTTCGATTCTTACTTCTGCGGCAATTTTTATGTAACATAAAAGTAGTTTATGTTTTTAACTTTAATCTTATATGCACTTTATGTGCTTAAAGCGCCTAATATCGTCATCTGAAACTGAATATGAGCACTGCGATGATACTCCACTAACTTGGACAAGCAAATTTTGAATTAAAAACCGTGATCGCATTGATCTGATATTTTAAATAGATCAAATTTGAGTAGTTCTTTTTGCTCTTTGGCTAAAATAATGACCAGGGCATAAATCGAAAATAGTGCTTTTGAGTCGATTATATAAATGCTAGATAATAACCAGACACCGCAAAACATCAGTAAAATGATAGGATAATACATTTCAATGTTCGACGACGATTTTGTACACATCATGAGTAGGTACTGTGTAAAATCAGAATTAGATAGTTGCATAAAATTATGCAAGACATGCTTTTTTATGAACACAGTACAGAATATACCATTTTTTATTTAGATTCAGCCTTTGGGTTTATTTATCACAATTTTCATTTAGCTATTATTTTTTTAAGTTAATGCAACCTCCGTAGTCCGATAGTGCACTGCTTCCAAGAATTAACCCAGCACTTAATATTTTAACCAAATTAAGTCTCATTTAAATAAACTGATATATTTAATCCGTTTTTCAAAAAGTCTTTTGTATACTGTGGATTCCTAAAACTTACGTTAAATAGACTACTCTTATTTCGGATGGATTTTTGCTCGAAATAACTGATATTTTTAAAAAATTTTGGTTCTATGTATTAATTTGAAATTGGGAACTAAGAAGATTGGAGTTACCGCCAAATACAAATACGTGACCGATTCTGGGTATTCCACATAACAGAATCATGCATACTTGAACAATCTCTATAAGAAAACATATTAGAAGAGCTGAACAAAGTAGAAATCGTATTATGTATGGAAGGTGGAAAGGGCCCAGAGTTGGCAGTCCAGGTCCAGGGGGGCGGCTGCCCCCCCTTCGGTACGCCCATGGGTAATTCTTAAACTGAGCATGTTTACAAAATTGTTAGCTACTTAACCCCTGCCAAACAGAATACCGCCCCGCACATTCCCTAACTTTGCAGACTAGAAGCAGACTCTTGCTACAATTTATTGCTATTTAACTTTTTAAACAATAGCAGAACCATATAAGACTTTTTCGTTTGGAATATTGTACCATAATCACTTCTCACAATTCATACAGCACCTATTTGATAATAATATTATAACTGAGCATTATTAAGTTTCAGTTCTGATGTTGCTAGTTCTGAATCTCCTTTTCATGCTAATTCAGTCTTAAAGGTATATTAGTCATTCAGTTTATTACCATTTCTTTCGGACTGTGCTCTTCAATGTATGTGAAGTATTTGAACAGTAGTGCAGCTTCTGCATCATGATTATGTAAGCTAAAGCACGCGTTGCGGCATCTACCTGTCAAACTATGCATTCTGGGTATCGACATTCCACAACATCGATACCGACGCACGAGCCAAAGCGTATTCCTGCAAGACAACTTCCTAAACTTCCACATCTGCCGTATCTTATTGCTTGTCGGGAATGTCGTATATAAGATGTTTATTTTAAAACGCAATATGTGCTTAGCTCCGGAGAAGTAATGGAGTCGTACAATGGGCTGACATGTTTGAAATATTTTCAGCTTGCGGTATTTCTCCGGAGCACTGTGGCCCTTCGGAAGAGTTCGCGTTATTAAAAACGCTCTCGTGTACAGAGAAATATACTCGTTCCACTGCCGAAAAGCGGGCGTTGTTCCGAAAGAAATTGTGGGCTGTATTGCACTAGTCTGCGCGGGCTTTCATGCAGATGCTGAAGGTATACAGGAAATGTGCAGGTGGGCTTTAATATGTGCTCCGTTTTCTATTACAAGAACATATTTTTAAAGAAACGTAGTCCAGATTCAAATAGAAAAACCATACTTTCATAGGCCTCGAGTTCACTTTTCAATTTGTATTTGTCCAAACATAAAGGAATATTCAAGTTAGGTAGATTACGCGTAGGTAATGCATATTGGATGCTGATTGTAGGCGAGCAGGTATTCTGTTGGGTGTTCGAGATTTTTACAAATTTTGATTCCAAACTAACACGTAAATCACCTTAATAAAACCCCAAGTATACTAAATACTTTGAAACAATAGAAATTTAATTGGAAACTGAATATCAGTAGAACGTAATGTTGAAAACCGCTTAAAATGGTATAAATACAAAATAATCAACATTTAATATTTGAAAGATGAACGTAAGTCGTAAAACTTTTTCTAAATTTATTCATTCCCTCTTTCAGACTGAAAGATTTATATGCTAATAATATTTCTATAAATGTGTAACTCTGTCGCCATATTTGTTTACACAATTTTTGTTACACATTGTTTACAGGATGTTTCACGAATGATAATGACCCTAAATTAAATAAAAAACATTTATTATTATTATTGTTATTATTATTATTATTATTATTAATTTAAAATTTTTAAGTAGGCCGGTACTCTACCTGCTACCTTGACATTCTTAGACTCAAAGTTTTTGTACTACATATGCACTCATTTGTATACAAACTTGACCATAGTAAAAAGTTTGTCTATTAAACACTTAACTGCATGAGTCAAGTGGTTTTGAATTATCCGTTCTTGTATAATAGTAAGCGCATAGTATGTTTATAAATAACTTTTATTTTAATTCCTTAACTACGTAATAAGCGGTACTTAATTATTTTTGTTAATTTATCAAGTTGGATACTGAATATATCACGTATCATGTAAGGTAACACCTTTGTAATACTTTTATGTTTCATATTGGAACCATTGTTATTCAAATCATTAATAAAATTTGTATGATTATAAAGTATCATATACGCTAACACCCTACCATTCTACAATAACCAACTTTTTTATTTGAAATCGTAGAAGTGGTTTAAAAGGGAAAATTTCTTGATTTTTCGACAAGTATTTGATGGTGTTTACAGAAAAAAACAATTGAACATCATCCGTCAAAGATATTGACTACAKGTTTGTTATTTTAAATAGAATGTCGCCTTTTTTATAGCGCACTTGATCAAGGGCGTCGAATTAAACAAAAAAGTACTAAGTTACCACTACCCTGCAGTCATTTGTTATTAAGATATTTCAGGTAATATGATTTGTGTTCACGCCAACAGTCTACAATAGCTAACCTTTTTATTTGAAATCGTAGCATAGTGGGATAAAGGGATTGATTTTTCGAGAAAAATTTGATGGTGTTTACAAAAAGAAACAATTGAATATCATCTGTCAAAGATTTTTGTAGAGCACTCGATTAAGGGCATCGAATCAGACAAAAAAGTACTAAGGTACCGATAACCTACAGTCCTTTGTTTTTGAGATATTTCAGGTAATATGATTTGTGTTCACGAAACAGTACAATAGCTAACTTTTTTATTTGAAATCGTAGCATAGTGGTTTAAATGGGAAAGTTTTTTGGTTTTTACAAAAGAACAATTGAACATCACTCTACGACTTCAAATAAAAAAGTTAGCTCTTGTAGACTGTTTCGTAGCACAAATCATATTACCTGAAATATCTCAAAAACAAATGACTATAGGATGTTGGTATTTTAATACTTTTTTGTTTAATTTGATGTGGTMAATCCAATGKGCTATAAAAAGTGGGGTCGTTCTATTTAAAATAACAATCTTGTAGTCAATATCTTTGTCATATTATGTTCAATTGTTTTTTTTGTAAACCGTCAAATTCGTCTCGAAAAATCAAGAAACTTCCCATTTAAATCACTATTCTACGATTTCAAACAAAAAAGTTAGCTATTGTAGACCGTTAGCGTGAACATCCTGTTTTCAGAAGACTCATAGTAGGTTGCATTTTTATCTCCAACCGCCCTCCCCGTCCCGAAAAGAGAGCTTAACCATTGAAGACCGCTGCATGATTTTCTAAATTTTTTATGCCTGATGGTTATCTTCATATTAAAGACTTGGGAAAGATCTAAGGATATCGCAAAAGTTAATGCAATTTTGTATACAGCCTGAAAGGTTTCTCTTGATTCTGTATTGTGACTTAGACAGTATATTATTAACGCCAAAGAAAGGTGTAATACTTAATAAATATTATTTTAGAAATTTGTGAAAAATTGGAATTCGACTAATAACCTGCAGTTTTCCGTTACACGTGGATAACTTTTCTTTAAAAGTTGCTTAACTACAGAGAATTTTAACAATACTGAAAAATTCGTTGTATATAAATATATAAGGAGACTCATAGTAAAAGAGGAAACCGTTTTAATTAACATGTTCATGACATTGTCATATCCTGGTGAATTTTTTTTAAGCTTTTTATTGCGTTATCAACTTCTATAACTGAAACGTAAAACAAGACAAAATAGTCTAGTAGACATCTAAAAATTACCGTGCCATCACATGCTGATCCAGAATCTAAAATTACTGACAAAATGTAGTAGTCAAACAGTTCAGGCGCCACCTGGGGGTCTACTATGATGCTATTGTTGTGTATAGGGTTAGTAAAATCTTAATCTATCTTGGAACCTCTGATATTAGAATATGATTTACTTTTGCAATTTAAGCATAACTTTATGTTTCTCTGAGTTTAACCAAGAAAAGGACGTAATACTAAATGAATTCTATGTTAAACTTAGTAAAATTTAACACTATACAATCTAATATTTTTTTAATTTCACCAATACAGTTTGTCACTACCGCGAATTAGTCCCAAAAGCAACAATTTATTAATTAGAGACGTTGCTCTGCTAGCACGTTGCTCCGATATGGCATTATAGAAATTGAAGTTTATGACAATAAGAAAAAAAGGTATATCTCTGGCCATGTCGCTTCCAAATGATTTATCGCCGAATAATGCCGTCCCAGGCCGTCCTTACCTTTGACTCGTTACGGTAAACAGTATAAAGTGCAGCAATTCATCACTGCAGTTTTTCAGCCACCGTAACGACAAAACTCGCCCCCTTAATTAAATGTGCGGCGGCCTTTATGAATTATTTAACGCGGATTCCCGTTACAGCGAGTTTTCCAAACCGTGGAATATTTAATTTGCTAATAAACTCCGGTTCTTCGCTTAATGAAGTAAGGTCAAATATTTAGCGAGTGCGAGCACGTGTCAACGCAACGGGAACTCACTGGCGCAAATGTCAGCAACCGGTCGGAATTAGTACGATTTCCGGAGCTGGCTGCCGCCAAGATCCCTAGGGACACGGTTGCTCATAACTTAGTCAGGGACTTCGCTAATTGCTGCAGTTTCGTTGTTCTTTTTCTTATATCGGCGCTGCGTCGCCGTTTGCTTAATGAAGCAATTGCTGCAGGAATTTCGGCGCATCTATTTTTAAAGAAATAACTTTTTCCGCATCTGCCAGACAATGGTTCGATAACCTTTAAGTTCTATTGTTTAATACACTTTCTTTCCATTATGCGTTCTACCTGTTTCATTTCTACAATGCTGTAATAAATATAAACACGTTAGTGATATCAGTATTTTAAGTAATTTTAGATGTATTCAATTACTCTATAAGATCCGAAAGCACGATTGCTACTTCACAGGGTAGTCTGCATGTTGCATCAGTAACCATCTTCAACTTAGTCTCGTACTGGGGTTGCCAACAGTCCCGCTTTTAAACTCCCTTGTCCCGCTGTAGTGTTATATATTCTAATGAAAACCATTAATACATTACACAGTACTGTCAATTTCATCGACTAAGGTCGACTTATATAAGAAAGAAAGAAAAAATTTTCATTCAACGATAAGAGATCTCGCTTTAGCCCTCTATCCAGAATGGATGCATACAACATGTATGTATCTATTCTGGATAGACTATTGAAGAAAAACCGTAGAAAAAATCCAATCACATCTCGATTATCCTAAGTCAATCTTCAACTCCTTCACCAACACGATGGATAGAAATAAAACCACCAGACCGTGCTGTACGGAGGCATGTGTTGAACATATGTGTAATCATAATTGTTTATAGAGGGGGTCTTCACATTTACAAGAAGGTTTGATAGATCGATCCTATTTATTAAGAAAAAGATAGCGTTTCCCAAGACCAGTGCGAAGGCGATTTAGAATGACCCAAGACCTTCTCGGGAGGTCAGTTCCAGACACTTTTTCTGTAAGACCGTCTATAGGCTGTTGCTTGTATATATCATGTTACTTAAGTTACCTAAAAGAACATCATACATCTTCAATGATGTAAAGAAGCACGAATGAAATCTTCTGTCCACAAAGGTTTTCTGTAAGTTAGCCGAGTTGTAGGTAGCTCTTGTAGATTTCTGGAAATCAGAATCTCATTAGGAGTTGATTGATATTTAATTGAATTTGAAACCATTTTAAAGAGTTAAATGGCTTGCACTATAATCCTTGCACCATTTGATTAATTTGAATATTAATTGCAATAACTACTACGTTTTATTTTTGTATTTGGAAGGGTACAAATCTAGACTATCGTCGGTAGCTCAAGAAATGTTTTAGTTTTATAGATACTATGCAACCACCCAGCACCCCTACAGTGTAACTAATAGCATCAAAGTTAAATAATTATGTGGATTCTCTCTTGAAATGTCAATAGGAGATTTTATACTTATAATTAGCTTGTAAAATCTTGCACCATTGAAGTTATGATAGGGCGTCCCTATGTAGTAACCGCAATAGTCTCAAATGTCCAATATAACAAACATAATATGCTCTAAACTGAATTGTAACAGAGGTATTAAGGACGAAGGAATTAATATACAGGTAGCATATGCTGCAGTGCTTTGTAAGATAATTACTTTACTATAGGGTGACATGATTGTGTTTAGGGTTGCCAGGTCTCCTGTTTTCAATATGAGTCTTCTATATTTTTACATTTATTAAGCAGTTTAATATGAAACAATTCTCATATATTTTGGAAAACAATTGTTTCGATTTAAAATATATTTTCAAAATTACCTGATAAAGCAGATCATCGGTTAGACTAAGAATTTTTTGGATTTTTAGTAATTCAAAGAAATGAAAATTTAGACCCTTCTACATCAAAAGAAATAAAAAATGATTTTATACAAGCATATAAAGCCGCAAAAGCATATTTAATAACCTGATCTGATTTTCCCGAAAATAGTTCTGCTTTATACTGTCTAAATTACAACTAGATCAAGAAATTCGTTTTTCAGAAATAGAGTCTTGTAGAAATAAAATACAAGTCAACGTCTTTGTGATTCAATTAATATGCACGAAATTTTCGATGAAATTAACATTTGAAATAAAATATATAATTTATGCATTAAAGATGGAGGCATTTTTCATTTTTTTCAGTAGGTGACAAATGGGTGCATATTTTAGGAAAAAGTTTTGAAACGCCCAACATTAGTAAAATTTCCTTCTTACTCAGTATTTCTTGTATGTACAGCAGCATATTATGTTGAACGCATTTTCTCAATAATGTCAAATAAGTGGACCGAATCGAGAAATGAAGCTTCCGCTCAACTTATAAAAAGTAAATTATGTGTAACATTGAATTACAATATGTTATGTACCAAATTTTACGATTACGTTTTGACTAATGGTGATTTGCTAACTAAATGCCATAGTCAGAAAAAGTATCAAAAGTAATCATAATTTCATAATCTAAAAATTTCTATTTGACAGTTGCTACCTATAAATATATTTTATGACCTTTGTTATTTTTTTAATCTATTTTCTTGTACCTATACGTTATAAGCGTTTGTAAATCCGTTGCTTAATAAATATGTGACCTACATATTAAACAATCTTATATGTTTTTGCTGCGTCTCATATGTCTTCAGCTAAGCTACTCTATTTTACTGATAAATTAACCTGGCAATCCTAGTTATGTTATATGACTTTCAGGTTATCTATCGTAATTGTGAGGTTATGACTACAGTATGTCTGTTAAATAATATAGTGATGGACTAGACCTTTTTAGCCTGCCTCAATGGTAAAATTTGCAGTTCGGATCTATTCTCTATACTAAGTGTCAGCCAACCACTACCTGGTATTGCACGGGGATGTTTCGTAACCTAGAAATTGTAAACAGCCAAATTCTGGTGGCGCAATGCTAATTACAAATAGGTACAATCATTAAAATAGGAAAAATATTGAGATTGACTCCGTAGACTTTCAAATTCGCGGAGCATAATTTATAAAACCATGTCTGAAGGTAGGTGACCGCAACAAAAGGGGATTATGATGGACGTATTGTGTAATAATGTTATGTAGTTTCGTACAAACAAATTATTGGTATTACTTACCTTTGAAAGGAAAACAGAACCGTAAATTGTTGGCAAATCTTAATAAAACCATCAATTTCGTAGCTATACCTTAATCTGCAACTTTCAATACAATATATTGTGCTTATTGTAGCTTAGTAGCAGTCATAAAAAGACGACACAAAGAATTCAAAAGGCAACGCCTCCCGGGTTGCATGATTCATTTATAGAAACACGTAATTGGGGATTTACTCGTGTTGTCGTTGTAACATCAACTTTATATTTGGAAACGTCTGTGTATAATAATAATAAACAATAACGATATTTTATTTGGTTTGTTGATTACCTATAATAAATGCACTGACTATGGGTATGTTGTGTTCCTTAGTGGCTTTTCTTTTCAGATTGTACAAGTCTTTTTTATCTACTGCCACAAAATTAGATGTAGTAAGCTGAATTTACCAGAAGATCAAAAAAAGTACAAAATTTAGAAATACCATTTGAATCGTAGAGAGCAATCGTCGATTTCAACATGAAATATTCCACTTAGATGCTTCCTTGGGCTTTTATTTTCTGCTTTCTGCTCACAAAGTATGCTACCGAAGCATCAATACTTGATCGTTTCATCCAGTACCAGTTCTTGAAAGTGGTGTGTTTGGGATTCCGGCGTTTATTTGAGAGGAGAGCTAAATGCCCAACGTTACAAGCTTCTTCGACTGATGCCATTCAGATGCCCCATCTGCTGTTTGTTAAGATTAAGGCCACTGAACCGACAGCGGTTGCAGCGTTTATGGTGGTATGGTTTCTACCCCATCACTCGCTCTCACCATAGAGGAAAGTATCGCTCTGTCTGTGTTGGCGGTACCTTACAATGCAACATATAGAGGGCAGAGTACAAACTGTCTGGAAACATTACCGTAATTGTAGAGATAACGTCAAAATCCTAGCATGAACAGTTTTGCAGAGTTAACAGATCATATTTTATTCACTTGTGTCAACAACTGATATCTCCTATTGCGCGAAGCTTTAGATAAAAATGCATGGATACTAAGTATCGCTCTTACTTGAGATGTTCCAAACGCATTGCTCCCAATGCATTAGTTAATTCTTTCAATCTAATCATAAAAAAGCACATTTGCCTCGACGAGCCCCATGTGTCCATTTGCAACAGGGATCCGTGTTGATCTTACTAATAGCGCTTTTTATTCCCATCTGTGCGAACGTCAGCCTTGTAATTACGGCAGACACGAGCTTTTTACGTCAATGATGTTCTTTTTGTTGCTGCACGCGCTTTTGCTGGCCAAACGAAAACATTGTGTTCAAATGTACAAACAGCGCCGACTAAACGACCGGGTGAAATATTGTCGTTGCACTTTAAAACCAGCTCGCGTGTAATAATGTCAAGATAAACAGGATAAAGAAATCACGAACAGGCTGGAAAGGGCATCGCATGCCACCCTGGGACCTTGGCTCAACCCTGCTTAATTAATCGGAATGTGTACTCTGGATTTTTTAATTATAATCCTGACACTGTCAGTTTCAATGCCACAGTTGCTAATTCAAACTTTCGCGTGCCTGCTTGTGCTTTGCAGCACAATTGGACTTGATGATAAAGGGAAACGTGCCTGTTTGTATTTATAAGCGATGATGACCCCATTTTGCTTTGAAAGTTAAGGTTTTAAAGGCGAACAAGTTACTGCTGGCAAGTAATAATTACAAAGAATAATACATAACTTTCCATAGCAATTAGGTTAAAGCAATTCGTACAACACGAGAAAATTGTTTCCATTAGATACATCGACAACTTTCTGAAACGTAGAGAATAGCAAGACTGTACTGTATGAAAAAAAGTAACGTTGCATTCATAGCGCTAAAAGCGCCAGTTGTTTTCCACTAATCGTAGTAATCTATGTGACCAACACTTTTAACTTCGTTTTGCCATTAACTGCTCAAATAACCGGTTAGTAACAGAAAAACTTATCATTCAAAGTTTTGTTTGTTACTGTACAATAAACATTTTTGACTAGAAATACGAGAGGTTTTAAGCCACTCCAATAATGGAGATTATGTCTATTTTATAAACAATTTTTAACAAACGTATAGTAGGTGAATGGCGAAAAGAGGCATTATGTAATAATTCTGGTGCCCTACAGTTTCTTTGATATTTTATACTAACAAAACGGAGTACAAGCGTTTTCGCAGTATTCTGTCTATGGAAGTTTTAAAACATCCTAATGTCTGTTGCACTTGCTTTCTTATATTCTTGAAAATTGCCTGAAATCGCTTTATTATTAACAATTACGTCATTGTTGTGATTTTTTGTTTGACGAATCTGCAAATTAAAAAGTTTTCTATAATACGTTTAAGGTTTTTGGGTGAGGGCTATTGGTTTTTTTTGTCGTCGACCAGCGAAAGCATCACATGTTATACCAGTTCTTATATATTTCATTGCCCCCCCCCGCATTCTCCGCTTCCACGACGGTTTTGAACAATAAGGTCGAACTCACATTTTGTGCGGAACGCTATTTTTAATAAATAAATAATAAATAACTTTAGCTGTACAAAACCTTATACAAGGTTGCCTTTCGTTTTCATGCTTTCTATTTAAAAGTTGTAGTTTCAGGTACATTTGAAAGACAGATTTCAAAGAGGTGCTGTAGAATACTGGATGTTTAACAAATGAAAGATTAAGTGTGTTCAGTAATCTTAAGCCACTAACAAAATATTTGCTACAAATTTGGTACTATTTTTGTGGTCTGCATGAAATTCGCCATTACTAGAGTTAAGGAGTGACAAATAAGTAAATTCAACATACTGCTTAAAGCGGCTTCATTGTATTTGTTAACACAATCTTTTAAAATGAGTATAAGGTCTGATACGCAATGAAGTATTACCATAGTTACCGGAATAACCAACACTATAGAAATTGGCGTTGGCACATCGCTAAGGTCTTTTGTAAAAACTTAAAGTGTAATATCTAATCTTCTTATATCGTATAAGTAGAAATTTAGATGGCACTCCCATCTTTCAGTATTACACTGACATAATGACAATTCCACCTAGCTGCCGTAACGGGTACTAGTTCCTAAAGGAAGTAACCTGTAGCGTGACAAGTTGGTGGTCCCACGGCAATTTTTACAAGCGACATTAAAATGCATGTATATGCTATGCTGTCTGCACCGCAACCAACTGCAAATAGATCTATTTCGCTATCATTATAGCTCGTCAGTGCAGTTTAAGTCTTTCTATATTTTGACAATGCACTAGCATATCATACATTATCATGACAAGTTACTGTCTCTCTGGTAGGTGGTGGCAGCACAACCTAACGAATGGAATGTAGTCTATGTCAACCTACAAACCTTGTTCACGAAAAGCTCAAGCTAAAGAGCCGATTCCTTTCATTCATTTTAGCCAATTTGTTACGGGGTATATACTTGGAATAAAAAGAGCAGAGAAGGTAAAGAATTTATACGTATTTTTTACAGCATATAGTCTCAGTACAAAAAAACAAGAGAAAACAGGAGCTAGGCGGCGGATTTGATAAAACCACTCTTATAATAAAGGGTTTATTTTTATACGATAATATCGATCAATACCAGACTAGTTAATTAAAAACTACATTTTTCATGACTGTCTACGGAATTAATTAGGAACCACACATACTTTAAACATTTATAAGTGTAAAAGGTAACAAAAGAATACTACCCAAATAGTGCATTACGACGTTGAATTTTCACCGGACTGGTGAATCCACACCGCGACGAGTCTGCCGTAGATACTTTAATTAATTCGTTCTCTCATGCATATTTTAGCCTAAGTAAAAACAGTTAATACAAACTACAAAGTGGCCCTAGCATTTCATTTAATTAAATTTCTTGAACCGAACAAAAATGGATTGCCTGAAGTAGCTGCTATTGCACCAAGGATTATAAAAACATTGTGGAATAATTTAAATTTAAAGGAGATTCTAGTGTTTCCCTCCTTTTTGCTTCTTTAAGAGCAGTTTTTAAATTTATTGTTTATATGTAAAGGAGTAATGGAGTGACAATATAAAGAGAATGCCAGATGATATTTGTCTACATTGCGGACTGTGAAATGAATATAGTAGATACTGACAGTTTTCCATGTATATATTAAAATGATGCAACTTCGTTTTGTTACCAATACTTACTCAATACCACTGAAATAACATTTTTTACCACATAAAGAGTAATTAACTTCATCCCATACTGCTCGATTGTACAGTCTTATAAAAGGAGTTGTTTACAACGCGATGGTGAGTAAACCAGTAACACAAAACGAAAGATGTAGCAGCTATAATGAAGAAAAGGAGGCAGAGGATTTAAACTTTATTTCAAGAAAAAGTGTTAAGCACGCCTGTTTTATATTGCTAGTAAATTCCGCATGGCTATGAACATTTGCAAATATTAAGCGCATTATAATATCGTGGGTGTTCAAGGAAAAGACACTTAGTCGATTTTGGGTATTTCTTATAATTTAAGACATTAATTCCAAAGGAGTTACTCTCTATATTGTAATAGCCTCATAAACATGAACAATTCTTAATCAAACATATGCCAATTTTGATATACTTTATAATGGCGTCCTTCATTTAGTTAGCTTTTGATCAGGACTCTTATGATATAATAAAAATCTAGGATGGAAAGGTTGGCACATAGACATACATACTAAAAGTTAAAGAATTTATGACTCATTATAATAACCTTAGAGATTCCTGTCTTTTGGAGTATCCTAACTCACCTGTGACAACGAAGGAAAAACGGTCACAGCAGAGAAGAACTCCGTTCTAGTTCTAGTCTTAAATAAATAAATTTAATAACTCATTTTTTAATAACTAACCAGAAGAAGAACCGTATCACATCTGAAAAGTATCCACGCCCGTTATAGTATACTGTTCAAAGAATACTACAAAATCATTACAAGTAAAAAATCTATACAGTATATTACACCGTGCAGCACTAGTGATGTTTTTCTCGATTTTAGATGAAAATGAGAAGTTAAAACTCTTAGAATATAGAAACGTCGCTGTACATCAAAATGGAATATTACAATATAGCTAAAAAGACAACTGGAGGTTTATACTATGACGTAAAGAAAAAATAAGAATCGGCCAAATTACCTAAGGAGATAGTCTCTATTAAGTGCAATGAGAACATTGGTAGTGTAGTCTGTTGTAGTGCAAAACTTATTATATGAACTAACTAATTTCAAAAGACAAAGATTTCTGCTATGATATGTGGACGCTATACCTAGGCAAAGGAAAAGACTTCGGAAAAGCAACACTTCACTTCGTGAGAACTAAAAAATATTACCTCCAAAAAAAAAACTTAACAGAATACAGGGTATGCCCGATTTTTTTCCTAGAAAACATTACACATTAACAATATCGTGGTTCTGAATGCGTTCAAGTATAGAGGTAAAACTGGTGGAGTAAAAGAGGAAAATTGGAAACAAGTAATAAAACCAACTGAGACTGTTAAAAGTGGTATCGATGCTTTTCAACGAATTTCACTATTTGCGGAAATCAAGTAAAATGCAATGCTTCTATAAGAAGCTCTCAATTTCGAAGATGTATTTTTTATAAAAAGAGATTTTTGTAATGAACGTAAGAAATCCGTAGCATGAAAACCTACAATGGATTTTTTGTCCAAATTACAACAACTCATTTTTCAAACTAGAAGTAATTGTATGTTATACCAAAACGTGTCTGTTACATTTGGCTTGCAATCTGTGCTTCAAGTGCCATCATTCGATGAAATTCAATATACTACAGCATTAAAATGTATACAAAACTACTTACGAATCTTTTCCACCAAATAATGCATTTTCTCTGTGCTGAACCGAACTGAATGGGAAAAGAGGGAGTTCGGAAATTGGGACTATCCTGTTAGAACATCTGAAGAGTTTGTTTCTATAAGTTTCGCGGTGGTCTGACACTTCTGGTGTGCTGAACAGAAATTGGCACATAACATATCATAGATAATTATATAACCAAATATGTAATTGGACTAATAAAATGGTTGCAAATAAAGTGTTTAAGGTACATCAAAGAACAATAATCGTAATACAAACATTACAAATATGAACAGCATAGCTCAAGAAATAATAATACACCACATGTGTCCAATTAGTACAAAGAAGAAGATATACTTTTTAAAGTTGTGTCATTCGCTACCTATTCCAGAGGATTTTCGTGGGTGGTACAACCATGCAACTTGATGACTGTATCTAATTCTTTTTTATTGAAATTTGAAATTAAGTTTTAGTTTACTTATGTTTCTGTCTATCCAAAAATGTCAGTAGAAATAAATGTGTTTGAAATATTTACGATTTTGTTACGATTTAACACTAGTTACTATAAAAATGCATGTCTATGCTGTGCTGTCTACACCTCAACCAACTGCAGATAGATGTGTCTAATTCGCTGTCATTACAGCTCATCAGTGCAGTTTAGGTCTAGTGTAGACAGCACGGCATAGAACTGGTTTTGCTTATATACCAAAGCAATGGTATGATGTAAGTAAGAATTTAGGATGGCAATGCCATCTGTCAGCATCACACTGACATGCAGCTAGGTGGCTTTATTATCATGTCAGTGTAATGCTGACAGATGGCATTGCCATCCTAAATTCTTACTAGTTACTATACTTTTCTCTGTACGCCCACGATATAAAATTTATTTTTGACGTTTGGTGGTACAATACAGGCATTTATAAAAATAAAACCCATATTTGAAAGCAACAACATTTTCTATGAAGTTTAGGCCGTAATTTGTTTATATAGTTCTTGCTTGGACTACTACTGTAAGATTTAAAGCTTTCATCCCTTCGGAAAACGCAGATTAAGTGCTATTTTATAAATTAGTGACTTGTAGATTTTTGTCATATTTACGTTTATTACTTTTTCATAAACACCATCCTTATTTATCCCAGGCAGTGTAGAATCAGAATATCTGTTAAAATTATTTATCGCGTTCTGCAGTTTCCTGCTGATCCACATATGCAGGAGCACTATTCACATTTCAGACGTCTCCGCAGGTGTCCTGGGTGCGCCATCGAGATGTTCACCTCCTGACAGTCGGCAGATACACGTACACGAGCGACCAGAGATTCAGAGCCATCCATCAACCACACTCCGAGGACTGGACGTTGCAGATCAAGTACCCCCAGCACAGGGATTCCGGAATATACGAGTGTCAGGTGTCCTCCACCCCGCATCTCAGCCATTTCATACACCTGACAGTTATAGGTAAGTTCCACTAGTTATGTTAGCAACTACAAATAAGGACGTATTTAACATTAATAACAGATATCCTTTATTTCTGTGGTTTTTTGCATAACTTTAAGGAATCCGGGGTCAATAAATTCTAGATTTCTGACTTAAGGGCTTTATTTACGTACAAATTATGAAATACACTAAATTCAAACACCACTAGTTTAATTCACTACTTCTATAGCACTACAACTTCGATTAACCTCTATCTAAAACCCTACACTTGATTCACTAGCACTTAAAACACTCTGATTGCCTCGTCCGCTTTTGGTTCGCTGCTTCTAAGCTTCACGATTGGTCGATCACCTTCGTGATTGTTCGATTTTCTCAATAAAAGATCGTCATATGTCATTCGTCATTCTGGTTGCCTAATCCGCAGGTGCTAGCCTTTCACATAATAACACTAGCCCCTCCTTAGAAACGCGCTGTCTCGATCAATTTCAGTTGTCAGAATCTGTGTAATACTCACTTAATCGGTTTATGTGTACCATCTTCATCCTTGATCTTGGGCTGTGCTGAATTGTAGTACCTTGTAAGGTCACTCCTAGGATGGGGACGTATTAGGCGAAACTCCTTTCCTTCGTTATGGGTTATAGAACCACATCAGGTGTCCTTAGTTGAAAACTGCCTCATTCCCTCTTGTATTATAGCATCATATAGAGCTCCTAAGTTATACTGCTTCGTCTTTCCCTCAGTCGCGTGGTTGGAACCTTCCTGGTTGCTCAGGTTAGACACTTGAATTACCATTTCTCTGCATCCTTCGGACAATCCACCCAGTAATCTTGTTCACTCCTAGGTGGGCACCCAATTGCGGCAGACTTTTACTGCAGCCCTCAGCAGTCCATTCTTCGCTTTGCTAGATGGTGACTATCATTACATTGACCATAACCTGTTCCACCCACTCGTAGAGTATGATTTCTTCATACGGCCTTTTCGATAAAACATCAAAATTCCTAGATACTTMGCCTGGACCATTCGGAATTTCTTCTTGAAGTATTCGGGTTTGCGGCACCGGTAACAGGTTTTACGTGCGCTGGGTTTGATTACGTCCGTTTCAGAATCTTTCAGATTCTTTGAAGACTCTGCTTGTGAGTGCTTGACTGGGTGCTATACAATTGCTGCAAATGTTGTTCTCCAAAGTGCAGTTCCAAGGCTGCCGACCAAGCGCTGGTCCACGTAGCGCAAGCACCAAATCTGTAGCATTCTCTCGCTCATTCCAGTTTTTTGTCTGGCTAACCTTTGCGAATTGCAATTTGTACATTTCCAATCAAATATGACCATCATATAGGTGTTGTCTAACGGTACTGTTTCCAGACAATTTTTACAGTCTAGGTTGTATTTTAAAACTTTTCTTCGAGTGAATCCTATTTTCGTTTCTCCTTTAAGTAGTTGCTTTAAGGTGGATTTTCTTTCTTCTTGGCCTATTTTAATTTCATCCTTAGTTTCTATAAGTTCGGTTTTAATTTCTGTTTATCTAATTTTCATATTACTCTGGCTGTATTGGTTTCTTTCACGATTTCTATTAGCCGATTAGTAATTTAGCATCCATGTTGGAAGCGTGCTTCTTGTAATTGCACCTACTTTAAATTCCAGTTCACTTACTTGATCTTACTTGACCACTAGTAATGTTAGAACTTGATTTCTTCTAGTTACTTCTTCTCAAACTTTTCAAACAAATGCTGTCTTTCTATATCACAAAACACTCCCGAAATAAAAAATTCCGCTTGATATTAATTGTCACGGAATCCGACAAATAGTTTTGGATTGCTGATTTAAATGCTTTATTTATGTAAAAGTACCGAAGTATGGTAAATCCAAACACCAATAGTTCAGTTCATTGCAGTTATACAGCTACTAATTCAATTGGCCACTATTTAAAACACTGCAACAAAGCACTGCACTTCACTCAGTAGCTTTTAAAACACTGGGATCGCCTTGTTCGCTTTTCCTTCGTCGCTTTTAAAATCAGCCTTCGCGATTATTCGAGAACCTACGATTCGGTCGATAAAAGCTAGCCTTAAGCTATTCGTCAGTCTGGTTGCCTAATCTCCAAGCGCTGGTATTCCACATAATAACATTAATAATAATAATAATAATAATAATAATAATAACAATACAGTGGTGTGAAACTTTATACAACACTATTATTTTCCTTATGAATGATCACACTTATTGAAAACCAAAAGACAGATCTAATAATATCTTGAAATACACAAACTTTTTACCGTAGCAATCTGTTATGACTCAAGCAGTCAATTCTTAGATCCTCTTCGAGATCAACATTGGCACGTACAGTTCTAACATTAATTCATACTTAGTAATTAATATAAAATATTATTCCTTCAAGAGACAAGTATTTATTTACCACAGATGATTTTGATTTATTCTTGGTTCTTGGTTTATTCTTATGCCCCATATCATAACAATTTATAACACCCCCACGACTTTAGTTTTTCAAATCTAATGATGTTACCTCAAAGATATAATGATCATTACTTGCTAACGCCCTAATATCCTGCCACTCCGCAGCAATAATTTAGTTAGATAGATAAGTTATATATAATTATATAAAAGAATCTTCCAGTCATTTCGATTACATCTCCGTTACAGAGTATCGTCTAGTGGCCATTTTTAAATTATATTCTCCGCTAGCTATCGGTTTACGTGGTCAGCTTAGCGATATAGTCGGTGTTAAGAGTGTAACACCACGCCAATAACCGAGTATGGTGTAAGTTACCCCCTTTACGGCTGTAGGAATAAAAGGAAGGACCATCAAATTTCTGCAGCATTACGAATATAACTCTCGTAAAGTAGAAAATAAACCGGACGGTAGAACTTCTGCCGCTATATTGTATAAAACTGCACTCCTATCCTACGGCACTTAGCTTAAATTGTTGGCTGCAACGGTTAATCTTTTATTTTCTGTGGCAAGGGATTTTGTAGGATATGAACTGGAGTTCAGCTGAAAATTACAGTTTCCAAATTACGTAATTTGCGGATTTATGCTAATACAAACATTTAAGGAAGAGAGAGATAGATAAAAGGAATGACAGCTTGCTCTGGAAAAAGACTAGAATAGAACTTATGTACGCCTTCCTTTTTTGGCTGCCTTGCAAACCTTGTTCAATTTTAAGGTCTCATGTCGTAGTGTTTAGGCAATAAATAAGCAGCGATATATCATGTATTGTATTACGCACTCATATAAAAGTTATTTACAATTATATGTATAAAGTATGGATTCGTTTCTTTTGCAGATTCTTTAATTATATCGTATTTCGAATCTATATATAGGCATACTATGCTAAAAAAATTATTTCAACTTCAAAATCTTGCTGCTCTTCCACCTATCTAGGCTAACACATAAATCTAAATAATATAGTGTATTATACAATATGCGGCCAAATACCTTAGGAAGAGAAAAAGAAAAGGTAGGCAGGAAGAAAGAAACGTAAAAAAGAAGAAAGAGGGATCCTATATGAGTAGACGTAGGTACGGCTGCTACAAGTATATATGGGATTGTCTTCAACAGCAAACAAGCTTTTTAAGAATTTTCTGATTATATGAAACATTTTATCACAGGGATGTTGACTTATAACGTTAATGACTATATATGAATATGAACAGTTAAATAATTGCATACGACGAATCGGTGGTCTGACATGACCTTATATTAATATTATGAACGTCCGATCGGAGGATGATACTCTCATGAAAATATGGTGGTGTATTGTATTTTATAATTCTATAAACACAGCAGTCAGAATGCAAATGACGTCGATTTAGAATATTCAGTCGCCCACACCTGCGCAGAGTACTACTAACATGTTAAAACTTTTGAATGCCATATATGAAACATAAACAAGAATTATACTGCAAAATAGATGAATGATGGCGAACGGTAGGGATGAGACGCGTTGGCGCCCGCCTCAGATCGTGCCGACCATCGTATACCAGTGGCGGCGCAAATGAAATTTTTTTGGTTTGCACGCAAAGTTGTGTTTGGGAAAAAGAAATGCAGTTATTAAGTAAACAAAATAACGTAGGTAGTAGAAACCTAAAAATATTGTCAGTAAAACATATGCATACATGTGAGTTGTTAAATTACTATCGGAACCAAAAAAGGAATGAAAAAGAAAACATACTTAGAAGAAACAATAAAACTGTAGAATAAAGAGAACTAATTACTAAGCACAAACAAGGGAAACAAAAATAATATATCACACATTCGAGTGAGTTGTTAAGTTACTACCAGAAATTCAAGGCAAATGAAAATGAAAACAAGCGAAATAAATAGGTACATGTCCACTATCTAATCACTATCACAGTCACTGTCACTACTATCTTGTAAGTTAATAATTAGAGGTTCCACTTCACTGAGATTATCAACACTTCACGCTCTATATATTTGCCCTCTACTTTAATCACGTGATCACAGCGCTTCTTCCAATCTTCGGGTGTTATCTTGCTGAATTCTTCTTCGGCTACCACCCTTGCGTCATCCAATTTGAACATGACATTTCTTGCACCAACGTTGTGTTTTATGTGGCCCAAATTAACTCGATGGGATTCAAATCCGGGTGGCAGGCTGGTAAGCGTAAAACGGTATGTCCATGACTTCGTAACAAGTTGTCAAACTTGTAAGTTAAATGGCGCATTTTGTTATTTTTAATAATTTCGTACAGTTTTGGTTTCAAACTGTTTGGATCGAAATTAATGTTACGCTCCGTAAGCCAGCGCACCATATCTGCTTTCTTGGAATTTGACGACTGTGCTGGATTGGTTTGCACATTATAGTACGGCGCATTATCAATAACAGTGACCTAATTCCTTGGCAAATTGGGGATTAACATGTTTTCCAGCCACTTTCCGTAATTACCAGAATTCATTTCTGAATGGTAATCACCACTTTTTGTTCCCGACTTGAACATTAATGGGCATCCAAGTAAGAACCCTTTTACCATCCTGCGTGTATGATGATAAGCCCCTGACCTTTGGACATATTTGCAAATAACCCTTTTGTCGAATCATCCGTCCAGTTTTTCGACGAAGTATATCCACTATGCAGGTAAATTTCGTCCAGATATACAATTGGTGTATTCTGATTTCGGAAATATTTTATTTTATCCAAATAAGCAATTCTAGGTGATCTGATGTCGTGCCTTTCGATTAGCAATTTCCAATTATCTTGAGTTCTCATCCACCTGAATCCCATGTTGTGCAATAAAACCCTCAAAGTGTTGTTCGATCCATGCCAGTCTAAGTCAGTTCGTATCTTCTGGTTTAATTGTGCTACTGTCACACGATTTCCTTCGGTCTTGTGAAATTCGTGCACAATACGACGCAAATCAGTCTTCTTGTATTCCGGAAAATCTCTTATTTTCAGGAGTACTGATCTGTGGTTTTCCATTATTTTCCGATGCACTGTAATCACCTTCACGAACAATCCTCTCGGTAGTTCTGACAGAGATGCCCGTAGCAATAGATGTCTTACATTTCACACTTTCAAGAGCATCTGAGGCACCGCTTTTATTTATAAAATAATAATAATACACACGGTATACTACTTCCCTCGTTTGACTTCGCAAAGTTTTTTCCGCCGTCCGACATCGTGCACAATTTTCAGTCACGACACGACCATTCGCGATTTCAGCAAGTACTACCATTACGACGGCACTGCTTCTGAGTTACAAATGCGTTTGTGCGCAGCCCCCACCGCTCGCCATCATTCATCTGTTTTGCACTAGTTGTATAAAAGAGCTAATGCCATCTCAATTATATGTAATGGTTTTATCGCCTATTTGTATAATCATATGTAATAATAATTGTTTTAACGGGTATGTATGCCAATATTTCGGTATCCTGGCCGGGAGTCGAACCCGAGACCTCCTGAACGGATCTCTAGCGTGCTAACAAATTACACCACCGCACCAGGGCGCTCCAGTCGAATCCCAGCCAGGGAGTAATATATCGCGTACATTACTCGCCTGGCTGGGATTCAAGCCGAAGTGCCACGATGGTGTAATTGGTTAGCATTCCAGAGGTCCGTTATATAGGTCTCGGGTTCAACCCCCTGCCCGAGCAAGAAACAACTTTTTATTCCGGCCTACATACCCGTTAAAATAATTATTACGTATACAAGCTTGAAGCTTCTGTAATCTATAACAGTCATAGCAGTGATTTGCCTGTAACAATACCAAAGCTTTAGACAGTCACCGCTTAATCGGTTTATTCAAAATTTGCTTGTGAGGATACAAAATTTTCAGGTTGTTGTACCCCCTTCACACGCAGTGGTTCACGTGATCTGAGAATGTCAATCGATCAGTAAACAGTAGGGCATTCTATCACATAAAATGTAGACTAATAATCTTTCACTGCTTCAAAACTATGTTCAGCTTTGCGAAATATGCTATATACCAACTTTCTATCTAAACCAACAGCCACTTTTAACCACAAGACTCTACTGAGAAACTTAACATTTCTTTATCTCAGTAAAAGTAAAGCGAGAATTCGCATTGTACGAATTAAACAGAAAGAAACGAAACGTTTTTATTCGACGGACTGGTTAGTTTCTGCATAGTGTATACAGAAAGTTACGTGCAAGAAAGGAAGCACAGTAAACCTAAAAAAAAAAAACGAATGCACAATACAATTACACTGCGAAGTGCGCCACCTGTGCAGCGGTAGCGCTGCACCTATACCACAAAATTGTGATGCATCGCAGTGCTCCGTCGAGTGGACTTCCACTTGTGTTGATAAAGCAACGCAACGGTGGCGCCAAGTTACTGGTGTTCCGAAGTAATGAACTTTCATTTTACATTTCTCCCATTGCAGATCTCGTATGTTCACATAAGTATGTACTACAGTATAACGATAAATTAGATGAATACCTTTTTATAAGCGTAGGTATATACCGCTATATATATATATATATATATATATATATATATATATATATATATACTTCGTTTTTTTTTTCACTGTGACCGTATTTCATTAGATATAAAGGATAATTTTTTTCCATTAAATGTAGAATTGTATTCTGTTGTATTTTATAATTTACTTATAAAAGCGTTTCAAGTTTATAGTTATAAATATAAAATATATATAATATAAAATTAAACCCGTTCATCGCAAAAGTGCTCCACTAAAATAGGCTACCAGATGCTGAATATCTTTATATTTTTTGTGAGTTATGAATTGGTCTTAACTTGTGTAATTCATATTCATAATGCAAAGGTTGACCTACAAATAAAACCCAGGTAATGATATAAAATACAACATTTATCCGGTTCCAAGGTCTGACATATGATAAATGGACCTTACAATAATTTAATTCTAACTGTCACGTATATTTTTCTCGAGCTATACAGCCACTGTGGAGTCCTCCGACGGACCGCCTTTGCATTTAGATTAACCCTTTTCMGCGTGAACCCACAGTGAGAAATTGTTGTCGTTATTAAATTTAATTTTTGCCAGCTTATTTAGGATTCGGAATGAGTGACTTTATCGTGCGTAAACTCATTTTCGTAGCCCCAAATGTTTACTTGTAGCGGACCAGAGGGAGAATGCCGAGGGTAGCGGCAAAAAATATACCTAATTAATTCATTATTATCCAGAGAGCGTTGTTGGTGTCTCGAAAAACAAACAGGCAAATCTGCCCGACGACAGGTCAATTTAAAGTTTTGTTTGAGTTACGCATGCTAAACGCAATCGAGAGCGACGTGCGAGGATGTGGCCTTCAAACAAAAGCGTGAATTATTTCCCCGATTGCTAACTTAAGACTTTGTATCTCCAAAGAAAATAATGAAACTTTGTAGCAACAAAAGTAAGCCATTTCAATTTTTGTATCAAGATCTACGCATTACAATTTCAAGAAGTTAAAAAGTGCTAATGCCTAATGCCTACATCATATTGCCCAGTATGAATGAACCAATATATTTATCTATTACTTCCACATCCAACGGATGGGAAGTTTGTATCGCGAAAGAAATTTTCAAAAATTTTTATTTGCTTATTCGTTTTAAAATGGTCGAAAACGCAAAAAAACAAAATTTGAGCAAAAACAAATTTCTTGTCTGTGCGTCTGTGTCTGTGTGTCTGTGTGTCTGTGGTTTTGTTTGTGGACACGATAACTTTCGAAAGACTTAATATATGAACTTGAAATTTGGCAAACGTATAAATCTCAACTACCCAAAGCGACCTATTGTTTGTGGGGCAAGGAGGGTATCAGGAAGGGGAAGAAATTTGCAATTTTTAATTTTTTTCGTATTAATGTGATTAGTAGTATAACTGCGAGTATTATTCGTTCTTATAAATTTTCGGTGCAGCAAACTGTTTAGAAGATATTAGCAAAAAAGCGTCACTTAAAGAAAACGGTTTTTCCTAAATATCTCCGAATATGTTTAATATATTCAAAAAATGAAAATACCGTCAGATAGGAAATAAAATTTCTCACAAAAAGTATCTTAGAAAGTCTATCAAAAATTTTGACATTTTCGAAATATTCCCAAAAAACCTATTTTGGACACTGCTCGTACGATTTTTTTAAATTGTTGTATTATATAGAAAATCAAATTTCTGATCAGTAAGCACTCTTGTAATTTTTTTGTTAAGATAATAATTTTCGAGTTATTTGGGAAAAACGATTTTAAAAATTTATATATTTTTGCTGAATGTGATTTATTGCGGGTTTGGATCAATAAGCTGGTTATTTTGTAGTCTCTTTATTTGCTAGCCAAGCTTTCGGAACCATTTGGTTCCTTCTTCGGGGCTTCTAAAATACAATTTAACAATACAAACATGAAGCAAAATATAAAATTATAAAACTCACCAAATGCGAAAATGTTAATAAAACTGCCCACGATTAACAATTGTAATATAAAAATTCATATTGTATATAATAAACGTATAAATATAAATAAAAATGTCCTTTTGAAACCACTGATTAATGTGTTATACCATTTTGAATGCATTGTAAAGTATCAAGATACGTTTTCCTTGTTTTCAAATATTTATGTCAAAAATAATTTTATGACAGCCTGGTATATAATTGCACATTTTTATTTATATTTATACGTTTATTATATAGCATATGAATTTTTACATTACAATTGTTAATTGTGGGCAGTTTTATTAACATTTTCGCATTTGGTGAGTTTTATATTTTGCTTCATGTATGTATTGTTATATTGTACTTTAGAAGCCCTGAAGAAGGAACCAAACGGTTCCGAAAGCTTAGCTAGCAAATAAAGAAACTATAAAATAACCAGCTTATTGATCCAAGCCCGCAATAAATCACATTTATCACTAAAGCATCGTGAATTAGAAACATATATTTTTGCTAATATCACGAGGACTGTCTGCCTAAGAAAAAAATGTGTAGAGAAAAAATGCTCAAAACCTGATTACCAATCGTATAGTACATATAAGAAATAAAAACGTAAATGTCATTTGACAATTGGATGTGGAAGTATTGATTAAATTTGCAATTATTGTGATCAAAAGGTTAACTGAACAAAGAAGTGTTTTACATAAGATCTGATTCAGTTTTACCAAAATCTTAAAAAGAAGCAATATTTCTCTTTAATACTACTTCATAGCTTTCAGTATTACTTAAACATATATAAAAAGGTATAAAACCTAAACTTTTTTGTATAGAAATAAAAAGGTGAAATATTTTTTTGTGATCATTTCATTTGATTATTCCGGTCCAATTAATTACCCTAGATAGCGATAAAATAAAAGATAAAATAAAATTAATAGGAAGTTTAGTATTTCCAGCAATAATTATTATGTAAATATTTACGTGCCCTCTTCAGCAATAAAACTAAGGCTACAACTATAGTAATATACAAGACCATTAAAAATTACTCAAACTAAAGGATAAAAATTGTGGTTGGTATAGCAACTCTTTTTCTGTTTACATAATTAAAGTAGAATGCGCTAGCGGGGAACATCGGATAACAGTTGCAGCCAAACGGGCGACTCTTAAATAAGTTAAAACAGTTGCAAGAATGGCCGACTTGCGTGTTAAATTATGCCGTTGAACCACGGGCCTTGTTGTAGTCACAGTTTCCGAACACTACGTCAGCATTAATTAGGCACTTCCGGCTGAGCAATTTGCGAAACACAATGCTTACTTTGCATTCCGTTCGCTCAGATATACGGGACTTTAAGTAAAGGAAATCCTGAATCCGGATTTTTCAGGCGTGTTCGAAATTTATTACAATGAATCTTGAGAGGCCAGTTTGAATTTCAAATGCGACCGCGGGAGGAGTTAAGCCCAAACTTAGCAGACCAAATAATGAACCCCCTACAACATCGGCGAATTAAGTAAATATTTACTAAAATATTCATATGTTTGCTTTATCTCTGATTGCGAAAGCAGGGCGGAGTAATTACAGACACAAGGATCCGTTGTTTACGTAAGTTGTGGCATTGGGATAAGTGAGAACATTAGCAGATTTGTTAGGTATTATGTGTCAAGATTGCACGTTGTTGTAGTGTTTATCCGTCAATAACGGTATGGAAATAAGCTACTGTTAATTTATTAACAGACAACACACAGAAACCTTGATAATCATCCTGAGGGCTCCAAAAATATGGTAACATGTTATATGTTCAGAGATAAAACGGATGGTACCAGAGAAAAAAAACATACAACGTGATTTTGAAAGTGATGTCTTAAACTACAGCATCTCAACAACGTATTATTAATACAATATATATCGGTAGTATAATCCATTTCCTTTAAAAAATATAAATATCAAAACCGGATACCATTCGGCATTACTGAATTCCAAAACAAACACAATCATTAAGGTAAAGAAGCTTACCGGCCTAAAAAAAGAGCTAAGTTCAGGCGCAGGAACAGGTCGGTGCGGGACAAACACAAAAAACGCATAGCTTCATCACGAAAGAAGTTCAAAATGTAGTCCATTATTGTCCACACAAGACGGAACTCAACGGATCATGGAGACTCGCACTTAACCATTTATCGGATGTAACTGAAGAATAGTCTGGTGCACTAACCTATCCCAACCTGATAACGCACATAAACAGTGGCGCAAAAAGGGATTTCTTTTAAATGATTGATAAATTGCTAGGCCATAGACGTACGTACATTTTCGCATACAAATTCAGACTTTTACAAACCACCGTGGAAATTAAAAAAGTAGTTGTGGGTTTAAGCAGAGGCATAACTTTCGCAGTCACATAGTATTTATGTTATGTAGTTACAAAAGGTCCATTAGCGATTCTAAAACTTATAAACGTATACTTGTGTATAAATTAAAAAAAATATTGTTAATATATTTCATAGTTTAAGTTTTGGTCATATAGACATTAGTGTAAGCGCTAAAAAAACCATTGGGTTGTAGAACCAGCCTAAATGATTGTGGATAACAGGTTATCATGCATAATARAATATTGAACTGATAATTTGGCGCTTTAATCATCTTGTGGTAGCTATGTGTAGCAAATGAATATATTAATAAAGGATATGTCAAGCAATATCAAACTTTGAAAAACTATGGAAATATTGTATGTGAAACTAGAAGTAAATCTAGACTCTTAACATATTTTAGCGAAGACGGTGTAACTGTAGTTCAAACTCTAGCATATTTTTACAGGCTACCGGATTTGCGTATATTTGAAACTTAAAATGTGAGCAAAATAAAAAAAGATTAATATTGAAGGAAGAATTATAAAAGGGAGGATTTTCTCTAGATTTGCATTTGCATTTGAATAAAAATAGGACAAACTGATCTCGAAGAAATAGAAATAATAGCTGTACCATTAACTGGTGATTATTTCCAACACTTGGAAGCAGCTCATGAAACAGCATTTTTTATTCACAATCATGTTTGAAGTACATAATCAGTTTTGAAGAAATAAGGATATAACAAACAAAATGCGCGAATAATATTAGATTTTACTAGTTTTGTATTCTAGGAACAATCATGCAATCTTTTAATAAAGGTGGGTAACACGTTATCGGACTAAACATGTAGAGGCATCACAGTGTTCATATGAATGCTAAATATTATGGCGTTTTGAAATGACATTATATATCGATAGTAAATTGTAACATATTTTACGATTCACAATCTGGCTATCGGACATTCTCAGGGATAAGTAGTGATGATACAGTGCGCATCCGCCGTGTAAACTTTTAAACGCAATAAGTTATAAGAATCCCATAAAATAAGAGTAAGATAACCGAAAAATTACTTAATTTTTCGCATCATATATTTTTTCTTAATCCAAAAAAATATATAGAATATGTTGATAATACAAACTCCCATACGTTTTTTTTATATTAAATATATCATATAATTCAACAATCGACAGATGACAAGTATACCTCAAAGCAACTGTAGTGTTCAACTTCCTAAGCGGCGGCAAACTGATTTAATCGATAATTTCCATAAGCTCTCTGGATGCCTGAATCATTTATAGAAACCCTGTAGAAAATGTAAGTGGCTTTCAACAAAAGTTTAGCGGGACCCCTCTTGCTGTTGCACTATCTTCAGGTTTGGTAAGATTATATACCTGAAAAGGAAGTAATTTTTTAGCTTTCTTGCCAGCATTTTATCGGAACTTTCTAATATAACGCGTTCAAGAGCTCACGTAAGTGGAGGTTTTAGCAGCGCATTGTATAAAGAGGTACTGAATTAGTACTGGGATTCTATCGTTTAGGAGTATACCTATTTGTATTTACTGCAAATATAATTTTAATGAACAAGACTTCAAGGTAGAATGGTAATTACGCCATAAAAATTTTATAATTATTATCTGTAAATATCTAAACGTAATCACCCTCATTTAGGTGCACCTCAGTGAGGGTGTAAATAACATTTATTATTAATGCCACATTCTAGAAGACCAACTGTGATATCGTGAATAATAGAAGCTTTTGAAGCAGTATAATCATAGTATCGAGAACCGAATCCCTTCGCCTTATGTACATGAAGACTCTTGTCAGCCTTCAACGCCATTCTTTTCTTTCTCAGCAGCCAGCCGCCAAGCATCGAAAGAATTTGACGAGGGCTGACGTTTCAGCAATGGCTTTTATTAAGTGTATCCCTTGGAGCATCAAAAATTTCGGCAACGTTAAGCTTGAATAATTGAGGTCGTGCAGGATGGGAGGGACCAACATTCTTTGCGGGTTTTGCGAGTCTGTCAGCTGTATCAGTATTGATTCATTAATCACGGACTTGTTCGTTATCTTTGATCTGGGGGTTCGTCGAGTGAATTTGTAATTAAATTTAGGAAATGCTGTATAGGGTAATTTAAACCAGGCAGTTAATTCCATTTTGAAAACAATTATAATGCTCCTTTAGGGAAGAGTCTGTAAGCTCGATTCCAGAAACCCTTCCTGGAAAAGTGACATTTATCCAGGACCTGGATTTTGAATGGGGCTTTGATGGCGCAGTGGGGAGCACGTTTGACTAGTCCCGGGTTTAAACCTGGTCAGAGCTGGCAATACTTTTTCAATACATATGGATATATTCCTGTTACCCCAATTAATATCACTTATGTAAATACATTCCGGCAATTAATATCTTTGATCTTCAAAATATAATTTGGGTTGTAATCAGCTGCTGGTCGCCATAATCTGGCCACCGTAGCGTATTACGCTCCAAAGCTCGAAAATACTGAGCGACTAACGATTTAGCTGAAAATGCGGCAGATGGCGTTCAGCAGTAACGCTGATGTAAAGTACGCTCGTGGAAGGGGTGTTCTCTTGTCTGTAAGGGAGGATATTCCTTTCGTGCAAGTGGGTTTGACTTTGATTTATAAAGCAATTTCCTTTGTTGGCTGTCGATGTGATTTGTATGACCGCAAATCTGTGACTATTTTCGTCGTGTATGTTCCACCGTCTGCTTCAGCTGACACCTACCTTCAGTTCTTCAATATTCTTGATCACCATACTCCGAATATTAATACCCATGTACTAATTATGGGTGACTTTAATGTTCCGCAATTTGTTGACAGTGATCTAGTTGACACAGTATTCTTTGGTATCACCAGTATAACAATATTTATAACAATAATAGCAATTATTGGACTTGCGGCTCTGTGACTCATCATGTAGGGTTGATCACGAGGATGAGCCCCTTGTTGCTGAAGACTTCTATCACCCGGCTTTATATATTGTAATGGATATAAACGTCTCACATATCATTAATTTTCCTGTAAACAAACTTGGTACTTGTTTCAATTTTATAAAGGCAAACTTTCCTGCATTGTATGATTCTATTCTGAACTAAGACTGGTCACCCTTGGATCGAGTTGATGATGTAAATGATGCTGTTAAGTACTTTATGTCATCCCTTTATAATTTGTTAGAACAATATATTTCACGATTTCTTTACCAGAAGCATAAATTTCCAACATGATATACGAGAAACACTGGGGAATCTGATTAAATTTAACGGCCGTTTAAAGATAAAGACAATGGTGAAAGACTGTTTCGACAGATATGTTTGTGATGTGGAAGCCAATTTGGTTGTAAATTCTAATGCATTTTGGTCCTAAAAACGGGAATACTGGGATTCCAGGAATCATGAAGGTGGATCGTGAGGAGATTGGTGGGCCCCAGCAGTTTGCTTGTTATTTCCATGACGTTTACCGCTCTTCATCGACTAATAAACTTGGAAAAATTGACAATATAAGTAATACTCAAAATCTAATAAGTTTCATGGTGTAGCAGATGAGTGCTGKAGAGGTCATGGTAGCGGTGAAGCAGTTAAGGGATAGTATGACGCAAGGACCTGATAAAGTTCTGTRTTTTTTTGTCGGGGACTCTGGMTTCATTCTTMTTGGGCCTCTTGCTACAATATTCAGTCGTTCACTATATTCATGTGTGTTTCCCTACTAGTGGAAGAGGGCTAAAAGCTGTCCAATGCATAAGGGTGGTGACGTTGCAAAAGTATTTTAAATAGTTGTTTACGATCGCCTTCTGCCGCACGTTAGGCCTCATATTTCGGCGTTGCAGCATGGTTTCGTTCACGCCAGATCTACTWTGACAAACCTGGTATTATTATCTCAGTATATTTCGCAAGCTACTGATGGACGCGGTCAGGTCGATATAATCTACACCGACTTCTCAAAAGCATTTGGCCTATTAAATAATGGGATTCTCCTATCAAAGCTCCAACTTTTGGTTTAAATGACGCGCTTGTTAAATTTTTCCTTTCCTATCTTCTGGATCTAAGGCTTTATGTAAACTTCAGTGTACACGATACTTATCGAGTTCTGTACTGGTTCAGGTGTCCCGCAGGGTTCAAACCTCGTGCCGCTACTATTCGTGATTTTCATAAATGATTTGCCTGACATCTTGAAATGCAGCGCAAACTTTTATTTGCCGACGATTTAAAGATTTATGCAAACATAATATATACACTATAAGACTGCATTCGACCACAGGAGGACCTTGACTCTCTTTCTCTATGATGTCCTGTAAATTTCTTTGAACTTAATGTCTCCAAGTGTCAAATCATGAGCTGCTGCCGCAGGCCGAACCTTATTGTTTTTAGTTATAACGTCGATGGCGTTATTTGGGAGCCAACTTAGCTTTAATGAACATGTTGAACACGTCGTATCATCTGCTATGAAGACGTTAGGATTTTTGAAAAGGAACTGCTCCATTTTCACTAATGATAAGGCTCTGAGATGTCTTTTTGCTGCGTATGTCCGTAATAAGCTAGAGTATGTGTCAGTGGTATGGTCGCTGTGCCAAACAAAGTTTTTGGCCTATAAATGCACCCGCGTGTAATGAACATGTGGAACACGTCGTATCATCTGCTATGAAGACGTTAGGATTTTTGATAAGAAATTGCTCCATTTTCGCTAATGATAGGGCTCTGAGATATCTTTTTGCTGCGTATGTCCGTAATAAGCTAAAGTATGGGTCAGTGGTATGGTCGCTGTGCCAAACAAAGTTTTTGGCCTATAAATGCACCCGCGTGTAATGAACATGTGGAACACGTCGTATCATCTGCTATGAAGACGTTAGGATTTTTGATAAGAAATTGCTCCATTTTCGCTAATGATAGGGCTCTGAGATATCTTTTTGCTGCGTATGTCCGTAATAAGCTAGAGTATGTGTCAGTGGTATGGTCGCTGTGCCAAACAAAGTTTTGGCCTATAAATGCACCAGTGTGTATCCCTCGCAGGGTTTTGATCATGCGTCTCTGCCGACGCAGTACGACTTTAAATCCTTAAGCTCAAGAAGAGAGGTGGCATGTGTTGTTTTTCTTTGTCAGTTGGTCAGGGGTCACATTGACTGTTCGGAGTTAGTAGGTCAATTGAACTTCCTTGTTCCACGTTCCGGTCTGCGTCAGTTGTCTACCTTTTATTGTGGTAGGAGCAACTGCACGATATTAGCCAACTTGCCTTTGTATAGAATGTGTTATAGTTTTAACAAAATAACTAGAGTTTGTGACCTAAACTATAGTAGTCTCCGTGAAATTAAGCGTACTTGTTTAGAACATATTGTTTAGAATATTGTTTAATGCTATTTTATGTATTATATATTGTATTTGTAACATCTTCTTTTACTCGACCTACTAATGGGATGATGGCTTTGATGATGCAGTGTCTTGGCTTCTAACTTAGACAAAACTTGCAATATTTTTTATATATATGCCTGTTACCCCAATTAATATCACTTATGTAAATTTAAAATACATTCTCGCTATTACTACCTTTGACCTATAATTATGTGTAGCTTTAGTTAACTCCAAAAAAATTGCATTACTCTTTTTAATAGTTGCCATCTTTATTATAGGACTCAGCTTTTAGCTTTAAATCAAACCGATATCAGCTTGCAACCTCCCAAACCTTACACGACCAAATTAAGCACGGAACTGAAAGTTCCTTAAAATTACGCTCAAACATGAAGTGCCCCAGTTCCGTGTATCGCGTTCATTAAATCCGAATCAGCACGTTAAAATTTGAAGTCCATATTAAAATACGATCGCGTTTCCATAAAGGGCCAGAAGATTTTAATCGTGACCTAAGTGATCGGTGGCCGCGGCTCCATATCGTGACACTCGCAACAATTTTTCTCAATTTTGCGTGCTGAGGGTATATTCATTTCCCACGTTTATAAAGCACTTTGTGTTTGGGTCATTGAAACTGGGGCGGAAGCGCGAAAAAATCCGACGGAAGGCTTTGTGTTGAAAAGCACTCGCTCCAGGGAAATACCGGGTAAATTCCCAACGCTAACGGTACCCAAGGCTGAAATATAAGGAAAAGAACATCATGGCTTTAACGAAATTCAGTATTAGATCCAGAAATGTGAACTGTGAACAGATTTTATCATACAGGTATATTTAAGAGCACTTGTGCTAATAAAATTGCTTGACATCCCTCAGAAGCAACCACATATTACATAAACTTAGCCTTTCAAGGTACGGGGTAAATTGATGGATTTGTTCAGTTGATTTCTTACTGATCGCTGACAGTATAGTATGTTAAGTCGATCAGCTTAATTTCAAGGCTAGGTGTCTTGGACCAACTCTTTTAATGCTGAGCTTTTGCATATACCAATGGTATAAAGTTAAGGTTAACTGGTTAGGATATTGCAATATTAGCCATAATAAGCAACCCTGGAATAACCAGTTAAAAATTAACCGGTTATGAACCGGTTGAAAATTGACCGGTTATGAATCCCGGTTAAAAATTGACTGGTTAGGAACCAGTTATGGACCGGTTAAAAACTAAACCGATTGTGAAACCGGTTCAAAACTAAGCGGTGGTTGTTATCAATTAGATTCTGTTTTCCGGGTTGCTTCCCACGTTGCTTATTTGACCTTGACGTTTCGACACTCCTATCGATGTTTCAGTTTCAGAGCTACTTCTGAGGAAGACACCGACATGGTATCAAAACGTCAAGGTCAAATAAGCAACGTGAGAAGCAACCCGGAAAACAACATGTCAGATTTATTTTGATCAAGAATATTGATTTTGAACTGAAAACTATAAAGTTTTATAGTCGTTTTTAGAATATGCGTTTGTTTATTCGTTAACAGTACCGATATTACTTGCAAAATCCGCAAAAAATCTCTTCATTCCGACTGAAATCCACCATGTTAGTGGATTAACATAAAACCGATTAGCCGGTAAACTGGGACTGGTTAACTGGTCAATTTAAACCGGTTAACAGTCTTACTCCGGTTAACCAGTTAATTTTAATCGGTTATCCCGTTAACAGATCAAAGTAAACCGGTTAACTGACGATTTGATCATTTTTATGAAAACCAGTTTTTTCATAACCGGTTAAATTAGTTGTAATCGCCAAACCAGATACGGCGATCATTGTTGACAGCACTAGTATAAACGTTGCCAAACATGAGTTTCGTACTCGTAGATAAAATGCCAGCTATTATACCTGAATATAATGGGAGATACTCCTCAATCACATGAATTATGTATAACCATGCCTGGCATTTCTATTACGCCTTCTTACAGATCAAAATTAGTAACGAACGGATATATTAACTTCGAACTGTAAGATCTAATAGCCATTTTAAAATCCCCTTTCGTATCACTGTGCTTGTCCGATACTAACTTAATAAATGTTTATAATTAAACAAAATCACGAGTTCTAGCTGAGCCTACCACAGCCTAACGTGCGTGACGACATATACGTATCTGCATTTGTTTAGGCAATGCGTAGCGTTTATAATGACACCGCCTTTAGGCATAGGCGGAGTTAAGTAACCAATTTATTAAAATGTGGCGATGTGTTATAATCTTTTTACCTTGTTTATACGTATCTATAACACACAAGTGTAATACACAAGACGGAAAAGAAAGAAAAGTGTTTATTGAGACGTGTAAATTATTGAAATGTGTATAGTTCTCCCAATCTTCTAAGGTTGCTGAATAAGGGTTAAGCGTTTATTATAAATTCGGCTTAAATCCTAATAAACAGGTAATTTTACAGGTAAGAAAACAAATATGTGTAACAAATATTATCAGAATTAATACCCAATTATGCAAATTTATGGTAGCTGCACGTGTTTGCAGTAAACCCATTATGACAGTGATTGATTTCTACGCAAAGGGATTCCCAATATAACCTTATATGAACTGGAAGACTATACAGGTAGAGGTAAGCACTTACAAAGAAGATGTATGAACCAAAACTATTTTAAGTAAAATAAGTAGACGTAAAGAAATAACATGAAAAGCAAAAAAACTTTTTGCAAGATTAAAATCATGTATTTATGAAACCCTTAATTTAAAAGCATACGTATCAACATGTATCGCTTAGACCTCCATTTATAACCCGAATAAGTCAAAAAAATAGTGGTGCAAAAATGTGCAAGTTTGATTCGGTACTGCAAAACAACTGAAAAACTATGGTATGTCGCCTTATCAAGTGTTCTGTGATAACGTTTATTCTGAACAATTTTCTCTAAGATATCAAATAAAGCCAACAAATAGGTGAGCACGGTAACTGGACCAACTACCGTATCTTCGAAACAGTTCATGTTAGTGCACTATATCTTAGTTGTTCTTGGCTTAGAATTCGACGTATAATCAATATCCCACATAAAAGTTAGTGGTTATATTTTAATGAATGCAGTGTTAGACCGGAACTCGAAACGTGAACACCCCGTATAAATATACCGCATCCCTTTATCGAGGTGCTATAACTTTTATTCGATATTTATATTTGAAATAAATTTGTCAACTGGGAGAGCCCGGTAACTTGAGCAATCTGTACATAAATAATTATGAAGGGTTAGGTTCGCAAAACTCAATGGTTCAATGATTTAAACTCAAACGCTCTTGTGGTGTAATGGAACATACTAAAGTACTGTTCTGAAGAGCTAAGCTTGCTTTTGCGATAACCCTATACATTACATCATAATACAGGCGAAATAAAAAAAAAATACTATACATATTTTAAAATTTATTTCTTGCGAACAATTTAACTTAATTACTCATCAGAAATGTTAGTGACTTTATCTCTTCTAAGGCGGATTATACCTAATAATCAGATCATTTTTAAAAATGCAGGGAAGCGTGGCTGACCCGAAATTTATATTAATTACATTAAAGTGGATACGGGAACTGACCAATACTACTTTATTTAGTTTACATCTTGAGCAGATCAAAACAGCATAAACTTCCTGCTTGTATACAAGATAGTCACACTATCCTTATATTTCCTAAAAATACATTACGTGCTAGCTTCTCTTGCTAGGATGTGATTAGTCAAGTGGTGGATTGCCGATATTCACCATCTATCTAAGGGCGAAGTCACTTTGCCGTCTTTTACATACAATTTATCAAATACCAAATACACAAAATCTAACTCAAAACTAATCAACGTTCGATCTAGCTAACTCGTGTACGTGTACTTCCTAAATATGCGATTAAGAAAACACGTCAGAGCAGCAGCCGCTGACTTGCTAATTATGTTAGTGTAACTCAGACGCTAGTGTGCTAAACACTGCGTATCTACAAATTTTTATTGCAACGGCTTTATGTTTTTGCAAATGAATGGGGTCGTCCTACAATTTTTTTTATTTTACATTTAAGATGTACATAAAACTTGAAGCACAGAGATATTTATTTGCGATTTTTTCCGGTTCTTCTTTGCCGAGAAAAAAATGTGAAAGTATGGATTTTTCAATATCCGTTTCAAATGCCTCGATATTCCGCCACGGAGATGACGTAAAAGGTTCGCATGCTGACGAAAGCGAGAAACACCAATAATAGCCACTGCTCTAGCGGCATTGCAAGTAATATTTGTTTACATTTTTTTAGCTGCGTCGCGTTGCCAATGTGGGCAAATTTTCGGGATACCGTGAGGAATGTACTCGTAAACTGGCATTGTGATATTGGTACCTAGGTCAACTTAAGCCGTATTTGTGAAAATAACTTAAATCGCCCTTTAGTCAGTTATTCTATAATGAACAGTGCAATATAACAAGCGTATTCACTGGCCTTTTGCTAAAATACGAAAGCACTTTAACCATCGATCCTGCTTTAGAACTAATGTTTTTACTATGAGGACTTAAACGACGCTTGAAGCTTGATAATGATTAGTTTGTATATTTTCGTATGACAACAATATGATAAATTTTGAAACTGTCAGGACGATCTCTGGCCATTGTTAGGAAGAAAACGGTAAAGTACCGCTGACAACATCGCACGTTCACACGTGTTGCATGTGTCAATGTGTAACGAATAACCCTAACAACGCTAGCAGTACGTTTTTGTTTACATAGTTTGGTCAAACTTTCGATTTTCGTATTTGTCAGATTAAGTGGTGGAGCAAGATGTTGTCGGAGTCAGAATGGCTTACGTTAAGAAGTGTTTTGTTCCGTGTTGTAAGAATACTTCAGGTTATTCCTGTGTTTACATTATAATATTGACGTTGGCGGTTATACTTATACCTTCGCCCCTCTCTCTCACTCCCATTGCATTATTTGTATTTCTCTGGCTATTTATAAAACTGACAACAGTGAGCACCTAGTTACCTAGGGAGCTGTAACAGTGCGCATGACGGAAATTAGGAACCTTTTGCGTAGTTGTTAGCGGATTTAAGAAAATGTTTGAAACAGGGTAATTTTTCTACCGCCGTTTGTTACGAGTTGAATTCATCTGAAAGCAAAGTAGATGCGTGGCACTAGTATTCATAATGTAAGCAATAAAAGGCATAGGTTAAAACTATCAAATGTGCGGGACGACCCTGTTCAAATCGAGGTAGCTTTTTCTTTATCTGTGGTCGTTTCAAGGTTGGTATTTAGCCCAAATATGCATTTTGCTAGAAAGTAATATTATCTATTACACATAGAGCTAGAATGTCACTATTAAAAATACCCCATTATTTGTACTTGCATATCGTGCAGCAATCCTGAACATATATTCATATTTTTTGTCTCTACAGCAAATTCAGCGCAGGTTTTACAAGGAAAAGGTTAAATAATAAATTTATCCTGTAAAGCACTACCAACGTTTTGCTGCACCATCTTTATCTAAGGTAAGCCTATGTAAAGTGAGTATTCGCGACCGCTATATTTGACCAGAAGTGAAAGTTCTATTAAGGATGCGAATGAGTTGAAAGTGCTGTGCAACGCGTATCCTCTATTATATAAAAATTAAGAAGCCAGAATCTTGTATTTAAGAGGGGCGTTTACCTAGAGCGAATCGGGTCATTTTAAGCACCTACCGTTTTACATTTTACCGAGTTATTCGAAACTTTTTCGAAGTGAAATTTCGACATGGCAATGACAAAAGATGTAGCTACAACGTAGAGTTCGAGTTTTTTCTGAATTTGATACGGTAATGTAAATATTTGTTGTTATATTTTGCTTAAAAATGCGTATTTTTGGCGAGCTATTTCTCGAAAACTAAGGCACATAAACGTAAACTCGAACTCCACGTTGTAGCCACATATTTCTTTGTACACTACCACAAACATGAGCACGATAAATGAGTAAAAGCATTCAAAAAATCTAAAACCGCAAACCCTTTCGCACGAGTCCGTCACGAGAGCGGAATTCCAATGCCCATCCCCACCAGGTCCGTCGCGTGGTATCCAGTGAACAGTGAAGCTAAGATACAAACATGTCGGGAATGATCGAGCGGTATACGATCTATTCCGATATGAATGGATTTCTAAGATTGTATGTCTAATTACACGTGATAAGTTTAATGTTAAAAGCTCCTTCACATTAATTTACTATCTGCTGAAGTAATGGGGAGGCGGAAGGAAAATTATTATAAAAGTTCCTCCAGAAATCATAGTCGACATGCAGTTAGAATGAAATGTTATATAGTTCATATTTACAGAAATAAATGGGTTATTCCATATTTTGAATAACCTGGTATAATATCATAGTAAGTTACTAATATCATGCTTACTTTTTTATGCACACCCTACTACAGTCAGCAATTTTGCGAATATTAGTTAAAGCCCGTCTGTTGCTCGTACGATCTTTGCATGATTTCAACCTATCCGCTACCCTCTTACGTCCCATGTCCCGCTGGTAATATGGGTTGCATAGTTTACATTTCTGCCCGATCGCTCCAAGTAAATGCCCCTCTTAAGTAAGAATCTTACATTATGCAATGCCTTACCCGAATGAGTTGGGTGGTTTCAAAAGTACACTCATTGTGAACAGTTACAAAAGCAGCTGTATTTCTTCAAGGTGGATTAAATAAAATTATTCCAAGTCAATTCCCACAGTTTTATTAGTAAAGAGCAAAACGCTTTGGACCACTAAAAGTGGTCATCCTCGGCGCAACATTGTGACTGGTTAAAGAGTAAGTACAATTAATTAAACATAGTAATCAGGGTAATTAACACCACTCATGGCGTGAGTAAAGGAGATGGGCTCTTATGTGTTGAAAACCCAAAACAAAATACAAGGTGTATTAATCATGTGGGTTAGGGATATCTTTTCCATCAATCCTGTCGATTATTTTCAATATGAAGCTCTTCAAAATAWTTGTAATAGCACAAAAACCACATTGTCTATCTAGCCTTCACTTTAAACAATAAAATGTCTTCGATTGGTGTATAAACAAACTTGATGAAGACGCGTCTAGGTCAGGTTAATTGTATATCATAAATAAGACCAATGACCAACAGCCTACGGCCAGTGGTGGAACTGGTATGCATTGGTTGCATTGCACACTGCTTTGTCTTCGGTACGTGTACAACGCACATGCATTGTGCCATTGATGAGTACTTTATTTTTGCAAAATACAATTCGATAGTTTTTAATAATTTATGATACTGCAATTATTGTCGTTTTCGTTATACTGTTAACGCTAAGACTGCAACGTGCTGCTAATTCTATTTCTCTTATCAAAAGTTACAGATTTTTTAATGATATTGAGCCATCAAAAGTTGACATTTTTATTCCTACTTCCTTTAATTCACTCTACAAATCACTGACAGTCGCGTAACATTTAAACATATCATATATTATTCTCACTCAAACATAATTTACTCTATCTATTAAAGGATAGTCAACAGTTTCAACTAAAAGCTCCTTACCGTCTCAAACGGGTATTGATGCAGCTTATCACGTTTAAGAGTGACCAACTAATGCACTTTAGATGGTTATCCTCTTTAGACCTAATTGAGGAAGGCACACTTTGATAATTCTCCGAATGAATATTTCAGTTGCTCAAGACCGGCACTCTTACCACGTGCACTTAAAAATACGGGGCCTTAACTCGGTAAAAGGGTAGGTGGTCGCGCTAAATTATTAATGCCACTCTTAGCCGTAATCCCATTAAAATTTAAAGCACCAGGGCGCAGGTGAGCCGAACTGATCTTTTATTTTTGTCAGGTGTGGCTTTATAGCCTTCTCCAATCAATATCGCGGTCACCGGGTCAGTTCTACTTTGCAAACAAATACTTCCTTTTGAAATTGTTGCCAAATAGTACAGATATCACACACAACCAAGAACCTGTCTGTATTCTTACGATTAATTTAAGATAATGTAGGTGTTGGTAAGAATATGTTAGCAGTGTTTGTTGTAGTTTGACGGCTGTTATCGTTTTTGCTCATACTTGTTAGACTGTTAAAAAGTAGCTTTACAAATGGAAGATGCATGCAATATATCAGCAGTTTATTTCCAGTGTTTGGACTTATATACACCGTTCATACTGCTTAGCATCTAATTACTTTTGTTTGATATTAACAAAAATGGACCTGAAGATACAGGTTCCAAATCTGCCCGGTAGGTGGCGGCAACTTATAAGTGCATTATTTTGACATTGCGCCTTACGGAAAAGTTGACTTAATAATTCATTTTTTTAATGTAGCAATGTTATATGGTTAAAAAAGCCGAGAAAGGGGAAACCGCCTTACTTTCCACATGTAAAAACATGTGATTTTTTTTGTCACCTAATTCAGAGTGAAACACATACTCGCATATCATTCGATATAGAATAACATAAGGAATATTTAATATAAGCTTTCAGTATGCGCAGAACAACTACAAAATGGAATAGTTTCAAAGTTGCATATATTTCTTAAGTGCTTTTGAACTTATTTTAGTTTGAGTTTTGCTAAATTTGTTGTTTAATGTTCCACTTGGCGAAATTTAAGGTCGCTTAGAACAGACAAATACCGTGTGGTAGTACATAAGCTTCTTAATTAGGAACTTACATTAATTTTTTTCACTCTATTTTTTTTCATATGAAGTTTCCTAAATAGAAAACGGCGAGTAATTGTTTTTTTAATGTTCATCTGTATACTAATAATAAAATAAATTCTTTTCTTTTTAAACGCGAGTTTAAACGTACCGAGATTGGCTGAATACAAAATTGCGTCACGCAACAGTAACGAGGCCCCGCCCATCTAGGGCGCTCGCTGCATAAAGTATGTCAAATAGAACAGTACGCGTCAAGCTATTTTCTGGCAGTAGCAAATATGCTCTCTGTTGCATAGTAACTGTGCGTGACGTCACCGTCCGCCGCAGCCGTTTGTGCGCCATTATTAATCGCATTTGGTTTCACTTCAGTCTGTGAAGATATTTACCAACCAATCAGCGCAAATGAAACATCACCGAAATTGTAATTTATTTCTCTATTTTAAGACAATAAAATTCAAAATGCACGTAACGTGTTTCTGGGACTGGCCTTTAGAATCTCAATTAAATTTAAAAAATCAATAAATTATTTAGTTAAGCCTAGTACCCATCCGCTTTTAAAGTAACAATGGTATTGCCTTTATCACGCTTACAAATAGTTAATTAATTAATATCTTCATATTTCTGTTTTTATGTCTTTTATTAATTAAATTTGTTCGTGACTGCACATTAGTTTTTTATTTGTTTGACAGATCTTCATTTGTTAATTCGTCTAAGGCAAATTCTATATTTGTACCTAATATTTCAATTCCTTTTTTGAAGACTAGTAAATTTGAGTTGTATTTTAAACCTTTACTTAATAATTTTGGTTCTGCCTGTGTAAAATTAGTATCGATCCATGCAACCTTGAAACTATTAAATTCATAGATGCCTTTATTTCTGCCTCGGTTGTCATGAAGKATGGCATATCTTATTTTGTGCTAACCGAGGGTAATACCAAATATAACAAACGAGATATTTATTTTTTACTAAAATGTCGTGCTACTTACTACTATAATATTCTAACTACCAAAACTAGAGATGGGGAGAATCAAATTAAAGTGCCCCKAATATTTCTATGGCCAAGGCTCGGAATATATTTTAGCCTACGGAATAAACCGAAATAATATGTCACCTTACTTTTTTGATAAATCGTTTTCGAACAGTTTTCGATAAATGTTCGAGAAAATTTGTTAAAACAAAACGTAAATAGCGATTCCTAAACGCATTATCACCTACATATTATCATCCAACTTTAACTTGATGTCAATTTGTGAATCGTTTTCGAACAGTTTTCGATAAATGTTCGAGAAAATTTGTTGAAACAAAACGTAAATAGCGATTCCTAAACGCATTATCACCTACATATTATCATCCAACTTTAACCTGATGTCAATTTGTGAATTTCTGCGGTACATTTTTCCAGATGCAACCGCTTCGTGAATCACCCTGTATACAAACCATTTTACGTTGTAGGAGCTGCTTCAATGCAAATTCGGGTACATATTTGTAAAATACGACAGGCGCTTGCCATGCAAGAAAGTGTTCGTGAATACTATAGCTTCAATCAAGACAGATATGAGAGCCGGTCTTAAGAGCATATCGTTTCGGAATTCAGGACAACTAGCCCATTTTTATCATTAGCCTTATCTTTAAAAATACGGCTTGTTACTGCAAGTGAACCCTTATCACTGCACATACAGCAGTTTCAAGCACGAATGCTCCCGTGTATTTCACTATCAGCTTACCAAAAAGCGTCTGATTTCATCGATCTGCAGCTGGCGGGTTTATTCCAGGGCCTACGGCGATGATATTATGCTGGAACCGAGCATCACAGCACAACTTTGGTAGTTATTTTTCGTTTTAAAATGGTAATTATGCAATGAATTTAAATGGCGGCTAATAACAAAATCTGTGTCCTACGAAATTTATGGTAATCAGTGACAGTAATATGCACAACACGGCATGTTTGACTATGCGGCGTGAATCAGTGACGTACCAATGTACTCTTTGGTAAATAAAGCGACAAAGCATTAATTCCAATAAGTACATTAGAAAAAATCTGTACATAACCTGCCAAAACGTAAGCTAATATAACCTGTATTTTTTAGCACTATGAAATTAACGTTAAACAACAAACTATAAAACCTGAATACTAAAAATAACCTAACTAAATGGTAACAGGGCATTTTAGTTATAGTCATAATATGTAATAACAACGACCTTTTTTAGTGCTACCAAACATAATGGTGTTATACACACGTCTATAAAACATATTATACAGAACAAATAAACACAAGGCTCATACTAAAAGGTTTGCCGTACAAAGTTTTCTTCAAACTCTTTTTATATCAGAAGATTGTTAAAGAATCCACTAACATTTGCATTTATCTATATGTTCGTATTATCTTTATATAATTTTTTCCTGGTACCATGCTCATGACGATCACAACGATATTCATGTTTCACTAGCTTCTGTGTAGTAAAAGATAATATTTCTAATATAAAGGTGTATACAATATTAGAAGCTCATCTCACTGTTCCATGAGATATACGTGAGTGAAACAAAGATAAAATAAGTTAGCCTAGCATTATTCCTACGCAGCAAAGCAAATAACTTCATAAAGGCAAACATCCGAGAAGGCAATTTATGACAGAGGTAGTGAATTTGAGTGTTGAAAGCAAGTGCCTGGCAGAAATGAATACCCAAAAATGTCCTGAAAAACAGGTACCAATATCTGCTTAGATTGCGAGTCCACATCAAAAGGATTTAGAGTAGGTACTTCTACTTGGCACGGCAAGTCGTCAGCCTAAATCATCCATTATAGGACGGTAGTTTAACCTTGCTATTTCCAGTTGTTTCCTACAAAGACGTGGATAGAATTTTCCAATGCGATCGTCTTCTCTTTCTTCAACCATGGCGTCATTTTCTTTAATTTCATCTGTTTCAGTTTTCAGTTGTTTTCATTTCCAGTATGTGTTGTATTGTTTTTTTTTAATTGTGCATCATTGTTAGTAGATTGGATTCTCATCACTGGCATGTAATAAACCCGCTAACTGGTCACAAAACTCTCCAGAAGTCAACAATCCACACCAGTTTTACGTGTGCAAGTTAAAAAAATGGGGATTTCTGACTTAACTTTCTTTATTTACTAAAGCACACTAAACTATAACACTACAAATTGAACGGAACACTAATTAAAACACTAAACTACACTTTCTTGCTAGCACTTAAATCGCCTTGTTCGCTTGAATTCGCACAACCGCTTGTCAAATCAGGCTTGACTCGCGCGCTATTCGTCGCCGCTTATATGGGAGGCTTCTCAGCCATACATTTTGTGTAAATGTTGATCATGTCAATGTACTGCGCATGTAAAGGCTATTATAAGAACAATAAGCTGCAAATTTGCCCTGAGAAAGCAGCCAATAAAGAGCCGCGAATCTGGTAGGCAGAAGAGTTTTATTAGGTCCCCAAACTCATTGATAAATTTTTCTTTTTAAAATAAGTATGTCTATATATTGTTTTTGGTGTTACTACCTAAGAATTACCAGTACAATTGTTTATGTTTAAGGATTCTAACCAAACATCCCTTATTTACACACTCTGTGCTAATAGACACTGCATACCACCATTAATTCAATTCACTACTGCAGTCCACTACTGCCAGTGCTAATGCGGGCCAGTTCCTCGACTACTTATAGTAAATGCTTCCAAAGCCTCGAGTTTCAACAACTTTTCTGTGGCAAAACGCTCGCCATCTATCCGTGAACTGAGGATTAGCCAAGGCTGCAGTATCAGTGACATATACGCCTGCGCCGTTCGTAACAATAATATGTAATTTTAATTGTAGTTAAAACCTTAATATTTTGAGCATAAGAATGAAAAAACAAGAAAGTACATTTTTATTATATTGTTTGCCTATAAAGTATATTTAATAGGTACATTCTAATACAATTCAAAATACGATTTATCTACTCCTTGTAAGAACAGGAGCTGTCTGGCGCCCTTTAGCCTGTTACGTTGCTGAAAAAGGGTTTGTCCAGCTTTAGTAACAAGTCTCAGCTGGCACCGAAGTGGCCATCATGGTTAGGTACGTGCGTGCTAGTTTGTTGACAGTCGGATAAGCAGACTCTAGTCGTTTCTAAATTTCAACAGGATTGTCTTCTATGTTAGGTAAAACATTCCTCAAATAAACCGAAATCTCCTCTTCCTTATCTGTGACTCCACTTAGCTAAGACTGGGATACTTCTTGATGCATTTCCGACAAAGAGGAGTATTGCTGGAAAGTTATAGGATTACTAACGAAAAACAAACAAAATTGTACACTTACTAATAGGTAATGGGAGATTTTGCTGCTCCTTGCAAAGATGCTTCATTTATTATTAAAGCTTTTGCGCATGACATGAGATCCTTGAAAACTCATTTTTGAATCGCAGATCCAGTAAAGTAGAGAAGGCATGTAAAGAAACTTGTTCAAGGTGACCAAATCGCTTTTTGCACTCTTTTAAAACGGCATTCTTCAAAATAGTAGCAACAACTTCACGGCGTTCAAGAGATGAAACTTTGTTTACTAAAAAGTTGATCATAGGTATGACAAGGCTGGCAGTAAGATACTTTTCTCCACAACAATACTTAGTTGCCTTTTCTAACGGTTTCAAAACTTCTAAAGCTTCTTGTAATTGTGAAATTTCATACGCATTAATCATTGCAGGGACAGTAGGATGACGAATCAAGATTTCGTTAATTTTTGTATGCAACTCCAAGAAAGGCTCAAGCATGTAAAATTTGGAGTTCCATAGACTTGGACATTCTTGAATTAACTTTGTAGTTGAATCACTCGCCAACCGGAATACATCGTTTGTCACAACACTGTGTCTAAGCCACGTAACAATTTCTTTAACTCTGTTAAGCAGCTCTACAAATTCACCGACACTCTTGTAGGCGAAGCATGGACGATGTTTGGATCTCGAAGAAGCTAATTCCACTGCCGACATGATGTTTGCTCCGTTGTCCATAACACACGCTTTGATTTTTTCAAATGTGATTTCCCAATTTTGGCACGTTTCTAATAAAGTGTGAGATAAATATTCCCCCGTATGGCGATCTTCTAATAATTGTATAACGCCCAAACACAACGAATGAAGCAAGGTATCTTCAGCAAAAAGAACTGTTATACCTAAAAGGTTCCTAGTTTGCTTAATGTCCGTCCAAATATCCGTGGTAACTGTAATGTTATCCATCGCTGAAAGTGCCTTTAAAAACTCTTGAAACTCCACTACAGATGATAACGGTTGACAGTCCTTACAAATCATGTACATGATTGCGTTGTCAATTTTTACTCTTCTGGCTTCTAACGCTTACAATGTCATCGTCAGATATTCCATCCCTTAAAGATGAAGGCATTGAATGTTCCATTAATGGAGCTTTTTCAATAACTGATGATGTATTTTAATTTGTTTTCAGTAGCTTGTCATATTTATGTGTTTGATGTGGCAGGTTAAATTCAGCGTGTTGCCCGAAGCCTTAAATTTCTTTTTGCAAAGCCAGCATGCTACTGTGCCGTCAGAGTATTTTTCAAGCAATTGATACATATCACTTTTACGTTTTTGTGCCATTATTGCAAAAATCACTTTTGTGTACAGTAACATATATAAAGTCAAGTGAGTATTTTATTAAACAAATATGAGAACTGCAGAATCAGCTATATGGGGTATTTTAATGGATTCCACGTGCCGCTTCAAAAGATACCGCTCTGGATAAAAGTAATGTGCCGCTTACAATAAAAGGTGTTCTGTGCAATAAACTAGATAATACAAAACTTAGGCACTGTTGGTTTTTATGAGAAATAAACTGGGAGTATGGATATGCATAATAGTGCCGCCTGCGGAATCACATTTTACTGATTTGTTATTGTTCTTTATGCTCCGCCCAACACTATGTCGCGCCAACACTGTCAATCATCTCTTTACTTTAAAAACACGCCGACTACCATATACTTTCCGTAATAAAACAGTAACATCGCAACAAAAACATCGATGTTAAAGAACATCGCAAGTGGTAATATCGATGGTGAAAATCGATGAAGATTTAGAGTAACATCGATATTTTAAAAACATCGCTGGTCGATGCGCATTCCTAGTCTACACCGCAACCAACTACAGATAGATCTGTTTCGCTATTATTATAGCTCATCAGTGTAGTTTAGGCCTGTGCGAAATTCTTTCCAAATACACTTTATTTAGTATTGGAGAGGCTGCTTTACATCTTCCCAGGGGGCACACAGTCAAACCTAAGCTAACCAACACAGTATGTACGAAACCGACTACAGGAAAGTAAAAGTAAAATACATTAATGCAATCTGGCGGAGTCACTGTGAAGTGAGATAGACTTGCCACTTTTTGACTCTGTTATATTAATATCTATTAATCTGGACTATTTTCTCTTTCACTTTAATATACCCGCGTATTTTCGATTCGATTCAATGTATTTACTACCTAGTCGACTTAATATAAACGGACAAAAAAAAACAGGTATGAATGCGAAATAATGACTAATCCAAACAATTCAAACCGATTTTAATATAAATCGACTAGACATAATGGTTGATCCTAACAATTCAAATCGTTTCAAAAAAATTGAAATATTCAGCGAACCCTAAAGCGATTTGCGTTTTCGCTTTTCTCTAGATACAGTTATAAGCTTATAACCATCTAGGATTAGGTACTCTCTTTGCGTGTACTGCAGCTCATAGATAATTATAAAAAATAATATTTAAATACGAATTAGCAATGTTGCATTGCTTTTGTGTCAGTAAAAAGGCACGATAATTGGAATAAGGTGCGCCCGTAAATGAAGTATTTGTTGTTTCAGCACTGAATTTGTAACTCTGCAGAATGAGTTCTATTGCTTTACTATGCATTGTATGTTGTTATCTCATTCGAAACAAAGCTGCACAAAGCGGAGTAAAAACGCTGGCGTGATCTCCAATTTTTTCCACCAAATGCGCGCATTACCGTAGCTGTTCACATATCTAAAACGCTCCCAGCAAATGACCGGATTACAGCTGCATTATTCAGCGTGATGCAGGAACGTCTGCAGGAAAGGACGTGAAAGCCATTTTGAGCTTGTTCAAACTGAAGCCCCAAAAGCGGAACACCTGCAGCCGTCGGGCAACGTGCCACGAAAACAATACAGCCGCGTTTCAATAAACTGCAACTTTTGCACGGGCGAAAACCAATAATGGCGAAGCCCTAAATTATTGTGTCCAATATCAAGCACCAAGGAGCGGAAAAAACGAATAAAGCTTAATTTTATTGGTCGTGCAAGATTAATTTGTGTACTATCACTTTATCATTCAACTAAATATGAATTTAAACAATGTACCGATCATTTCTGAAATGAAAAAGCAAAAACAAAATATTGAATTATAATTTAGTTTTAGTTTTGTACTGTCCTTGTATCAAACAAACATGAACATAGGTAATAATATAAAATTATGCGCAGAAATAAAGGATTATAGACCAGTTAGCTTGCTGCCCTGCTTGTCTAAAGGCTTTTGAAAAAATTTTAGATGATCAAATACGTGAGTACCTGGATAGGCATAATATATTGCCTGTTACGTAGTCTGGATTTGGTCCAAATTTTAGCTGCACTACAGCACTATTAAAGGTTACAGATGACATTTTACGTGCCTGTGATAATCGTCATTGCGCCGTGTTGGTGCTTTTAGATTATAGTAAAGCGTTTGATACAATCAATTACTCTGTTCTAGAGGCTATTCTTCGGTATATTGGTTTCGGTCTTTGCGCAGTTGGGCTTTTGTCGTCATTTGTAACTGAGAGGTTTGCTGTGGTAAAGTTAGATACTTCTTCATCAAATAAAGTGCCTTTGACGTATGGTGTACCTCAGGGATCTATTCCTGGTCCCATTCTTTTTTCGATTTACGTAAGTAATCTATTGAGTACTGTTCGTAGTTGTACAGTATCACATGTATGCTGACGATACGCAAAACTACTACAGCTTTCTTCCTTCTMAGTGCCATTTTGCGGTGAAGAATATAAATGATGACTGGCAGAGGATTGCGGTGGCGTCCAGATCGCATGCATTAAAAATAAATCCGGGCAAATCTGCTGCTATTCTGTTTGGTGATCGAGATGTATTAGGTGCGGTTTCGGGGAAGCTTGCGCTGCACATTGATGGCTGTGCCATACCTTTAGTGGAAAATGCTAAGAGTCTGGGGTTGACGTTGGATAATACTTTCAGTTGCAGAAAACATAAACAACTGCATAAAAAAGGCATTTATTAACTTAAAGCAGTTGTTTTCGCATAGAACATACTTGGATGTACGCGTTAAGAAATTGTTGAGTGACACAATGGTGTTGTCTTACTTCAATTATTGCAGTGAGGTATTTTTTTCATGTCTTGATGTAGCCACTAAGGCGAAGATACAGAGAATGCAGAATGCGTGCCTCAGGTTTGTTTATGGGATCGGGAGACGTCAATATATATCGCATAAGCTAGTGGATGCTGGCTGATTGAATATGGATAAGAGATTTTTGCGGCGAGTGTCTTGCTTGTATCATAAGATAGTTTACCTTCGGACTCCACCCTACTTTTATAATAAAATAACTTCTCGTAGTGACGTTCATAACATTAAGGTCAGGTTCAGGGGTAGGCTGAGTCCCCCATTTCGTTGTTTGGGAGATCGTTTTCAGTGCAAATTTGTAAAGTTTACAATTCTCTTCCTAATAACTTAAAAACTCTTGAACCTGAGAAATTTAAATGACATCTGCGGGAGTTWTTRAATGATTAATTTTGGTGCCGGGGGGGGGGGGTGTCTCTGACATCTATTCATCTGATAAATAATTGTTTTGGGTAATTGTTCTGGGAATTGGGGTACAAATTCGCTCTTGATTAATGTAGTTATTAATTTTCTATGCTTTTTATGTAGTCATATTCAACTAGATTATTCTGATTATTACTTTGAGGTGGTTGAGTGGAAGAGCAGAGGACACAGCTTGTGGCCATCTGAACTTCGCCCTTTGTTTTCTTTTTTTGTATAGTGAAAGCAATAAAGGATATATTATTATATTATTATTAGTTGTAGTATTCCTTTTTCCGTTACTGTTCTCATCAAAGAAGAAAGATGCGTTATTAACAATTATTCACAGTACAGGATAGATTAGCGGTCAACTAGGATTGGGTGCCGCACGAGCTGCAGCGCGGCAAAATCCTTGTTTGGCTGTATTGTGACATGTAAACCATCAGCCAATATTTTTTTGGGTTCTATATTGTATAGCGCCTAAGACCCCTCCTTACACCATAGGTGTTTTACCATAAAGGATATCAAAAAAGTCTAAAAGCAAAACTTTGTACATTTACCGCCGCCATGCTCCTAACATATTTCTGGTCACTGATGATTTGTTTAGAGAGGAACTAAATCGCGCCGGCGCTTCGGTTACTTTCTAAATTGGCTAAAACCTCTTCTACCTTCGCGTAATTTTTTTTTCGGGTACTTTATCGAGATAAGGAAACTTTTATTAACCTTCGCAAATTGTAATTTTTTTCGAAAACTTTAAATGTCACCAACTTGCCCTAAAAGTTTGCAACGTTGCATAGCCAAAACTCTAAATGTTTTATTGATACCAGAACAAACACATATTCCATAACAAAATTTTAGAGAAAAAGCAAATTGAAACTCCAATTACTCCTATTCTGTGCCTAAGTATGCCATGCAAATACTGACGACATCGTTGCTTTCTATCAAACCTTGCAAAAATGCTTCTAATTCAATAAGAAATGAACTGAAAATAGAGCACAAATGTGCACAGTGTCATCTATTAATCCACTTATAAGCTGGAGGTATGGGCAGAAAGTCATCTCACTCCGAGTTGCACGGATCTGCGAGGCTTCAGATGCAGAAATCTACCAAATACCAAAACTTAACGACAAATGGCTATTAAAGTCTTAATAATTATAAGGGCTGTGTGTTTTGGTTGGCAAGCTATCGAACATTAAAAAAGGTCCAAATGATTCTTATTGAAAGAAGGTGTCCTCTATCGATGTTACACTGCAATAATACATCTGTTCAAATCGTAACCTCCCCTATTAATATATCAAAGGTCTTTGCGTCAATACATTTAAGGAAAAGGTCATCAGATCAATATACTAGTAAAATTGCTGGCCTTCACTGCAATGATATGTATATTAACAAATACCGCGACATTAAAAATTAAAAACTGATCCATTTTCTCTAAGTGGAGTAATTAATTAATTCTTCAAAAGAAAATATTCTTAAGGTGAACTTCCACTTTATTTTTCAATTGTAAAGCGCTTTCGGCTACATGTTAGCCATCGTCAGTACAAAAGTTAAAAGGAAACTAACAGTTTGACAAAGTCAAAAATCAGAAACAAGCAAACTTGACTACAAACTGAAATGCAACCCACATGCCAGTAACTCAAACGAAACATTAATTTAGATCAAACAAAGAATTTAAAATAGGACAATTGAAATTACAAAAATCATTTAGAATAGTAAAATTTTGTTCGTTAATAATTTTATAAATCTCTAAAATTTCCAAATAATTTAATTTAGATGATTTAGTTCACAAATGTAATGAATTTAGATTGTCTAGCGTGGCAGTGTGTTTATTTACTAATAAATGGTTAGCTAACGAAGAATTTGTTGTAACAATATCTGTATTTTTATACTTTTCAAATTGTTTCAAATGTTCTTTACCTCTAGTTAAAAAGGATCTTCCGGTTTGTCCAATATAAACTGAATTGCAATCATTACATGAAAAACTATAAACGCCTGAATTATTTAAAACTGAAATTTGGTCTTTATTACGGACAAAACGGGAAAACACACTGCCTACGGTAGAAAAAGCAATATTTATTCCATTAGAAGAAAATAATTTAGATAGGCTAACTGAGACTTGACCAGCAAACTTAAGAGGAAACCAAACCTTAACTTTTTCATCCAAATAAGTGGTACAGAAAGAAAATTTAAATTTTGTCAAATACTTAAAATAAAGTTTTTCTATTAAATAATTAGGAAAATTGTTATTGAAAGCAATTTGTAGTATTACACCCAATTCTTTTTCGAAAGCATTTAATGACAGAGGTAATTTAAAAAGTCGATTAAAAAGTGAATGAAAAACAGCCATTTTGTGTGCATAAGGGTGTAAAGAAAAATAACAAATAACATTGTCTGTACAAGTAGATTTTCTAAAAACTTCAAAAGAAAGGTAAGAGGAAAATTCGTTACGTGAAATTAATAAATCTAAAAAGGAAATTTGATTATTAATTTCTGTTTCATAGCTGAATTTTATAGAAGTGTGTAAAGAATTGATAAAAGTAAGAAAGTTATTTAGATCAAAAGAATTACCTGTAAAAAGACACAAAACATCATCTACATAACGGTACCAGAATTTAATGTGAGGAGAGAAGCAAATGTTTTTGAAAATATCTTTTTCTAAATTATTCATAAAAAGTTCAGCTAAAAAAGGACTAAGGGAAGAACCCATAGCTAAACCTAATTTTTGTATAAAATTTTTATTATTGAAACAGAAAAATTTTGATTTAACACAAACTCCGTTAACGAAAGCAAATTATTTTTATGTAATAAAGATAAATTACAATTGTGATTAAGAAGGTTACTTAAAATTTTTAAACAGTCTTTTGGAGGAATAGAAGGAAATAAATTGTTTACATCAAAAGAAACAAGGAAGCAATCTTTAGGAATTTTGATATTTTTAAGTTTGTTGGTCAGATCCAGTGTATTTTTAACAGCAAATGAATTTTCGAAGTTTAAAACTTCACGAAGAATCAAATTTAACCATTTTGCCAATTTGTAACATGGGGGAATTTATGTAACAAACAACTGGTCTGATAGGACAACCATCTTTGTGTATTTTTGGAAGTCCATAAAGTCTTGGTGTTAAAGGGTTCATACATAAAAGGTGTGATTTATTACAATTAAAAAATTTTAAAGTTGGTTCTACTTTGTCTAAAAGTTCTTCTAATTTGTTGTTAAATTTAATTGTATTGTCATTTTCAACCATTTCAAAATCTCCATTTTCTAAAAAATTTAAAACTTTATTCAAATAATCTTCTTTGTCTAAAATAACTGTACAATTTCCTTTGTCCGCTTTTGAAAAAATTAAATTTTCGTTAACTTTAATGGAGTCAATGCTCTTAAGTACATTGTTGGTATTAAAAGGAAGATGTTTTTTGTTAGTTTGTGAAGAAATGTTATTGATTGATTTTTGTAATAATGAATTAATACGTGGAATCAATGGTCTTTTAATTTCAGGGCTTAAGTTATCCAAAATTGTCTCACAGTCAACTGCTAGTAGATGTATATCTTTGATATCTGTTTTTCTGGAAGGAATAAATTTTAATCCTTGTTGAAGGAATTGAAGTTGTTTTTCAGAAAAACTAGCTTTTGATAAATTTAGAACTCTACGATGGAAATTAAAAGGTTGAAAGTTTTCAAAAGGTTTGTCTGAACTAGGATGAATTTTAAATATAGGTCTTTGAATGTAATTTTGAAATTCTTTGTGAACTCTATCCTTACACAAATTTGGTACTATCAGACCAACTCTATCAATAAAAGAATTTGGTATTAAATTATTTGTCTTCAATTGATTATGCTTTTGGCGAAAATGTAGGTTGCGTAACTTACCTTTCAGTTTGAAGTGAAGATTGCTTGCTCTATTGGATGCAATGTCTCTTAACTTACTGTCTAAACAAGCAAACTCAATGTAATTCAGTAATGAAGATAGCCTAAAGAACATGTATTTTAAGTAGACGTTTACTAAGTTCAGCTTCTTATAATGCGTCTTCACTTCAGTCGTTAACCAAGTGCTTTGGGCTGTTCTTAAAGCTACCTGGGCTGCTACACTGTTCGAAGAGATTTTGACAGCAGCAAACACTGGTACTAGGTCCTTTAACTAGAGGTAAAGAACATTTGAAACAATTTGAAAAGTATAAAAATACAGATATTGTTACAACAAATTCTTCGTTAGCTAACCATTTATTAGTAAATAAACACACTGCCACGCTAGACAATCTAAATTCATTACATTTGTGTACTAAATCATCTAAATTAAATTATTTGGAAATTTTAGAGATTTATAAAATTATTAACGAACAAAATTTTACTATTCTAAATGATTTTTGTAATTTCAATTGTCCTATTCTAAATTCTTTGTTTGATCTAAATTAATGTTTCGTTTGAGTTACTGGCATGTGGGTTGCATTTCAGTTTGTAGTCAAGTTTGCTTGTTTCTGATTTTTGACTTTGTCAAACTGTTAGTTTCCTTTTAACTTTTGTACTGACGATGGCTAACATGTAGCCGAAAGCGCTTTACAATTGAAAAATAAAGTGGAAGTTCACCTTAAGAATATTTTCTTTTGAAGAATTAAATACCGCGACATTAAACCAGCCCGAACGTGCAGAGTGGGCTATGCTGGTTGCTATGGTTGTAATGATAAATAATTTAATTAATGTGTTATTGAATTGACACACTGGAGCATTAAAGTTTTGTGAGAGCAAGAAAGCTTTAATTTCAATAAATATTACGACATGCACAATAAATAATAACTGTCAAACCTATAGTGCATTGGTGATTAAATGGCATAGTCAAGGTAAATAACGCAATGAATATAAAATATAGGTATGTTGTGTTTTACTAATTATTGTTGTTTGCAACCTTTTTGCTAGTGGTGCCTAAAACCTTGTCTAATTTAAATTAAAACTGCAATATCATTAAACAATAAATATACGTTGTTTATAGATAAAACAGTCAACCGTTTTAGATTTTATCGGCCTAATAAGAGCAAAAAGGAGCAGCTGTTGATCTCGGTTTTACAGCGGTTGAATTTTTGTACTGTTCAGGTTCGTGTGACTAAGCTTAAGGAAGCGCTTTTTTTTGCTTTACACCTTTTTGCATTCGTGTCTGTCCATGGAAGAAAAGAAAGCGGGCCTGCTTATAAATTTAACTTAGCGGCGTTCAGCGGAAATTACAAGTGTCAAAGGAAAGAAAAATCCGCCGAAGATGACGCAATAAATTCTATCGGTATTATTTATTGTGTACACGTGTTGTTTCGCGTATACTGAAGAACAGTGGCGCGCTATTTATTCTTGTTTCAGAAAACTGAAAGGTTATTTGAACGGACGTTTCTGGTTGGTTGCTAACATTAACCAGCCAGCAACGATGCTTAACGTGATCTATGCACTTACCGGCAGGAGTTACCTACTTATAGCTTTTTTAATTGTCATTCACTGTATTACTCTCATTTAGTTCTTCAAACTTTTATTTTTTTTTAATTTTTGCAATTAATAAAAGATATGAATTTGTAAAGACATTTAAAACAACGTTGGGTTGAAAAGAACTGGGTTGCTGAACAAAATTCAAACAGCGTAAATTCTCCTATCACAGTGAACCTATCTAAAATAAAAATGACTTTAGATTAAATTAATATCTATTCCGTATTAATATGTGAATGATCGATTCATTTTTGTTGCAACTGAAAACTGACAAAAAATTTCCGTTAATTTAATTTTAATATTGTATTTTATATTATTATTATATTATTTGACATATGTATGCAATTTACGATATTTACTTTCTTTACATATACTAATTTTTTTAAATTTCTGCTTTGAGAAGAAAAATTTAATTGTTCGACTTGTTAAAACAAATATAAAGATTTAATTTTTTCGTTTGATATTAACCGTGCGTACAATTTGATTCAGAGGACATTAAAAAGGACTATTTGATCTATAATTGATTTTCTTCTTGATTTTTTTAGCTAGTTTTATTAGAATTAGATTTTTTAATTTAACTATCTCACGAAATGAACAACTTGTTCGCAAACCTCCTCCCTCAAGAAATAAGTTAAGCATATTGAGACGTGCAAGACATGAAGTTAGCCTTATAATGTAAATGTAGAATATTTGTATACAAGTAACGACTGTCTCAACAAGAGCGTAAACTTGTATTTGTCGCCATTTTTGCTGGTATCCTTTAACAGCTAAACCACTATTCGCCGTGTATACCTAATATATATAGTTGCAACTTAGTTCCATCAACATTCAGTGAAGTGGGGTTAGATCACGCCACATATCCTGTAAAGCACACGTCAACCTTTTCTTTTCTGACCTGTAAGAATGAAAAACAAGCGACTGTAACTTAACAGTTTCTATGCTAGGGCTGCGCAGCTTTTTTGACGTAGAAATGATAAGATAATGTTATCAAAAGCTGCTGCTTCTCAATGGTATAAAAGTTACTGGCAGATATTGCAACTAATACAAGGAAAATAACTGTTAAGTCACTTCCTGCTTCAAGAGAGGAAAAACATGACAGGTGTCTTGCAACCATAGTGTACATTTGGATACTTTACTATAAAACTTTTTATAGCACGGTAGTCTAATACATCTACAACTTAGCAGTTAGTTGCCTGAAGAATACTGAGAGTAACCCGAAACAGCATCTATCGCCGTGTTAATATCTGCAAATCTGTCGGTAGTACGAAATATATCTGAAAATAATCTAAAAATAGCTGTTGGCTGAACATAGGTTTATTTTTATTTTTTACTAAATATGCATATACCAATCGTGATTATAGCTCGAGCTGGCACAACTATGTATATGATACTATCGCGCGCAGCGCATACACGTTTCAGTATGTATCTCAATAACTTAAAATATGCTAAAGATCAAGCTACCATAAAATTGGAGAACTTTTTTTTCCAAGAGAATAATTTTTACATTTAAAGTGAATTAAATAAATTGGCTAACAGAGGTTTTTCTGTTGATTTCGCAATTTGTAACTATCTTTTCAAGAGGTCGGTATTGTGCTCACCCTCGGTGAAGATATTCGCAAACAAAAATATTCGGAAAGGCAAGCGAATTTTTAATGTAACCCCACAGTGGATAGTCTAAAGGAGTTAAATCTTTTGACCGCGGTAGCTCCCGTCCTTTTCTTCCCATCCATCTGTCTTGAAATCTATCATTTAAACAAATTGGCATCAGTAATGTGGCAAAGGGCATCATCATGTTGATCCCACACATCTATTTGCGCTATTATTTGCTAATTTCTGTGTACAGAAATGTGTAAACTTKAAGGTAAGACAACAACAAAAAAAGAGAACCCATCAATCATAAACGTAAAAACTATTGAAGCTCAACAAGCATATTCTTTATAGCCTTACGGAAGCTGCTAATATTGAGAAGAACTAAGTCCTTACAGAAGCGGTTATGTAATGTTACAGCGTTATACGTAAAGGACCTGAAAATTAATGACGTACAATATTTAGGCATATTGAGTGACGAGGAGGTGAAGCGCAACCCAAGCTGGTGAACACTACTCCTAAATTTCAATTTTTCTCTTAGATACGACGGAAAATCTGTAAGCAGTACTCTATGTGCTAGGGAAAGCAACTGTAAACGGTAGACATTAGACATTTCCAGCCACTTAAGTTCATTGATTTTGGCAGAAACATGATCAAACTTTCTTAGACTGTATATAAAGCGACAACAACTGTTCTGGATCATCTGGAACTGATTTTGTGTTTTTGAGTTTAAACATGGAAAGAATTATATCCATGTTTCTGTATAGCAGTTTGAGAACGAAATAACATTTTCTAATGAGTAAGGAGACGTGGGTATCAAAGCGCAGACCTTCGTCGAAGATTAAACCAAGGTTTTTAACTTCAGAACATATATTGATGGATACACCTTCAATAGCTATACTCATTTGTGATTTAACCAACTGAGATATTACAGCAGGCGCAAAGCATATGACCTTACATTTATCAGTATTTAGTTTAAGATTGTGGTCTATGCTGTATTTACAGATAGAGTCGAGATCGCATTTAAGCTGCTGGCATGCACTAATTGTGTCGCACATCTTAAAGAACATGTACAACTGAGTGTCATCAGCATATCCTAGAATATTTGAAAATTTAACACGGCAAAATATATCGGAAGTATAGATTAAATATAGAAGGGGTCCCAGTACTGACCCTTAGGGCACACCACTAGTAACAGGCAATTTATCAGAAAGAAGGCCATTAACTCGAACTATTTGAAAGCGGTCTTTAAAGTAAGACACAAAAAATCTACTTGCGATTGCATTAAGTCCAAAGTAAGACAATTTGGCACACATTAGCTCATGATCGATTGTGTCAAACGCTTTAGAAAAATCAAGTAAAACGAGAGCCGTTCAGTTGCCCTTATCAGGCTCTCTTATCATGTCGTCCAGGACTTTCAACAATACCGTGGCAGTACTTTGATTTTTCTGAAAATCTGATTGAAACGGTGTAATTATATTATTCTCTAACGTGTAATAGTAAAGTTGCAGATGTACAACCTTCTCAATAATTTTCACAAATGTAGGCACTAAATTTATGGGACGAAGGTCACTAAAGTTAACCGGATTGTTTATTTTTGGAATGGGAATAATAACGGAGGTTTTCCATGATACTGGGAAATAAACTCTTTCTTCGCAGAAATGTCATCCCACCCAGGACTAGAGAGCTTAAGTTTAGATATTATATTTTTAATATCGTCTATGTCAGGAAGTACAAAAGAGAATACCGAGTCTTCTTTGTATTTAGATGAAGCATAATGAGTAGTGGTTGAGCGTCGATTATTAAGGCTCGAGAATACAGAACTAACTAACTAACTAACTGTGTTAAGTAGCTCTAAATCCTCTGTAAATTATCATGCGTTCGCTTTTGATCCGTTTTCAAGTGCCTTGGAATCCATTTTGCAGAATTTTTTTTCATCTCGTTCATGTAAAATGCCCAATGTCTCAGCTAAATATTTAAGTTCAATTCGTAGGTCTGATAATATCACGTCATCAATGATTTTAGAGGTTGATACAAAAATTTGTCTTTTATCTTGAATGGAAAATTTTCTCTGTTAAAGGAAGCAATCCAATTTTTGAAAGTGGCATCATGGATCATGACCATGTCATTTCCTTACCTCGTAACCCTCTTAGGTACATGTACTTGATGATCGAAATTCGAATTTATTGATTATATCTACCCCTTGTATACCATATTCACGAAAAGCTCCACAACTGTGCCCCATACAAGAATCCATAAACATTTCAAATGTTAAATTGTTAGCGATATTCGCAGTGAGTTAGAAGTAAAATTAAATTACTTCGAAAACATCCTATACACCTTCGTAGTTGATGGCCTACACTTAAATTATCGCTCTTCCGTAACAAGCTTAAATTTCAATTTGCACGTCAGTCTTCTAATTCAGGTTCGTTCCAAAGACGTCTTCTGCACCCCACGCTTACTGCGCCCATGCGTGTCATGGTGGTGCTCAATTTATGCCAAGGGCTCTCGGTTATCTGGGAATTATTTCCCTTTAAGCGTGGCCCACGCACCCTTATTAATGTTTTTTGTAACGCCAGCGGAGCAGCGATATCCGTTTGAGTTATTTCGTTCCTCTAGAAATTGAATTAATAAACGTCGAAATAAAAGCGTAGATACCGAAGCCATGGCGCACGGAAAGCACATTAAACTTTTTGACTGGCGCTAAGCCTTGCTGTAAACAATGGAATAGATAAACGGCGACAGGCCTCCTGGCCGACGAAGTGAACTTGCGAATCGAAGCCACAGAATGAAAACTTACTAAAGTAGAGGGTAAAGCCTAGAATTGATTGAACTGTTGTGTGGAAAACCTCCTAACAGAAATAAATTAGGACTATGTCGCTCAAAGCATTCAAATTATTTACAATATTGCATATTTCAACATTACTTTGCGTAATTATACACTTCTTTTAGATCTTAACATACAAGAAAAACGATCGTCAAAATATGCGTGAATGTGCATAATCAATCAGCCTGGTTTCAAGGTATTAATTGTTGAATACTTGACGTGGTTATATTGGTTAGGTCACGTGTTTTATAAGAAAAAAGATCTTAAAAATAACATAAAAACACTTTTTAGATAAAAACAGTAGCGCATTTTGGTGGGATGAAAGAAATTTTGCCCAGTGGGTACCTACATTGACTCATTGACTGACCCAGTAAAGTTACGAAAGTTTGGTTTGGCACATATATTTTTATATACAATAATGTAAAGAAAACGCAGGCAGAGTTAATGAAGGTATGGAAGATTATGAAAGAACACCGATTCATCACTTATCGCAATAGGTGCACACAGTGAGCTTTTGTCATACAAGTTTGCACAAAGACCTGCATCCCTTCAAAATGACAACAGTTCAAGCATTATAGAAACCCTAGCGTTATTACACGAATATTTCGATGATTGCGTAATTAACAGATATGCAACAATTCCCTTTCCACCAAGATCTCCGTGTGATTCCTTTTTATGGTCATATATTAAGAACTCATATCTTCCGTTCCCATTAATAACTTAAATTAATTCCGCCTTCGTAAAATAGATAAGATTGAAGAAATAAACAACGACTCTACAAACTGGCAAATGTGTCAGATGCACTACAAAGAATATTGAAATGTTATAAAGTGGGTAGAGGTCAGTCATATTCAGCATATTCTGTAATAAAGAAAAGTTATTTACGATTTACCCAACAGGTCTTATTATTTAATATCAATAAATGAAAAAACATCACAGAAAAAGCGAGGTGATATTGTGCATGTTTGCTTGCCTAATACGCAGGCAGTTATCCCGACCATAAGGTATTCCGCAATTTGCAAACGTATTCACAGGTTTACAGTTAACAGTAGTAGCGTCTTATCTTTGTGAGGACTGCATTGAATCGTACTAATCCACACGGCGGGCGCTGCGTTCGTGATAAAGAAAGCCAGGGCTCATTTAACCCGTTTTTTTGTGAAGGCCCGTTACTTTTGGTACCTTTATATAATTATTACATTCTAACAGCTATAGTCGATTTTCGTATAAGTATCGCATTTGTTTAAGAATATAATTCAAATGATGTAAATGTAAACCTATTTTGTATTACCTTAATATTAACGATAAGTTAGTAGTTTTGAACATCTGTACATAACTATCGTATTTGTTGCTATGGTTTGCAATCAGACATTATCTATCTATACACTACTAAACAAATAAAAGTACGGTTTAATGTTGTAATGAAACCTGAAATAACTTTTAAACTAAAAGAAGTGCACCATAGGATTTTTATCATTCAAAAGAACACAAGTCGCCCTGAAAAGAAGGTTAAACATTTCTGCCTTTTGGGGCATTTTCTTCTAATGAAAAGAATTTTTTACCCTACATTTCTGTTATAACTGAAAGTTGGCCAGCTTTGACAATAATTTTAGGTTTTAGTATACCAACATCCAAAACACCTTTATATAGCAAAAGCTTTTCTTAATTTCAACAGTTATGTAGCTATAAAGTTGTAACATTCCGTTTGTCCGTTTATTTAACTAAATCAAAAATCACTAGATTTGTACATATTCAGTAGTCCATCAGTGGTGTGGGTTGTCCACAATCAGTCTGTCGTTCTGCCCCTGGATATGTATTGTTTTTTTCTTACATTTTTTGGCCTTTATTTTTGTGAAGATTAGTCCCATGTTCTGGCACTCCGCTGCCGACTTCACTGGCCATAACATCTTGAGCTGAAGGTAAAACATTAATTATTATAATAACTAGCCCCCGGTATTTATAGTGTATCTACCATTTTGATTAAGGTAATGTACCATCATTAATTTCGATCATTTGCTCTTACCTTTACTACTTCAGGGTTCCTGATAAGTTACTGGAATTTTCCAATTTGAGATGCATGCTTTGTTGGCCTTATTTCTGTCGTCGAATATACTTATACCTATAAGCTGACCCTCCGCGAAGTGAGGTAAATTATGTAATTAATTTTGTACAGCTTACTTACATTACTTTGATTCAATCGTTAGGGTCGAACGTCGAGGTCACAGTAAGGTCATCCATCAGTCCATTTTATATACCGAGGGTCTCTGTCTGTCTGTCCGTACCTGTAGGGAGCTAAATATAAGAATGTAAGCTTGCTTACTTACCGGAAATCGTCGAATTGCATAACCACCCAGGCCACCAACACCACACTGCACATACCACCACCATTTGACAGGATACAGATAAGTGAACACCACCTTTCGATATTACACTATACGTAGCGGTTATTGAATGTACATGAGATCAGATTGAGATCGATACATAAAGATCAATTGTAAATCTGAGCAAAGCTTTGCGAAGAGTCACAAATTTTATCTGTTTGTTCACCGCATATACGTTAATTATCAATCAGTACTGCCCACCTTGTGTACAACCGCCTGCACATATTTTATAACTTCTTTTTATCTTACATTAAAAAAACTGTATCTTTCCAAGTGGTCATCTATTTAGCGGTTTTCCAAATTTCCCGCACGGTGGCCGTATTAGTTACTTTAATAATAAAAAATTTGGTGGCGCCCATAAAGCATCACCAGTCCCATTTGTAAATTTACCATAAAGGTAAGTTTATAGTGAACCCACGACCTCGCCCCGCTGTCAAATAGCTGCCTCGCAACATTTGTAACTAAACTCCTCGCAAGGAGCAGTTACAAAGTATATAGTAAATACATCCACTTGACTTGCACAGAAGTATTCTAAGCAATATTAAATATATGTATATTTTAGCTCTCTGCAAGTCTTTTAGCATTTTATTGACACAAGTTCCTTCTGTGTTCGTGCTTAAACATCGCGTGATGTTTGTGCATTAATGGCTGTGTTTTTTCTCAAATACTACGCATTCATTTTGCTAACAGCCTACTTAATGGGGTTATTTAAGAAATGCAACGTAGTGAACTATAATATACGTAGGGGTTTTCTATTGATTGCTCTTCATACCCTGCCGAAAGTATTAACCTTCTCAGCTGCAGAAACAAAAGGCGTCGAATAAAAAGATGATGCTTACAATTACAAGTACGCTCAGAACTACTCCAGTTTAATAGTTATCAGTAGTAAGTAACACAATTACGATTAGTTACCATAAAAGCTAAGTACCAGAAGTCTACTTTAAAATCCATATACACTGGTAACGCTTATTCAGTGGCGGCTCGTGGACTTTAAATTTGACAGTGCTGTACAGCACAGGCACAAAAATAGAAAACAAATTTTTATTTCGTTTTTTTTTCAAGCAATATTTAATAAATTTCGGAATTCAATTGATTTTTAATAATAATAATAATAATAATATCAATAAAATATAGGTAAAACTACACATAAATTTACTGCCTTCTTTAAACACTAAAGGCTTCTCTTCTTCTCTATTTTAGGCTATTTTAGGCTAAAATCAATCCTGTTTTTAAAATCTAAAGCAATCACATACTTCAATTTAAGGTATTGTCATGATTACTGGGTTAATGTTCGATAACATCACCTTTAAAAAAGAAAAGAGAAACCGACCTTAAGTCGTTGGGTTTGTTTTTTAAGCAGACTCTATCGATCATTTTTAGTAGATTTTAATAATAATGTAAGAATTTAGATGGCAATGCCATCTGTCAGCATTACACTAATATGATGACAAAGCCACCTAGCTGCCATTATGGGATCTACTTCCTAAAGGAAGTGACCTGTAGCCACTTACATTCTTACTTACATCATACCAAGCCTTTGGTATATAAGCAAAACCAGTTCTATGCCGTGTGCTGTCTAAAGAGACTATTTTAGTGTTTGAATTTACTGTACTTGACGGATATCAGCATCGAACATTTCAAAAGAATCTAAGGGTAAATCCTTTTATTACAAAAAAGATCAACATTTCTTTAAATCAACATCAACAAGAAATGATTACAGCAAATAGAAGAAAAATGACGTTCTATGCAAATAACGAATAATTAAATCAGCCAGCAAGTAAATGTTCGAAGTGGCCACCAAGCGTTTCTTGGAAACATGCTATTCGCCACCAAAACTAGCTATGAATTCACATTCCATTTTCCAATACCTCTGAAGACCGGTGTCCGTTGGTGGCACTCTAACTTACTACGTGGTATGCCCATCTTACTAAGACTCCTTTTTCTCAGGGTAGTTGTGGAATCGYAGGCTTMAAACTCTAAATAACACACCATGAAAACTCAACGCATATATTCACAAAGAAAAAATCCATACTTCAAATGGTGTCGCTTATTTTTAAAGAAAATTGAAGATAGTACATCCAGAGTTCAGAACAGCGTAACCTGCTCGACGACAGCTTTCAGCCGACTGACCTTCCCCCAGCCAGCGTTGCCAAACCACTCGCTTTTTAATAGCATCAGTAGTACTTAGCACTTCCGACACTAGGACGCATCACTCTTGTTTCCTTCGTAAGATTCAAACGTTGAATCACTATAACCTGCAGTCAGAATCGTTCTCCTTTAGTTCATGGACCAAAATCACTTTATATGAGTGTCATTTTTCTAATGTCAAATATTTCAAGATGAAATTTTGAACTAATTCGTTGTTTAAATAAATTTATGAAACACTGTAAAAAATGCAAAAATGCACTTAAAAGGTTTACAACAGTTGGTAAATTTAATCGATGCTATCAAAATCAGTCTTCGTTTTAACTTACTTGCTATACGGGTTGGCATACAATTTTTGTAAAATTAATCTTACTATTAAACTTTTTTATATTTATGTACAACAATTTGAAAACTTTACTATGCCTGAACAAGTATTGAACATTTTCGCCATAGGAAATATTCTTTACCACTCGATTCAGCTGCATTTAAATTGACAGTGTTCCGAAATATCACATACAAAAACGGCAACACATAAACGAGTTTGGCCCAGAGATGGTCTCCTATCTCGTGCTAATCGTTCCGTGTACAGAAATCAAAGCTAAGATTTTGCTGTAACCTATGTAAGTTTTTAACAGACAATATTTAATTTGCGTGAAAATTATAATGTTGATGGAATTATAATATTTCCAAGCGGCATGATATCGTACTTTTTTAACACTAATCAATGTTATTTGGAGAAGCCTGCAAGAATAAAAACTCTCATGTTCATTATCATCAGCACTAATAGGACTTAGACTTTATTATGATTTTCGCAACTACGAAATGTGTAACAAAATATTMTTCCTTCAATAAAGAGCTCTGATTGTGTTTGAAGATATCCTTATTTTTCCTCAAACGTTTAGCGTCATAAATTTTGAATATCCATTAATGTCACCTGAACTAATAATGGAAGCAACATCTGTAATATATCACTATATAGATGACCCTTTCATGGTTCTATTCCGTTCATAACATGTCAGAAATATTGGAGCAGTAATGCTTTTTCTACCGAAGATACATCGAGATTGTTAACAATTAACACGTCGCATTTGTATATATCCTATCAGCATAGCCATTGCTGGCTTCTGTCCAATGCAAGTTCCTTATTTGCTTAGGATCTGTGTAGGTTGAAGGTGTGCGAACAATGCTAGTTGGTTATCCGTAGTTTAATTAAACACATTAATTATGGGCTCAGTTGGGTTAGCTAGTTACTTGTACTGTACTCAGGATAACGACTTAGGATTAAAACTTGTTAGGGATTGTCAGAACGAATGTGTGGGGTATACATAATAAAGTGTTTAGAATTGTAGATGTATATCAAATGAATGGTGGGTATACACTGCGCTGTCTACCTGCTTAGTATGATCTACTACTTTGTTGATAGAAAGGGAAGTTGCCTGTTAGCGTCCGGGATCTACTCACAGAAGTATGCTGCAAGTTGATATCCTAGTGATTGTGCATTTCAAGGATTAAGGTTAGCATTTGAAAGTAAAAGAGCTTATCCGTAGTCGGAAAGTACGTTCTGCGACAGGTAAAACAATAATCCAACGTATTAATAAATTTTGTAAAAATCCTCACGTAAGCTCAAGAAGCTAAGAGCAAGTCAATAAAAAATCGTATATTTTGGGTTACAAATATTATTATTTCATAGATTGTGGTGTTGAGAACTCATTCCACTGAAGCTTCTTATTTGCCTCCATTATCTTCCAAAAATATATTAACCTATTAATCCTGGATTCTTAATAAAATTAGAATATAGTTCACTAATGCTTATGCAACCTTCTCAGGTCCCGTAGGTAGTACCCCAAAGAAACGTTATCTTTTCTCGATAACTATCGGGCACTTCATATAGAATGTGAGTGTATTTTCGACATGTAACATCATTTGCTATATCAATTCTTCTTTAGCAGTAAGTTCGTAGATAAGGCCCGCTTAATTGCAGCAGTACTGTAACTTTTACTTGCGATTTGGTACACTTAATAAAAGAAATCAAACATAAAAATACAAAACAATGAAACATTGAAAATGTATTGGTTTTTTATTGCTAAAAAAAATAAGTCATATTATATCGTTAATAGCTTTTACGTCAACCGCATGAACCGCTGCTATTATGATTAACTATATAAATATTTGGCAAATCTTTTTTATTAATTAAAAGGAAATTTAGCGGCAGCGTTATCAGTAACGGCTGACTATAAGGACGCTAGTAGGTTTACTCTCTCATTTTCCTCAATTCCTTGGTGTACACAAACCCACTCTAAAATATCTATATTGCGGGCTCTAAGGCACGAAATGCATCTAGGCGTTCATTAATCACCTTGGGACAGATAATGCTTGCTAAGGCTCTTCGTACATGTATGGGGTTCACTTATACTTAGGCCCTCCATATCATTGTCCTAACAGGCTGTGATTGCCCCGAATTCAGCTTGGAAAATGGTAGCAAGGCTGCTTAGGATTATGATTTCGCAATCTCGAGTGTTGCACACTCCTACCTTGGTTCCATTCTTTGTTTTTAAACAATCGTGTACCATATGTGCCATAATCACACTAATATGTTATTGCGACCTACTCCTAGCCCTTTAGCGAAAGTACACTGAAAGGTTTCTAGAAGTCAGACATCGCAATGTTTCTGTCTGACTGCATGCTCAGCATATACAGCTGTCAATTAAGCTCCCGAATATTTTGGTTCCTTTTGTGACAGGTTGATGGATTTGTAGCACCATACGAAGCACACATATATAAGTATTAGTATCACGACTTTGGTATAAACCAAGGTATAAACCTAGTAAACCGTTTTTGATGGAAATGGCAAAAACGGTTCTTTCTGAAGTCAGTTCGCGCGAGTTAGTTCCTGCAAAAGAGTCGTTCGTTTCAACAGTTCGTTCGCAAGCGATTTAGAAACCGTACAACTTACAACGCAGCACAACCACAGCAGCTAACGTGTTGTACGTACTACCCGTACGTTGATAATGTTTACTCGTGCTGAGTGCTTAGCAATCCTAATTTCATTCGGTTACATTATATTAAAACGACAAGGTCCTAACTCAGCTCCGCAACAAATTAATTTTTGAACTCTAATCATATATGCAGTCAGTTACAAGTTTGTTAGGTATCTACGTGTATTTTGTTCGAAGCAATTATTTTACGAATAACTAGCCACGCTGAGAGCATGTCAACACTACAAATTCAAATCATTCAGATTTATCGATCTATTTCTTCAGCATCACAGTTCGCAGCTCAGCCTGTTCGCGTCACTTCTAAATCAGTGTTCACGTGTTCGGTGCCTCTGTTTGCATCGCAACTTCCTCTAGGACCTAAGACAGCACTACAAACTACATCGCTCACGTATGAAGAGCTGAAGAGCTGGAACAACAGTTCATTCACGAACGACTAACTTTCAGTGTCACGAACTAGTTCACGCATTTCGTACCTAAGAGTTATTCTTTTTAATAGTTCGTTTGCGACCGATCCAACTCTAATCTTTTTATATTAGTCCCCTGCCATACATTTTAGGCCCATGAAATTTTGGTTGCTATACTGGTAACTTCCTCTAGATAAGGCTTTTCATGCCAACCTTCAGTCAGATAATCTCAAGTATTTAACCTCATTTTATCCCAAGGGTTTATCCCCTTCATTTGCTGAAGGTCTCTTCTCTTTTCTACAGTATACGTTACCACTGATGTTTTTGTGGGATTGACTACTAGTCCCCAGCCAACAATTTTATAAATAAGGTGTTAAAGATTATAGGATTTGATTACCTTCTATTAGTGATAAAGCAACTTTCTATAAACTTTGCCTGCCTAAACCTCCACTATTATTTTGCACCAAATCTCAGTTTTTCGGAATCGCCAATATGCAACATAAATAGTCAATATCTGGCGCGAAATTATAGGAGATTTTGATAATTTTCATCGAACATGTCAGTGGAACACCTATCTAAATTGCTTATCAAACTCATTAGATAATTATTATTGTTTTTCGGGCATAATGGCCGTGGTCCAAGAGATGATAAACTTCTTGAAGTTTTACCTAAAAACTGTGCTGGGCATCTTCAGAAGCAAAAGGTGAGCACTCGTCCGCAGCTGGCTGATGGACAACTGAAACTGCCTCTGCTATCTGACAGGATGACAGGAACGTAATATGTACCGGTGAGATCACTCGACCGGGTTGCCGCTGTCTGATTTGCCGGTTGGTGCGCTAGGTTTCCTGCTAGGGTGCTTTGCTATTTCAATAGATTCCTGTACAAGCGCTGACCTTTTCCTTCTGAAGATGTCCAGCACGGTTTTGGGTGAAAAGTCAAAAAGTTTATCATCTCTTGGACCACGGCCATTATACCCGAAAAACAGCTACAATAATAGTAATATTGCCTTTCGTGAAAGCCTTCATAGTTACATAAAATTCATTAGATGTTCCTTTCAATGCTAAACAAAGACAAGATGGGTAGGGTCAACCAATAAACTGACCATTCGACCGTAGACTTAACAAAGTTGGATTTTTTCTTGTAGTGATTGGTGAAAAATACAATTACCATGTACCTCCTACTAGAGAAAATGGTATAAATTCTTTTAAGACAGAATTTCAATACATTTTGAACGAATAAAAAATGTTAATTCAATATCCCTTTTAATAATGTACCGACAACGCCTTGTTTATAAATTGCTGTTTGAGTGTTGGCCAGGTGTGGATGTGGAATGTTCTGCATTTCAAGCAAGCACTTTTTATACAAGTACATTTACTATTCAGTAGTTGTTAAATTCATTGTTGTTTGCTTTTTATTTGATAGTTGTTGGATATACGAGTATATTGTATAGCAGATGCATTCTCACAAGTCCTTTGACGTTAAGCAAAATTGCGCCGTGACGTTTTTTCAACGTTTCGAAGGGGATGATATGCAGCAAAAATGAAAACATCCGTCAGTTGTATACGTTTCATAACCATACTTTTATGTTGCGCGTTCGAATCCCGCTTGGGGCATGGGTGTCTGTGTATGTTCCTATATACATGTATATAATGCAATTTTCAATAAAGAATAATAAAAGGCTAATGTGTTGGCTATTTGTCCTAAGATGGCAGGGCCATAAATAAATTTAAGAAAATAACCATACTTTTCCCGAAATGTTTACTAATAGCCCAATTAAAACATGAACAGGCTTCAGTCTCCGAAAAGATTGCACTCAGCTTGTCTTGATAACTTTTTATAGAGAGCAAACTAGTAAAATCTAAGCCTGAAACAATCTGTTCAACTGTAATGTTCACAAGTTATTCACACTTGTCTGAATAAAGTACAATGGAGCAAGCCGCGCTTGCGAAAAGCCCGACAGCTAGTTATGCTATGTTGCCCAAGGTATTTGAGCATAATTGGTTGGTGTCTATTTATTTGCCAAATATAGCTTTCTAATGAAAATCACGGATAGTAGTGGCCAAGTAATATCTAATTATCATTTAAGGCAAAAGTATTTTTCGTAACAGAGTTGTACAGTATGGCAATAAGTTGTTGCAGCTTATAACCGCGCAGACTAATTGTTTTTAGGAAAGTCTTTCTCTAAAGAAGACCAAAATTCGTCCTGCACATTTATAGTCAAGCAACTTGAGAAACTTTGTGAGCATTAGTAGGTACAATAATCTATGTTTATTCATATCTACCTATCAACCTCAGGTGTAAATATAATATTTCTTAAATCTTATTTAGATAAAAATAACTTTCTCGGTTTTTTATATTTATTTCGCTCCTGTCTTTCGAATGTTTTGTACGCCCCCACAGAAAGGTAGCTTTTATATGAGCCATTTAACCTGAACATTTCCAACAAAATGGATTTTCCCGATCTATGTAGATGTAATTAACTGATGACGTGTAAAAATTACCTAATATTCCACATTTTCGATGTGCACAAATCTGATATATTTTCTGCTTACTGACGTTAAATGAAATCTCTGTTGCAGAGCCAGACACGGAGATAGTCGGTGGTCCAGAGTTGTTCATTGATCGGGGCAGCACCATAAACCTCACCTGCGTCGTCAGGCACAGTCCCGAGCCTCCGGCGTACATATTCTGGAATCACAACGACGCCGTAAGTATACACACCGCCGGTTCATTAATTAATTTACCTGGCCTAATAGAGACGAGGCGGGCGGCTATCTAGGCCGTGGCGGTCTTAAATCATTTTGCTTTAATGGAATACGATGCGGAAAGTTCAGGCAGCGCAGTTAAGGTAAACTATACAAACTATATCGTGTTTAAAGAATARCTATTTTATGGTTTTAATGTTTTCTTTTAGTTATCTAACATTAGTAAAGCAATTGAAAGTAGAAAATGAAACTTTAAATTAATTGCTCAGATGTAGAAGAATTCTGAATATTTACTAATTGAAGCCAGTCAGTTTGTAGGTCAGGTCTGGCCATCCCTCAAGTCTAGTCAGTTTATTGGTCAGGTCAGGTCAGGTCAGTCAGTTTATTGGTCAGGTCTGGCCTCAAGTCGAGATAGTCCATGGGTCAGGTCTGGTTTTCCCCTAATAAGGGCCGGTATTTCAGTCAAGGTTTAAACGAAAATTGTCAACATAAAGTGGTTTACCAGTCGCGCAGCGTATTTCAGTACTTGATTACGAGTAAAACCGGGTTAAATTCCTTGGCAAGTTAAACCTACCCATCAAGGAGGGTTGGACCCGTCTTTCGGGTTAAGCCTGCGCACTGCGCAATACTAAGACTTCACGTTTATAGGACTAATTGCATTTCGTTTCGGTTTGTTGTGACAGCGTGCGGTTTTGTCTTTTACGTATATATCTGTTACGTGGGTTAATTTTATATCATTCTTGCTAATAACGAAGATCGACGAGTTTTCGCACTAAACATTTCGAAACAAAGGAAATCGATTTGGTAAAACTACTTCAAACTAATATCAAAATATTACAGAGCAAGTAGTTAGGGGTTGTTCGCAATTAACAAAAAAAGTTGGCGTTGATGGTTCTTACGAAAGAGTTTAAAGCCCAATCCGTTAATTTTCCCAGAACAACCAGCTGAAACTGATCCCTTTGCGAATTGTAGTTGTCTTGACACTTTTCTTTTTTGATGTAGGTAAGCAAGCGAGTGTATAACTTGTTCCTAATCCGAAAATTTCAAATTGGATGAATACGAGGGTTAACGGCAAACTGCCGTACTGTCAATATCATTTTAGAACTAAGATCCGTAACAGTATTTTATTAGAAATGACAATGAGTTTATGGGCAACGAATTGATACGTAAACATACTATGAGCTTATGAGCATTACGACGCAAGCGAAACCACAACAGTTGTGCCAACCTACGTTAAAACTGTCGACTGTTAAACCGATTTTCACTAAACCAGATTTGTGAACTGATATACGCTCAAGGGTTTAACTTTTGGTTTAAAAATAAAACTGGTTTACTTTAACCCAAAGTTTAACCTCTCACTGAAATACCGGGCTTTAAGTCTAGTCAGTTTATTCGGCTAAGCGTGGTGGAATGCACTTACCGAAGATTGAGCATCACTCCAATGTCCGATACCTTAAACAATTTTTTATTAAATTATTTTTGGAGATCTTTTACTGTCATAGGTAGAGTTAAATAATTTACAAGTTGTAATTATTTCTGAATAACCACTACTCGACGAGAAACTTGCAATTAAAATAAAATCTGGTAGATCTTTAACGGTACTAATTTTTATAATGACATTTTAAAAGATTTCGTAAATGTTAGTGTTTGAAAACAAAGAGCTTCATAAATCTAATGTGTGAGTATAAATAACAAGCTTTCGAACACAGCGGACTGTACGTTAAATCGTCAACTGTATTTTATGAGAGATTTTCAAGGGCTTAAGGCTCTCTCAGGTCCCAGGCCCGTGGTCAGTGGTATCAGATCATGCCAAGCTAAATTCGTAAGCTGTGACCGAGAAAAATTGTGAGACTTCAGAAATAAAAGACTTTTGATTTTGGCGTTGACTTTTTAAAAAGGCTCTAAATTTTTTTGTCGTCCTCCATATCGAGAAAACGTAAGGTGAAAGAAAAATGACCCTGTATAAGGCTTCATTCTAAACAGAAGATTTGAAATATTTAAAATTTTCCATTTTCACAATTCAGACGGTTCAATTATTCGTCACCGCATAACTCACGCTCACTGAATGAAAATACATTTGGGTTTATACCATTACACGTATTTTCATCCTATCGGATTGAAACCCATTGTATTTCTTTCTCTGAACCGCCATACGTTGCTACACAATAGAAAACAGATTGCTTGCTATACAACCTTGTCATGTATCGCTCAATATTTTCCCCTTCCCGACCCATGTTGGAAAATCCACGTTGCAAACGTGTATCTAGCAAGGCGAGACTTTTCGATCAGTTGCTTGGACATAAAGACTCCAGTTTTAAATTGTTTTGAAACTTGCGACGATGCGGATTTAGTTATAAAATGACAGGCAAGCACCCGCTGGTAAAGTTAAATTGATACAAGTACACTTCAAAGTCTGGTTTAAAGCGAAGTAGGTCACGACTGTTCGTTCGTCATTAAAAGGAAATGTAGGAAATTTTATCTGGTATTGAAACGTATATTTATATTCCTAAAAGTTTCTCAAAACTACTAATACACAATCTCATTTATCAACGTCGGGGATATATTTCGCGCACTTTAATAAGTACTGAAATTGAATAATGCATGATGTATGAATGAGTCAATAATGATCCATATACTGATATGGAAGTAAGCTCATCAGGTAATAGTGGTTCGTTTTGAATAAACTTTGGTGCGCAGACTTACTGGTGTGAAGTAAGTAAACGTAAACCATTAAGGAATAGACGAGAATTAAAATAATAATTGTATATATATAATATGTAATATGTAATAATAGGTATTATATTCAATAAAATTTTGCGGCCACAAGGCCTTAAGTACGAAAGTAGATATCTACCTCGGTAGTCGGAAGTCAGTACGGACACGAAGAACGCAAATCGCCATATCCATACGGGCGTAAGTAAACTGTAATGAAAACTACTAACCACAATAGTTTAGAAATTACGCATTTGGGTAGCTAAGCTTAATTTTTAGTAGAATAAGGGACTTCTTGAAATGTTTGGCTGGATTTCCTACTCAGCAGATTTTTAGCAAAATTAGAATATTCTGCAAGATTTTTACTGCAACCGTCTCGCGCAGGGGAACTCAAAAATCGATCATTCTAGAAAGAGCATTCTAGAAAATTTGACAGAAGGCTAAAGAACCCCCGAGTATGGCATATTGCAATGACCGTCTCGCTGTGGAGATATCAAAAATTGACGTTTTAAAAATGCCATTCTAGAACATTCTGTAAAGCTCATCAGAAGAAGAAATAACCCCTAAGTGTGACATTGCCGTAACCGTATCGCGGTAGAAATGTGAAAAATCTACATTTCGAGAAGTCATAGAACATTCTGGAAAGTTCATCAGCAGACCCTAAGTGTGGCACATTGCCGTAACCGTTTTGCGAAGATGGCGAAAAATCAACGTATTGAAAAACTCGTGGAACATTCAATATAGAACCAAAAATCGCGAGACGGCTGACGTTTTTTCGTTCTGGGCATGCTGACAAATCAAAGAAGCTTTAAGAAAACCTGCAACGATGTATAATTTATGCCCAGTTTGTAAAACGAAAAAAGCGTCAAAACTATAACACAAAAACCATTGCGGCGATAAAACTTAAAACCGATCAATTTTTACGGTGCATATTGTGTACCAAAATTCAAATAAAACAAGTGTTGCTGGGTGTTATTTCTAAGTCGTTCAGAAGAATTTATCGGTGCATCTCACAAACTCTAAGACATGTTAATAGTAGAGGGCCGGACACAACCAAATAAGTTGGTCAAAAAGTGCATAAGTTCACAATAATCCAAGTACAAGTTATTAACGTTGTCGAACAGAAAAAATGGAAATAATTGTTTTGTTTCTAGTTCAATAAGTTCATTATCGAGTTATTGAGTGATAAAGAGAACATTATCTAACTAGGTACCTAGTTTTCAAAGTGGAAAATTAATTTAAAGTTCTAGGTAAATCCTTCCATGAATTAAACCTTTTGAACGAAAACCTTTGGACCCATGAGAAGACTTGTTTTATTATTTTCGACATAACTATTGTCCAGGTATACTATGTATGATACTACCACCTTCTTCCTGAAATTTTCGTAGGGCTTACAGGTAATAAAACCGTCACTGTAAAATACCCGGTTTTTCAATTTAAATTCTTGACTTTTTTATATTTACAACAGTTATTCTTTCAGTGCGAGAAAATAAACAATATTAATCCGAAAATAAATAATACATTTGATACAAGCCATACAGATAATCAAATTATCTTAGATTTTAATATATTTTACAATGTTTGATTATAAAAAACATGTTCCGTAATTTTAGATTTATACATAAATATTAAAGAAAATAAAGCTTGAAAAAGGTGGACTATTCCACCGAAACGAAGTAAAAGTAACTAATTTAATTATTGGGGAAATACCAGCAGAAATACACATAAAAAAATTGTTTGGTTGTTATTTAATTACTCCACTAACTCTACTCTACATAACTTTGTCTGGGTTGGAATATTATTGTGCTAATCGATTTAGCCCAATAATCACTATCAAAGGAAGTAATTATAATAATTATTGGTTAAATGTCAAACTCCCAAATACAGATAGTAACATGCAAAACATACTTCACTACTAAATGGTTTAATGTGGGTGAATACAATGATGAAAATACATTCAACGCTAGGAATGCAAGTTTTCTACATTGCTAGTACGATGTAACAGTATGAAAACAACGATATTAACGATATAATAATATTACTGGCACTTCGTCATTGGGCGTATTTCGATATTGAAAATTTGCCCCTTCACACAAGGCCTTTGAAGTAAAGAGATAGCAAAAGTAATATTTCTAGAAACATTGTAATTTGTAAATGCGTTTAGTGTCTTGACACTAGGGACAGGCGCATTAACACCAACATCTAGTGGGATATCTGTTAATATGAGTGACAACCTGAATTCTGTTCAGAAACCATTTACTGTTTAGATCTATCTACTGAAGTATCTATGATAATATTTTCAAAAATTGAAGATTGTTTACAATGGTTTAGATGTATTCACCTAAATGCCAATTGCTCTTAAAATTGCTCTAATTTTAAAGAACACTAAACTTTTTTATTGTAACAGTTGACTGTGAAATAAACGCGGAATTTGTTTGTACACACGGAAAGTGCTTAAGCATATAACAAAATAACATTTGTTCTGGTAATTCCGATCCCACGACTCGAGCTTCGTCCTTGTTTGAACTCATCAATAACACCTATAAAGTCATAAGTGCATCAAGTTTTCTGAAAAATGGGACAGCACCTTAGTGACCCTACCTAAATGAGTTGTTTGGGCATACCTACAGATCATAAGCTACCTATCATCTGGCGAAATCCGATGTTTAGGAGCCGGAATCTCACTGTCGACGGACGGACTGACGGCAAATCGAGCATATGAGCGCTCCAATTTTGAGTGGGTTGCGCTAAAAATGCCTGATTGTAACTTAAGGCATCTGGTTTACTAAATTTTAGCGTAATCAAATGCATTTTACAGTGTTACGCCATAAACCGTTATACTTGACTAGTACTTGGTTTTAAACTGATATTTGTACATAGCAAAGACGGGACCCCAAAATATAAATGAGTTTGACTTTGAAATTATAACGCATGCCAGTGTACAAAAGTCAAAGCAATGTTATTTTTAAGTATCCGAAGTTTCGTACGTCACATAAGGGTGTGGGGGCAAATACTCTGCAAAAACACAGGGCTGCATTTTATTTAAAATAACCTAATACCCAAAAACTAAACATAGTGATATACTTAAAGCTTAAATAGCGGTATCAGCACTAAATGACTTGCTTGTCTGACATTAGATTTTATTCGTCGCATTAAACTGTAGAAGAGCGTTACATCCATTTACCGCACTTTAGGATGATCCGTCTTCGCAATTCTTCATTACTGGTTGCCTCCCAGCCATCCTATATACTCTCTGTTCCAAAATTCTCCAGAATCTTTCAATTGGACGCAGTTGGGGTACATTTGGCACAATATTGGACTTTTCAACAAAGGTGATATCCAATTAACGATAAGCGGCCACTACACGTGTTGCATAATGGGAGGGTGCCATATCAGGCCAGAATATAATTTTGCGATTTGAATGGTTTTCTCGGATTAATTTCTTCAATCCGTTTCGAACGCATTCTGTCTACTACACTTCTGCTGTCACAGAATTACCGAAAGGTGCGACATGCAATGAAGAATGACCGCACCAAGAAATTGCAACTCAAATCAGCAACTTCTCGTGGTGTTTAAAAAACACTTCGGGATCTACGTCTCTACCTTTTTCGTTCTTTCATTGACCGTACCGCGATGTACTTGAAAAAGGACAACTATATACATATATCACTCAATGGAACGGAATTGATCGGATCACGACCAAACTTAGTATGGTTGTAGCTCATTACCCACTGACCTCCAATCCGGAGCCCTACGATGTGCAGCTTCCCGCTTCAAAAGTTACAGGACATCAAAGTTGCCGCAGAAAGCACGGCGATTGCAGATCGCTTTCACTCAATGGAACGGAACTGATCGGATCGCGKTCAAAGTTAGTATGGTAGTAGCTCATGACCCKTTGACCTCCAATCCGGAGCCCTACAGCGTGCAGCCTCCCGCTTCAAAGTTACAGGACATCAAAGTTGCTGCAGGTCGTCGTGCTTTCTGCAGATCGCCGAACACTAACGTCAGTAGGTTGGAACTACGCGTGGAACGCGATCGGAACTACCGGATATTGTCGGATTATGCATGTATACAGATAACGTTTTCGTTCTCCCATTGATCGTACCGCGAGGTAATATTAATATTAATATTAATATTCGCTATTGATCGAGCCGGAGTCGATCATGGGAGAAAGCTTTTTTCCGTTTTGGGCGATTCCACTGGTTGCAATAGTAAGACTAAATTATTATTCACTGCGTCGCTACCGTCCCGTGAGATATATGATTCATCATCATCAATAATTACTTCTAACTCATTTGATGGAGCAATATCCTCTCCAGCTAGGCGACTCAACTTCGTTTTCTGTTCCACTTTTTGTTTTTCCGTGTACTTTGGTTTTGCTTTTCTTCGTACTAATAAAACATTTTCGCTTTTTAAAATGTAGCTGACATACTTTTTGTCGATATTGTTTTTTCTACCCAATTTTTTGGGAGAAACTAAAAGTTTACCATGCGCAAGTTCAACCAGAGTTTGTAATTTCTTTTTCGGCATTTTTCTAGTGGGCCTTCCAGAACCTGGCTTCCTGACTGATGGCAATCCTAGTTCTACACGTTTATAAATATTATGCATAGTCTGCTTAGGAACCCACATTGCATAAAAGTTATTGACAACATCAGATTTTTTATGATTTCTGTGTTGCTCAATATAGCCGGCAATAATTTCACTATGCTTATTTTCTTGCAGTCGCTGCATAATGGTTTGTAACAAATCAAATAACTAAACTGTTTTTACTTTGTCAAGGACGACGTTTAGAAAGATGTGAATTCAAGTATTGAAAATCCAAGGCCTACTGAAATTTCTGAGATCTTGTGCGGATTATTTGTTCGCACACGCTTAGCTTGCTCAATTTCGTTTTGCCATTTGAAACCTTTTTATGTGGCTCTTCTTCAGATCTTTTTCAATAGCAATGTATCATTACTCTACGATGTACAAACTGTTTGGTAGAATTTCCCCCTTGTATCATAATATTGTAGGTACACCTCAGTAAATATTTGTCTAAGCACCAGACAAAACTTTACAATCAACTAACCAGGCGTAAAGTTTCCAGTTTCAGGTTTCCTGAATATTTGATGTAACATTCCGTTAGCACAGTCTATACCTGCTTGCAACGTGCCCTTTAACAATGTTCCGGTAGATTCTGCGGATCTTTGGATCGCTGAGTCATTTAAAATTCTCGCCTCTAAGAATTTACCTTAAAGGCGATAGCATCCTGCTTTTACGACCCAGTGATGTTTTTAAAGAGCAAGTCGTTGACGATAAATTCACTATGGCATTATCATGCGGAACTTTTTAAATAGCACGGATGTATGCTAAAGAATGTTCAAACATTGCTTATATGTACGTTCCCACACACGTGGTCAAGCAGGTTTTACAAACGACGTGCTTTCATCGCGTTAGTGATGCTCTGCGGACGAAATAATCTCGGTTGGTATATTACAGACTGCTCTAAAATTTGTTTGCTTTGATAACGCTGTATGAGAGGACTTCTTTGGACCAGTCGGTTATGCAGAGTCTCAAAAAACGAATATCCTGCTCATATGATGAAATTAGTTGCACTAATTTGTTTGCAAATTCAAACTAATCAGGAACTTTCACTTTTATTGACAATAATCTATTGTTTGCTTTCGAAACCATGTGTCGAATGCAAGAAAAAAGATTTTATCATATTTTAAGTTATTACTCCGTTACTATATTTTTAACGTAGTTAAGATTTCGTTATTTGAAGCTTTAGTTTCATACAAACAAGGAAATAGCTATCATTTTTTGGATTTCAATGCTTCTACAAATCTCATTTAAGCCTTTTTGAAAATTCAAAACCAAATTAAAGATACGATATCTTGAATGGCAGATGTCTTTCATTCCGATCAATTCTCATCGACTTTCTTTTGGAAAATACTTGATTCATGTGGTTAATTAAACTCGTTTTTAACAATTTAAAACCTTGTAACTACATCAAACCAACCAAGTACAAAATGATATCTTTATTATAACAATTGACTTAAGGAAACCAACAATGTTGTCAAACCATAAATTAAAGATATTTAAAGAGAAATTTTATGTTGACCTTAGGGATAACTCTGCTTAAAAGAATAAAGATCTTTGCCATCTGTCATGCTACAGAAATGGCCCTCTTTTAGAAGATAGAAGTTTCAAATGTCACCGGTAGAAGGTGCCAACACAAGTTTAAGATTTTTACATTTTTTGTATTTTTATCATCTCGTTCAGAGTGAAACATATAATAATGATCATTCAATAGGAGGACGTGACAAAATGCTAGCGCATTATATCAGCGTTGTGATATGTAAAAGGTCTTCAAAGATCCTCCCAATCTTAAAGTCCAGATTTCATACGAAATATACATAATGTAACATCCCAAAAACGCTGCAATTGTTCTTTCGTTTATGATGTCCTGGGTTCTTGCCCAATTCAAAACTGTTTTAGGCAATCATTCATAACAAAAGTGATTGATTTGCTCAATTCATGTTAATTTCGATGCTTTGAGAAGAAAACGTTTTGCAAACGAATTCTAATTATATGGAGCCTAATTGTCTAATTGACCTGATATACACTCTTGTTTGTGTCGTGTGTTTCAGATATCCTTAAGGTTTCTGGACATTCGACCTTCCGTCCAGACTTTGTCCGGATTCTTTACTTGATAGACACTATGGCAATGCCGCATAGACGGCAGCTAAAGAGCTTTTTCCGCTCGGTTTTATTGTTGGGTTAGGTCGTGTTTTTTTATATTTATTCGTTCAGTTCGATTTGTATTCTTTTACCTTTAAGTGTTGAAAGTGTGCTTAATACCTATGTCTAAGAAAATGTTGATTTTTACTATGTGCTCTGGTGTTATTCTACCACGAACAGTACAAGTATTACGACTTCGCTTCAACTGAACAAACCTACAGCATTATCCCCATATTACTCACCTGCAGATGTACAAACAAGCAAGCATTTATAATAAATTATTTATAATAATATGTATTTGTATTTCATCAAAAGTTTACTTGGAAAAACCCCAACAGATACATTATTACTTACTTTTTTGTTTTCACAGTGCTGACTTCGGAGCTAACAAATTGTAAGTTGTCTATATAAAAAATATTCATTAAAGCTTTATCTGTCAGCGCCCATTTGATAATTAATAATACAATACGATACAACACAATACGAATACAACAAAAGTTACTCAAACAAATGTTGAGGTTATTTTTTTTGGCCCTGCATATTTGGCAATTAGCCAGCTCATTAGTTTTTATTGTACTTTATTGACATATTACACTTTTACATTATAAAAGGACATTCACAAACACCCATGCCCTAGGCGGGACTCGAACCCGCAGCCTCTGTGGATATGGGCAGTCGCGCCTGGCCGCGCTACCGACTAGACCACCGAGCCCGGCAATTGATGTTATATTTACATCGGCGACACATGTTGACAATCGGTAACCGGTAGGCAGGTAGCTTTGTTGCCAAATGTGCATTTCCGTTTCATTTTGTCTTGTCAGCATTCAAATTCTGATTTAAAATTAGTTAACTTTTATTTCATATGTATGTCATTAAGATTATCTTAATTGAACTAAAACACGAAATTTCGGTTACACTAAACATGCCCATTCGTCAAGAATATATGTGCTGGTGAGTATCTTGGGTTGAAGAATGCGCAATAATTTGGGGAGGCCGTTAGAATTAGTGAGAAAGCAAAATTGCAGAAAAATAGTAGACGTAAATGCTTCTATTATTTTAAACAATTTGTCGAAGTCTACTGAACCAGGAGATATTTTTGCAAACAACACACGTCTATTACTGACTTCAAACTTAAATGAACTAATGTTTTAAGATTATTTTAAGTGCAGCAGCAGATAAGTTTTGTAGGGCCAGGCAAGCCATATTTAACTGGAAGATTTATTGCGGCTTTACATCACATTACCAGTTTTTTTCTTGCCTTGTAATAAAATTTCACGATGAGATAAAAGAAGTGTTTGAACTATACCTCTGAGTCTCACCAGCTCGACTAGTTAACGAGTCCACTCCCTGCTCAGCCCTCGCACCCCGCATGAATCTATCTCCGCGATCCCGTAATCGCTATCCTTGTAAAACACACGGTTTCCTGGGATTTACTATTTCATTTAGCTTTTTCTTATGCCCCGCTCTTAGTCAAAACTTTTCAAATTTCGAAATGGTAACTATCTCCGTACGCTACATGATATAATCATAGACCATAAACGTTGGCTCAGTGACGATGTTTTTAATACGGTCTCTCTGCGCATGCGAAAGTCACGGAACACGAGGTGAAGTAGACATCCTACATTCCCTTATACCCTGTGACGTGTTTATCTTAGTTGCTTCTCTCTCACCTCGTTTTTAATATTTAATTCCCCTTATAAAATATGAAGTAAAATGAAACAAAAAAAGTCATCTTTGATATCGTAAATGCTCAGCTTACAGTAGCAAACTTTGTATTTTAACGTTTGGTGGAATTGCTTCCGTTATATTTTCTTGTGAATAATTCACTTCAATACAATCATGCTTTCCTGCTTCGCTTAGCAGTGAGCAGTCAGCTTTTAGTCTAACAATTACAGTCTCGCTCGTAAAATTAATACCCATCATCTCTCCCAAACCATTACCGAAGGCGCTGCGTTCTTTTTGGGTCAGATCCAAGTTCCAACCATCCCTTCAGCAGTTCCCCGGTTAATTCCATTACGCGGATGCTGTTTGCCGTGTACGTAGGAAGTACGTGCACGGCACTCCGGGAAAAGGTGCAGAAACCCAGTTAAATCCAACCCCGGAACTAAGTTTTCCACAGGAACTTTACAACCCAATTCCAAGAATAGAATTAGACACACACGAACAGCTTATCTCCCCAAGACAATTAATATGATGGGGCGTGCATGGAATTACGTATTACCATAATAACGGGACCAAAAATAGATACTCGACGGTAAACAGGGGTGTAAAGGATGGTTACATACTCGACGTGTGGTGTAATGGGCCGCAATAGAAAATTAAGTTCGCATTTAACACGCCATTGCGTTTCGGCGAGAGTTCATGCATGGTTTAATTTAGACACACTGAAGGTATTATGTTAATATTCGCATACTTTGTAGAAAATGCGCACATCGTACTGGTCTTTTGGTTAATTGAGAGTGACAACAAGTACCTAATAATTAAATGACTCATAATGTATCTTGTATTGTAATATTCGTAATACATTTACAATAACCAGGTATGTCAAAAAGAGAAATTAACGAGCCTTTGTTTAATTTCAGTATAAGATGTTATTATTACCTGTTCCCCCAAGAAGCTTCTTGCGACTGTTGAATCAAAACATTTTGTTGATAAGAAACGAAATCGATTGCATAATATCATATTAAATGCACGCAGAAACGATGTTGTATGTCTTACTGAGCACTGGTTGAGGAATAATGACGATTCAAATGTCATAAACCTAATGGTTATAATGTAGCATCTTTTTGCGGTCGAAAAGGCATTCTGTATGGAGGGGCTTCAACCCTGTTGAAGAAAATAACAAATTATAAATACTTGACAGGAGTTAGACGAGAGTATAATGTCCGTAGATCATCATCGGGTGATACCTCAATAGTCGATATCCTCGAAACTGCGTTCGAAATAATTGAGGGCAGTAGAAGAAAAAACAGAAATACTTAAGTTGCTTGAGTCTTTGATATGAACTTGGTGCGTAAGACATGATGCTAACACTACTGTTATAGAAACATTGGAACTCCATACATCTGATCATTAAGCTTGAATCATCAGTCCACCCCAGATAGTTAAAAAGAAGCATAAATACTCATAGATGCTGCGACTTTAACATAGAAAATACTTAAATATAAGTAACTTCAAAAGTTCTTACCATTGGAATGACTTTCTAAAGAACATAGATGCAATGTAATAGTAGATACAACCCAAACATTTGGCAACTACTTTGCACAGATTGGGAGACAATCTGTAGACTCCGAGCGTGTGGTAGTAGTAGAAATAGTAAAGTAGTGAAGGGGTTGTTACCTTAGATGATGTTATTCAGTAGCGCTGTTGTACGGAACAGTGTCACTCAGGGCATAATATATATTTGCACCGTAAAAACTTCTACTGTGGGCTTTTTGTTCCACAACTTGGCCCCACTGTTTTTGTTCCTTGTTTGCGTGCTTGCCAAAGAGCCAAAGTTCCAAAATGCCTACTACTTACAATTTTCGAACTTCTCGCGGGTACCTCAGACAATTTACCGCCTCAAATTACTGATAAAATCTGCACACGTTTTTAACGTATTGGAAAGCAAACTGGTGCTACTTATAGAATTTCTGCGCAAGTTATACAACAAGTCTATATTTATTTACCGCCGCACGACATAATAATTGAAGTAAATTGGATTCGTAAGTGCCGTTAGTGGCAATGTTACGTAATACAGCACGATTATAACAACCTCGTATAAGGTAACAACCCTCTCACTAAGCTTAGGAAAAATATGACCACCAGAGCGCGCTAGTTGTACTCATACTCGGAGTCTATAACCCAGTCCACCTAGCACAAGCGACTCAAGAAGGTTATTTCTTAAACAGAATATTAATAACACAATGTTTTCTTACATGAGATCAACAAATGAACGCAGGCTCATAAAGGTGATAAATAATTTAAACTGAACCAAATCCCAAGGAGGACCCCGTTCTGAAATAGGAGAATGCGATTGACTTCAAACCCATATCAGTATTGCCGATTATAATCCAAGGTCTTCGAAACAGTAATAAAAAATAAGTGACTGGTTTGCTGACAGTTTGCCAGCATGTTTACAAAAGATACCGAACAATCTATATCGCATGTCTGCAAGTTATCTGAATAAGCCAAGAGATCGTGGAGCAACAACTCGTCAACTGCTCAGCACATCGAGTACAACGTACCCCAGGAATCAGTGCTCGAACCAACCTTGTTTATCGCTTACACAATTGCCAGTAATGCAGGCAATGTTCCATGAGGGTGATCAGCGGAAAACACAAAATTGTGATTTAGAAGCAATAAACGAAAACAAAAATCATAGTAGGTCGGGGCAAAACGCAAATTATTCCTAAGACATGTCAGTTTATATCATAGATTGAATTAGGCAATAGTTAAAATTAATGCATTTGAAAAAATTGCAACGTACCAAACTGCAAAGTTGTACTATGCAAATCAAGTTACTATATGGATTCTCTTTTAGGATTAATCTGGTGAATCAAAACGTGTTCTTCATTAATGAGCATTGTGTAATCCGAAATTGAAAGAAAGTTGTCTATACCACTTCAAACAGCAAAGAATATTTACCTTACTGCGGTGTATATCAGAACATGTTTCAATGACAATAGATATATTTATAACACCCAAAGAGGGAACCAATAATTGCAAGGTTCGCGGATTGGGGGCCAAACAAATACGTACAAATGTAGGTTTCGAAAGTTTTGTGTGTCTTAATGTTATTTGTTATAATAATTATTATTGTGGTTATCCACGGAATGACGTTCTTTAAGCATTTGTAATTGCGACATGAACTAGTACTATAATATAATTACCAAGATAACAAAAACATAAATATTGCGATTTTAGCTGAAGAAATTACTAATGATCTTTATCTGCTACACCCGTAATTCAAATTGAAATTTGGTCTTATAGAAAGCAGCAGTTGTCGGTGGAAGAGGAAACCAACTAAAAACTAATAAAGATGTATCGATATTCCTTACTTCCGCCCTGTTTTTTTTTTGTTCCACATGTTAACTAATGTTCTTATACTATTAAGTTGCTCCTCGATAGAGAACGCCGCTTTCCTTAAAGTTCACGGCGATATTTGGATAGCGCATCCGTTAAAACTTGTTACTTCCAGACACTGTCTGCTCAAGTAAACTCCGATACTCTTCCGACTGCAAACGCAAAAATAAGCTGCTAAACTACTCCACAAGTTCCTGAACTCTCTCGACTCGTTACTGTAATTGACATGATTTGCCTGCTTCCTACGCATTTCCAGGGATTTCTAGTGAAAAGTTCGAAGCTAGCGCAAAGTTACTTTTGACGAATGGAAATACAGCGTTGCCACAAGCGTATTAAAGGGGAAGTTTACAGTTGTCGAGCTTTTAAGATGAAGGAAATACTCGTTGGAGGCTATTGTGGAGAAGCTCATTGTGATTATTGCTATTGATACACCGGAAGCGTTTGCACCAACTTCTTCATGTAGGTAGAATTGCGTTTATACTAAACGAACTAAATACTAAAATCAGCGTCTCTACGAAGTAGAGTAGTATCTAAGAAAAGAATTTCATAATGCATTGTGGCTGAACGTGTCAGTTTACGAAAGTGCATGAGTAGATCGGAAGAGCTGCTGATAGATTGAGTCTTCCTTTACGAGTATAGTCTATAGCCGTAATATACTGTGTCCCGCTAAGGGTGACGAGTTATGATATATCTGAAATTATGATAACAGTTTCGTGGAAAAATTGTTTACCAAAGGGGCCAAAAGCAGTTGCTGGAAAATATCTGCAAGTTTCTAAAATGGCCGCAAGATGGCTTAATTCACGTAGCATATATAAAGTCCCTAGATAGATAAAGATGGTGATCTTTTAGGGAATTTAGTGTTTATGGGTTGTTAGGGTTGACCCTAACCTCTCTTTACCATATATCCTCCATTTTGGTTCCACGATGACAACTTTAAGCTAATAAAGCCATTTTTAATTATATATTATATATTCATTATCGCATCGTAAAGAAAATAAATAATTTAGGTAGTTTTGAGACTGTTGTATCACTACATCTTTTACCTTGTTATTCGGGTAGCGTTGATAGGGAATTTAAAGGTGATCACAATGCTGTACTTTTTGTCACCCATTTACATTTTAGTACACTAGTTAGAGAGCACTTTTGAAGAAATGTTCAGTTTTAGCTTTTTTTGAAAAATTTAATGGCACGGCTTCTCTTAGCAATATTCTTCAACAAAAGAAAAAATGTTGCTTAATTTTTTCTGGACATTATTTATCTAGAAAGTCATTACTAAATAAGTTTTGTGCAATTGTAGTTAACTTGCGCATTGTAGAAAAGTTATATCAGGGTTCGTTAAAAATACCTATTTACTGTATTTTGGGACGTTCTTAGACAAAAATGGCAAGTCTTGGGCATCTGTTTATGTTTGTAAAATGTGTGTTGAATCTTTAAGATTATGCTTTTAAATTCGGAACACCAATTATTTGGCGAGAACCACAAAACCATCTCGATAACTGTTATTTTTGTAGTGTCAACATAAAAGTCATAAATGCTAAATATCGAGCTAAATGGTAGTATCCAAATACTAGTGTTCATCAGCGTCCAATGCAAAATTCATCCGCCTCTTCACTATCCATTTAATTATGTATCTAAACTCTTAGTACAACATAATAAAAAATCAAGCTGGTTAGATAATGATACTGATTTTGAAGATGTATCAAACGAATCAACATGTTTTTCATAAAACAAATTAGACAGCCTTGTAGAGATTTGAATCTTTTTTAACAAGCTTCAGAAAAATTATTTTCTTCAGGTAGTAGTCATTTTTTATCGTAAAAAAGATGGCAATATTGCTTTTTGTTCTGATAAGTTAATAAATATACGCTTGAAATCATATGAACCAAGTGATTGGCGTTTATTCATTGATAGTTAAAAACGTAGCCTAAAATGCATTCTCTACGTAATGGAAATGAATATGCTGGGGTACCAGTTGCACACAGTAAAAAGTTAAAAAAATATTGTAACGTTTAGTTACTCTTGAATAAGATAAAATACAATGACCACAAGTGATATACGAGTATTTGTGTTGATTTAGAAATAGTGAACATTCTTCTGTGTCAACAAGGTGGTTACACCAAGTTTTCCTGTTTTATATGTCTTTGGAACAGTAGAGCGAAGAAGGAACATTGAGTAAGAGAAAAACTAACACTTGAGAGAGAATATTACCTCTGGGAAGTAAAACATAATTCAAAATTCACTTGTATTTTGTGAAAAACTTATCTACCGCCGTTAAATATAAAACTGGAGATCGTGAAACTGTTCGTTAGAGCGCTTGATAAAATCTGCAAAAACACAAATCCGGTATTTTTGACGGCTCCGAAATTAGACAACTTACGAAAGATAACCAATTTAAAATTTCTACGAATGAGCTGGAATTAAGGGCTTGGGTAGCTTTTTCGTCACTGTGATGCAAAACTTTCTAGGAAATAGAAAACCAGAAAATGATGTTTAACCTGCAAACGATCTCCTTTTGTAATTTAAAAATTGTGGTTCAATGTGGGTACCTATGGAATTATACTAGTAATCACCTGGACAGCTTTCCGGAAAATCCATGATATATGAACGAGGCGCAGGGTGAGCGTATGCATCAAAATTTAAGCTTCAAGGTTTCTAGAATACGAATATAATGCTTGACTGTTGCTGGTCCCTGATACGCACGCCATTTTTTTTAGAACTGAATGTTTAATTCAATTCTCAATAATTTTTTCTTAGTAGATAAACGAGTTMTTTTTATTTAGAACGTAAAMAMCTGAAACCCTAGTTGATCTAAAAATTTTACTTATAGGTATATATTAKCTAAGCACACCATATGTAAGTCAGCAGTCGCAAAAAAATTTCCAGCAACGCATGTACTGTAAACTKGTGTAACAGATATTCTTGTTAAACAATGACCTAGGCGCTCATCTCTGAATCGCCAAGAAGGTGTAATGCATTGTATACTATTCACCCTATTTAATAATGACGCTAGAAAGTGGAGATTTAAACAATGAGTGATATATGTTATCTGCATAATTATGTCATCATTTTTGCCTGTTGAGGCTAGGCAGCGGCCGTATCTAGGAAATTATTTCTGCTGTAATTTGTTTTTAAACAAATATAGTCACATACATACGTAACTTTGCCGCTAGGTGACGCAGTTAATATGACATGTCAAAAGATCGATCAATACAATGTTGGTATAAAAAAAATCCATCATCTATGTTGTCTTCTTAACAAATTTTGTTTGGACATTTTTTTCTAGTTGCTATGACGACAACAGGTGGTATAGAATTTTCAAATAATCAAAATAACCTAACTACAGAAATACATAGTTAAGCCAATGATAAGATATTGTGATAAATGATTCTGGCGCATGTAGGGCCAGACGCATGCGTAGTAGAGATTGTATGGGAACGTCATGGCAACGTCATTACAAACAACAGAACCTGTCAACCTGTCACGCATCTCACCAATCGTAATTCACTCGGTCATACTTGCTAGTTACTGCGCAGACTAGCTCCCTACATACGAACAACATGGCGACTTATACTGATCTTTACAAAATTTTCTCGCGCATTCCATAAGATTTGGTCATCTATGTAATAGATAAGATGTCTGTGGGCATAACTCGAGTATGGTTCAAGCGAATTCAAAGAATCATGGCTAGTTTTGCCGTGAATTTTACGGTTTTAATTTATAATAATTTATTATAGCCGTTTGACAACGGGAGGCGTTAATTGTGAAAAATATATAAATATACAAAATATACTAAAAAATCAAATGCAACCTTTGAAATATATAAATATTAGGGGTACGGTGGACATATTTCACGGTAATGACTCACACAGTATATCATAAAAAAGCTGGAGGTGATAAATTTTTGGTAGAAAATATAATATTTTTCACTTCTTACCAGTTTGCATTACGAAACTTTGCTCATACATCTCAGTTAGAGTTGCCAAAGTTGAATAGCGGACCGGGACGTGTTGAACAACTGAGGGATTATAGTGTTAATAGTAATATAATGAACTTTCCAACACTACAGCTAACATTCCGCCTTGCTGACCTCGGAACCCTCGACATAACGACAACCCTGGGAAACGTCCAAACCCAACAAAACCAACGTTTGCATTTACACAATGAACTTCACGACTGTCTTACAGCAAGTTCCATACTTGTTTGCTTTTTCCAGCTCCTTGGGGGAATGCAGCCGTAATAAAACTTGATGTTTTTATTAACGATAGAACTAAAACGGCATGAAAGTTGCTCATTAAGAAGGATGATGTATGCGCCAAACTTCTGAATTCTTATCTGAGTTGGGAAATTCTTCGGGGACGAGACAATATTAATGGCTATTGATTTTACAGGAGTATCAAAACTTTATTATTTATTAGGGGACTTGATTCCGAAGTGAAGCTGGAACCGATGGATTGCGATCGAAGCTGTCATACGTCCTAAATGAGTATCTTGTTCATTTTGTGATTTCCTGTTAGACAATTTCTTCAAGAATTTAAATTAACTGTAGTTTAGTGAACTAGGCATCCACTTACTCCACTTAATGTTTGAAAGTGTAATTATTAAAAAGAAATAGGTTCGTGGTCATTCTTTCTTAATTTGACAAACGTAATATAGATTTGACTAAAGAGCTGAATAAAGAGATATTCAACTAATATTGCTCAACTTGCATTTGTTGACAGTTTAGTAGTCAAAAAATTCTTCAATATGTAGCTCATTTTTCAACACGTTATAAAGGATTAAGTTGTTTAAGATAGCAGAAATCTATACAGAAATGAAGAATAGATATTCTTACTATGCTAAAAGAAAAAATATATATTTCTGAACCGTATAAGTCTAGAGAAAGTTCTACACAAGTGGTTCTCACAATACAACAGCAATAAGAGAACAATCAGACATTTATGTTTATCAGTAAATCAGCGGCCTCTGTACAAATTTGCACTAAAATAAATTACTGACAGTTTTGCGGCTTGTACTATCCCTGGTATACACAAGTGATTCGGTATAAATATATTTAGTTAAAATATCTACATTTTTGCTAATTGTGCGACACTTGAGACACCTCGAGGTAAAAAGCAAAAGCATGTCTTGAAAGTAAATCGTATAATCGTTCTGAGAAGACACAGAACATACAGTGGCACAAGAGACATATCATTGTACGAATAGCTTGTGCGTTCGTATATGCCTAGTGGTCCACTGTAAACAAGCCACCCAATAGAGGTTAGGTAGTACGTAAGAATGTAAGCTTTCGCGGCCAGACTTAGATTGAAGTCTTAATCTTTTTGGGTTCTGTCCTAAATTCTCTTGTTAACCGTGCTATATCAATTTCTTAACCGGACAAACTTCGAAGTGAATTGCAACATTTATACATCAGTCTGGCCAACAAAGGGTATAATAACCCTGAGTTACAATTTGCCATTAATTGTCATCTTTACTCCAAATCCAAACTAGCTCTCGCACCCTCAAATTATAGATCGACTGCTGTACTTCCCTATGTTCAAGGTGTCACAGACAGAATTGGCAAAATTTTTAAGAAACAATTGGTTAGTACTATCTTCCAGTCCCTCACAGATTTATCTCCGAAGGACAAAATAAATCCTCTATCTTCTAGAGGTATTGGCAGCATTGCTTGTTGTGCGGTGCCGTATATATCGGAGAAACGGGTAGATCAATTAAAACCAGGCTCCATGAACGAAAACGCTGAATAATATCAGGTTTCTTCACCCACTTAACAGTAGCTGACAATGTACCAGTTCTAGCGAAAGTTCCTTTTTCTCACGAACCGAAAATTCCGAGAAGCCATAGAAATTTCCTAACATCCCAATAATCTAAACCGCCAAGATGGTTATCATCTCTCCACTATTTGGTACCCAATCACCCGACGGCTATCCCCACTTTCACTGCCGTCCAAGCATCTCCACCTCATTCGTAACGCCAGATACAACGGTATCTATCGTTTTCATTCTTTCCTCCTTGGGATTTGGTTCAGTTCAGACGTGTTTTTTTTTTGTTTATGTTTGTGCCATAATCCATACTCCTTATTCCTGCCTTGATGATGCCCCTTACAAGTGCGAGCAAAACGTCGACCTTATTCCAAAATCAGACGCGGTCCAACCCAAAAAGTTTTTGACGCTATCGCCCAATTTATCAGTCAGTTCAATTTTGTATTCAAACGAGGCACTTGAATCTGTACTTCTTGTTTAAGCCATTGCAACCCTAAAGTAGCGACATGTGTTAAAAATAATGTCGGTTTTTTTAACATTAAACGTTAAAAGCATATTATATATTAAATTAAGCAAAACATTATGAATCAAAATAAGAACTACTCGAGTCGATACATTCAAGTTTATTTACGCAGGAAGCGTCAAATTTTGTAATTCTGGAAGCGACGAATTTGTTGGAGCTGTTTTTGCCATTATCTTAGTTTTTGAAACGTTTATACTAGAGGAAGATGTACGGGTGCTTGAAGAAGTTTCTAGTGCATTTATATGATGACAGTACTTCTCTACCGTAATTGTTTCACCCGACTTCAAGAAGCTGAGATGTATGAGACCAGCTGCAGGGCGTCTTCTTTTAATGCAATTTTACCTTCGCGAAGGTTGGAACTTGATCACGGTCATGCCAGTCAGCCGAGCGTCGCCTATTGTACAGAACCTTCTTTTCATCGCACGTTACGATCCGTTCAATGAAAGGATCATTGTTGTGGCGCAAGATAAGCGAAGACATCTCTTCAAAATGACGATTTTTCTGTTTTCGTTTAATTGCTGCGGAACCCCCTTTAACGAGCTTCTTTGAATATCAAAGGTCTTACAAGGTTTGAAATCAAATAAATAATCTGTCCTGGTCAGTCATCGCTAGGAACCTGCACTAGGCCGGTGTCTATCAGAGTTATAGATCGCCTAGCTCGCAGAGTTCCGCGTAGATGGCACTGAGGGCATCTGCCCTCCTATTCTCGTTTAAAGGGTTTGAAATCGTTCTAGTTGCGACACCCAGATCTGCTGCCACTTCTCAAACTGTTACACATGGATTCGCCTCGATCAGAGTCTGCACTTCTTCTTTCTCGATGGCAGTATTTCGCCCAAGCAGTTACGTACACGATGAACTTGGCTCTAAAGTTGCTTACCGCAGAGGAGGATGTCGCTACGACCACGGCCAACTAACCCGGAATTGTCTACCAATATGAACTCCGGCTGTGAAAGCCTTTATAAAAAGGAATAAAAATGCATGTCTATGCTATGCTCTCTACACCACAACCAACTACAGATAAATCTATTTCGCTGTCATTTCAGCTCATCAGTGTTATTTATGTCTAGTGCAAACAGCATGGCATAGAACTAGTTTTTCCTATATACTAGAGGCTTGGTATGATGTTGTAGCAAAACAGATGGCAATGTCATATGTCAGCAATGAACTAATGCGATCTCTTTTTTCTGTCAAAAAGGGATACTTCTCTAAATAGGTTTAATGAACTTTTATTAACAAGTATGCCCATTGAATATTATTAAATTAACCCGTTCGAGCGTTTTTTTTTATAAAAGCCAAAATGTTAGACCCTGGTGGCTTATTATCATTAGCACCAAATTTGGCCTTCCCATAATAATAGTCATGATAATGATAAACTATTTCCATAACATTTCAAGAGATACGAATGCTCATAACACTCGCGTCTTGTGTCCACCCGCTTAACATACAGATTTATCGTTTTATAATATATGTCCCCTGTTTTTGCGGCCAACAACTTAGCTCCGCTGTCGGAGCTAAAAAGGTCACCGGGGGATGTTTTGCGAAAGTTCTATTGCACGTGATTTATTCCAGATAATCAGCTATTCGAGCTCGAGGGGCGGCGTGAGCGTGGCGACAGAGAGGGGCGAGACGAGTCGCAGCGTCCTGCTGATCCAGAGGGCTAGACCGTCTGACTCCGGAAGCTATCAGTGCAACCCTTCAAATGCCAGACCCGCTAACGTTACCGTACACGTCCTAAATGGTGAGTACAAATTGTCGCGAAGATAGGTTATTAAATCCTCGCGATTCCTCCTGCAGAAAGGTGAGATTTAGCCCAGAAAACTGAAGAGGATAACTAAAATACGATCACTAAATTTAAGTAGGATTTGCCGATCCTGTAGAAGTAAAATATCTACGGTAATTAATTTGAGCTTGCGTGATTATAATTCTGTCTGTCGTGTATTAATTAATAACAGAAAAACACAACACGTAGTGTACTATATTCTACAAGTTGTAACAGTAATAGTGCTCTAGCTAAAATGATTGTTCTGCGTTTAGACTTGATACATTTAAGTGACAATGATTGAAATACACAAAGAAACTTTTTGACAGTGGACTGACAACAGTAATTGTAATTGTACTGTGTAGGTATCGCGACTACCACTTGAACTATGAGGGCTCCGGAGAATCTCGGTATCAACATTACGTGAAATGAACTTCTGTCGCAGCAAGTGCCATTACTGAGGTTCATATACGAATCCAGTGACAATACTAGCAAATGGCGGTAGATGGTGGAGCAGAAGTTCATTTCAAGTAATTTCAATATATAATGCCTGCTCTCACTGCGATTTCCATAGTCCCCGTAACGCAATTGATAGCGCATTCAAACATTGCGCTATAATTATTATATCCAATTCATATAATATTGTGAGCCATACTATTGTATAGCATACTTATCAAATTTGGCTTCAACCTTCAAAATTTTAAATCGTTATAGATAAAAAGACATCACGCGTTCTCTTGTGCTAATATTACAAGAAAATTAGTAGTAATAATTTTGTAAATTTTTTAATTGTTTGATTAGGCAAACTACTGATATATAACTAGGAAAAATATACGATCATTACCAACTCAACATTTTGTCAAAACATAGTCTTTAAAGTTAACATTATCTTAAAATACAACACCCGAATTTTAACTGTTTTGACCTACTAAATGATGTTAGTGTTATATCATAACAACTCATGCACAACTGTTTCGATTTATTAAGCTTCTTTAGCACGCTTATAAGCCAACGCAGACAGCATGGAATAGAACTGGTCTCGTTTATATACGCTAAGGTTTGCGATATGCATGGATCCATGTGAGCCACACAAATTCCATCTATAGGCTGTGTCACCCACCCTCCTCTGGCGGAAACCCGTACCCTATCGACAACCCGCTTTATAGCAGATGTTTAAATAACTGATAGTGGTCTCCACCTGCGGTTTTTGCGAAAAGTGCTGTTCTCTGCAGTTTCACGATATACCTACTTCTACTTAATATTCCACTCGCTGAAGACTATTGGAAAGGATGAACTGCACCTGCTCGGTTCTGAAAATACCCCTTAGCAGCTGAAGACTGTATCCACGAAGTCGCAGATCGCGATTTAGTGCAAATAATTTCTTGATGTTCTTATCAAAATATCCGTTTAGGACCTTGGAGGACCTCGTCGGACGCAACGATCGCATAAAGACAGCAATCTTAACCGTTTAAGCCGTTAGGCATATGGAAATTTTCGAATGGGTAGAAGCATCATACTATTGACAACAATGTAGTCCTTCGTTAAGCTGATTATCTCGTATTAGGCAGGGGTGTCAAATGGTTACAGCATATTAAAGAAGTGGCTAATGTAAGGATTCACTTCAGACTCAACTATACAATCGCCTTTTACCACTGGCCATGTATACTTCGGCCGTAGTCAAGCGGAGCCCAGGCATCCCTAGGTAATTTGGGTGTCCTAACAAATGCGGCCGTTATATATATTTCTTACATAAATTCCCATTTAAGGATTTTATCTATAATAATAAAACATCTAACCATCTTATGATACCTTTCCGTGGACACTGTATACTGATACTGTTTATTGCAACATAATAGCAGCTTCTCCAGTGAATCTTTTCAATTCACGCATTAAAATGATTTAATGTCTGTAATTAAATCGAACAATTTTCTATATAAATGAGTTATCCCAGAGGCCTCAGTGTTACCTATAACCTCTAAACCTTCATTTTCATCGCTGTCCTGACCACTCCAGCTTCCGTTGGCATTGAATGCTTCGTTTCCAGTTTCAGTCGATATGCATAACAGGATTAACCCGAATGTTTAATCAAGTCCTATTGCCGTTCTATTAGTGTATTGCATTCGGGGAACGTCATCTCCATTATGCCAATGGCCGGACAGGCAAACAATGCCATATTTAAACATTTATTGGCCAAAAGTCGGCGTGAGTATGGTTTGTTCTGCATATTCCCCGTTTATCATTGGTCGTCATTATGAGCAGCTTTCGATAGCTCGCAGCGGTTAGATCTGCATAATCACAAACACACATTTTGTACTCGACGTTTGTTTATTCCATTAGCAGATACGATGACTTCGAAAATTATATGGGCTGCGGTATTCGTTAGGATATCCGTGCTTTGATCCATCAAACCTAACGAGCGCATTGTTGCAAATGTAATAACAAGTACCTTGTATTGAATGTAAAATTTGTTTGTTATGTTATGTGCGGTGTTCTCATCAAGGATAAATGTCTCACTTTGCAAAATTATCAATTTCTCCCAAACTGTGCGTAATACAACAAGCTTATATTAAAGGCGCTAAAACCGAATCCAAATGACGACTCCAGAAAATCAATATTTCAGTTTCGTTCTCTCTTAACATAGTCCTTGATAAGCGGGTGCCAATACTGCAGTTCCAACCTTTGTATAGTTGTTGGCATAAAGAGTGCTACTCTGCTGTTACCAGCAACAAAGCGTATTGATATACTGAACCGTGATCATACACATATTTAAAGTAAGCTTGCTTGAAAATGAAATTCTGTTCCTGCGGCATGGACATTAGTTGCGTGTAATCGTTTTGCTTTGAAATCCTTAACAGACTTTTTTTAGTCCAACCACCGCTTGTTAATTGTTCACCGCAACCAGTCTTGTGCTTCAAGTCATCTTGTAATAAAATCTTAGGGTGAATCATGCAAAGAGTTCAGACGGATCATAAACAGATATGACAACTCGTAACATGTCCCTATTTGTAGAACGAAGCTCTCCACTAACACTCACAACCGGAATTTCTTAGAAACTGCTGTCAAAGCAACAATCTTCACGTGGATGCCATTTCGGTCCTACGAAAGGATACTATTGAATTTAAATATGCCGATGACAGTCATAACCCACGTTGTGCATATTAAGGCTAAAGCGGGATAAATAGATTCCCGCCAGCATTGCCAGCGGGACGCGGGACAAGGGGTTTCAAAAGTGGGACGGTTGGTAATCCTAGTCATACCTTCAAACTGCACTTACCTTCGGCGCTATGTTGCTGTTTTATCTTATTTTGCTCTCATAAAAAATACGGAATCTGTTTGATAGCTATCGCAAGTTTTTTGAATCAGCATCATGTCATTTTAGTTGTCGCTCCTCTAACAAGTCTTTTAAATTTATGCATTACCACCGCTACCTATCCAGACTGTTTCAAGGTTGCGAGAGTTTGTCCAATTTACAAAAAGGGGGGCATTTGAAGAGTTCTCTAGACCTGTGTCGATTATTCCAGTGAAGGTATTCCAAAAACTGTTAAAGAAACAAGTTTTGGATTATTTTGAGGGTAAAAGCTTGCTGAGTACAGCACAATGTGGCTTTCGTAGAGGTCGTGGCACTGTTAGCGCTATAAATAAACTGAGCGAGATTGTAACCGAGGTTTTTCAGTCGAAAGAGTATGTTGGTTCAATGTTTCTTGATCTAAGCAAGGCTTTCGACTGTGTGACTCCCGAGATTTTAGTGGAGAATTTGCTTTGTTATGATCGAAGCAAAGATTTAATCCACTCATACCTATACAACAGAAAACAGAAAGTATCCATAAACAACCAGGAATCAAATTTAATTTGATGTAATATATGTGTGTACCTCAAGGATCCGTCCTAGGCCCAGTCCTTTTCATAATCTTTACTAATGACATGATTGATGTTAAACTTATTGTTTATGCAGACGACACGGCAATTATAGATAAAGCCAGGAATTTGAATGTTGTTCTGAAGGGTCTTGGAGATGCACAGTCGAGAGCAAAGAAGTGGCTTATGGCAAACAAATTACGTCTAAATAAATCCAAGACTCAAACGATGGTATTTGGCCTGCGACTGATACCGGTTGCTAACAACACCAAAGTCAGGTTTCTTGGGGTGTATCTGGATCCAAAGCTTAGTTGGGAGACACACATCTCACGTTGGTGCAAGAAAATCGCAACCAATATTTATGTACTCCGAAGACTGTCAGAGATTGCTTCTAGACAAGTACTGGTGATGGCATACCGCGCTCATGTAAGCTACGCCTTGCTGATATGGGGACACGGACATGCTCTTGATGCGAGCAGTGTTCGCCCTCCAGCGGAGAGCGGTCAGAATCATTTCGGGAATTGGGTACAGAGATAACTGTAGAGAAGCTTTTAAAGATTTGGGCATATTTAATTTAGCTGCTGGATATATTTACCAGTGGTTACTGCACATTAAGCAAAACTCGGAAACACTACAGACACATTCACATATACATGTATACGAAACTAGACATATTGAGATGACTTGTACCCAGGTTTTTCCCGAATACAGAGGACAAGGACGGGAATTAATTTTTGTGGCGCTAAATTATTTAAAAAGCTTCCAACTAAGATAAAAATTTTAGATTACAAAATATTCAAAATTCAGATTAAGGCATTATTGGTGGAAGACGCGTTCTATAACATCGAGTTTTTAACCTGTACTATCTAGCAGATATGTACTTACATGTTATACACTTTGTGTTGTTTACTATTATTGTGTTTATTATTATTGCATATTATTGTACCTTTCTTGGACATATATAAATGGTTCTACAGGCCATCACGAATGAAATCATTATTATACTCAACGTTTCTATAGAGGTTAATGGAAGCCTTTTTTGAAAATTTAACCAGTTGAAACTTGATGTAATTTTTCGAAAGGGCTTTGAAAAGACTAAATGAGGTATTACTTAAACCCTTTTCCGTATTCAAAAATTAAGAGTCAGCTCGTGGCTCATTTGTTTGAAATAACCGAAACAATTGTTAGTAATCAGAGTTAAGCGTCTTCAATTAAAAAAATATCAAAAGAACGTAAAGGGATATTAAATAAGTCAAGGTTTCTATTCCATGGAGCAATTCGTACTTACAAAACATGATTTTTGATGTGGTGTTCATGATCTATTTGACATTATAGTACTTGCTTAATGTCTTTCAAGTGAAAGAGTTTTTATATTATATAATGATGTGTGGAATGTATAAAAAAGTACTTCAAAATTAAATAAAAATAATCTACTTGGAAAACTAATAAAAATATAATTATTATTATAATATATCTTCTTAATATTAAGCGTGAGAATCGCTTACAAAATGACGTTATAGTTATATCTGATCCGCCATATAAAATCATCCAAACAATAAGAAGCTGAAAGAGCTAACAAATTTGAGCAAATAACATGTAATGAATCTTACAAATTTATATTACTATACTCGTGTATCTATCACTAATTTTGAAAAGAGCTGCTAAACATTGTCTTTTCGTTTCAAATCGCTTCAGAATCAGACGTGCATTTAAAAAATCTCTGAACTGAGAACACACCTACATAATAATACTGTTTTCATTTCCCACTTACTAATAAACTCTTTTTGTTTACAGGCGAACACCCTGAGGCAATGCAACATGGCGGCAATCAACGGATGMGCCCTTCCATAAGCGTGTTGATGTTGATTTCATACGTTCTGTTTGTATATTGTTAAGTTTACAACTAAATGAGAAATCACCTAGTCGTTTGCTGGTTACTGTCGATGATATTCTAATAATGCTCTAAACGTGTAAAATACTGAAAACTCAACTCACTTCGTCAAAAACCAAAAACGGACGACATCCTTTGTGTAGAATTATTGTATATAAATTATATGCATCCATCGTAGATTAAGGAGAGGGCGTTGGTTTGTTGTGTTTCAAATCACCTTTGTGTATCATAAACATATTTCTGGAACAGACACTAATAATTTTAATAACAATAAAAACTTAACCCACTAACAGTAGTGTGTTTGTTTAACTTACATATTTTCGTTTGGATCATCTATGCCTTTCTCAGAAGTAAACTATAATAACGTACACAAAATATTGTTATCACGTTTAACTCTTCTTGCAAGTGCAGTAATGGTTTAGAGAGTCTATTGTTATTTTAGTAAAGATGCTTGTCGGGTACACTGCTCAAAATGGTCTAAGGAACATACACTTTTATCTTTTCATCTGGAAATTTCATGCCTGGCGCGGCCAAATGATTTCTCAAATAAGTATTTGATCAACTAGATCACTATAAAACAAAATCCACTGATTTCGGACCAGAAATTCTGACTTTAACTTCAGTTGTGACGCCTTTTTCGTTGAGCGGCGGAACCGGTCTTCGAATCGGAGGGAGGACGGTCGGGCGGTTACGTAATGAGTGACGTAAGCACTAAGCTCAGCGTCAAAACGGTTTCTCGGGCGCCAGTTTTTTATTATCCTGAGGTATGCTCCTCAGACCACTACACACGATCCCTCTTACGTGTGCAGACCAGGGTAGCTGCAGTGAAGATCGGCACTCCAGGGAACAACCCCGAGGGTGGATGCCGCAAGCTGAAAGGGATGTTAGCGGGATGCGGGGAAGCAAGCGGTGCAAGCAGAAAGAAAACCAGCAATCGCCTAAAACACGGTTTATTTTCAAAACAACAAAACTTAATAGCGGTTATATACAAAACGGAACCCCCTCTTAAGTAAGCCTCGGTCAAGCTACGGTTATGTAATTTTATAGTACGGTTGCAACGCGGCTCTTAGTATGAGATAATAAAAGGAGCTAGTCGGAGCGAGAGTGTAAAACAAAAAGAACGTGAATACCAGCGCGTGAAGATAACAGTCGAGCAATAGAGAGAGCTGCCTTACGAGTCTGTAATACCCGGAAAGCTACCGTGCATTAGAAACTCTCTAGCAACCCCCTGCGTGCGGTACGAGTCGCTGACAAGATACAAAGTGCACGGAAAGCTACCATACACCGTGTATCAAACAACGGCTCCCCCGGACTACGGCGGCTGTGACAACGCGAAACACACGGGCAAATAACGGTCGAACAAGAGAGAGCTGCCTAAGAGTCTGTAATACCCGGAAAACTACCCGTGCATTAGAAGCTCTCTAGCAGCCCCCTGCGTGCGGTACGAGTCGCTGACAAGATACAAGGTGCACGGAAAGCTACCATACACCGTGTATCAAACAACGGCTCCCCCGAGCTACGGCGGTCGTGACAACGCGAAACACATGGACAAACAACGGTCGAGCAAGAGAGAGAGAGAGCTGCCTACGAGTCTGTAATACCCGGAGAGCTACCGTGTATTAGAAATCCCCCCCAGCAACCCCCTGTGCGCGGTACGAGTCGCTGACAAGACACAAAGTGCACGGAAAGCTACCATACACTGTGCATCAAATAGCGGCTCCCCCGCACTACGGCGGCTGTGACAACGCGAAGCACGCGGGCTTATACGGCTAAGCAAGCGATGTGGTGAGAGTGACGGAGCTCCCTCACCTAGGTATCGCTGCGAGTGGATCGGACGAAAGGTCGTTCACCACTCAATCGAGCAGTGGACGGTCACAGCTTTTATTTACATCGGCTGGAGCGGGAGGAACAAGAGAGCTGACTAGTGGCGCCAGCATGTGTTGTTCGTCCGAACTCCGCGAATCGCGGACTTGASACAGATATACGGCCGCGGATTGAAACTTGACTAAGGCCCGGTTTGTAACTTCGTTACACAGTATTTATGCCTCGTCGTCAAATCGTAGGTTTCTGCGCCAGGCTTGTTTTGCTTTGTTTTTAAACTGAAGCTTGACACATGTAATAAGGTGTATTCAGTGCAATAATAACGAGTTTATTGATAAAACTGTTATATGGATCGTCGACATTTGACTAGGGATAAAATGTTACATGCTGTTGGAATGTTAGAGGGTGGTTATGCTCAAACTCAAGTTGCAACTGCATTTACTACTTCAAAGAGCGTAATCTGTAGTCTTTGGCGAAAGTACCAAGAAACAGGCGATGTGGCCGAAAGGCACACAGGTCCTAGACGCGTTACAACACCAGCCCAGGACCGGAATATTATTATTGAGGCCAGCCGTCATCCAGAAACTACGGCAAGGGAGATGATATCTCATCTCCAAAACTTAGATGGGGTCACAGTTTCAGACCAAACTGTCAGAAACCGTATACGTGAAGCAGGTCTACACAGTCGTCAGATTACAGTTCCTGCATTACGCAGGGGCAATCGCGATCGTCGTTTACGATGAGCGCAAGAACATGTGAATTAGATTGGACCACAATGGGGTAATGTTCTCTTCACAGATGAGTCTAGGTTTGGATTTTGGCCAGATAGCAGAAGAGTAATGGTTTGGCGTGGAAAGGGTGAATTAGAGAGGATCAGGCACTTTCAGGAAGCCCGTATGTACAGAGGAGGTTCTGTCATGGTTTGGGGCGGTATCAGTCTCCACCATAAAACAGACCTCGTTTGCATCGACAGAACAATGACTCAGGATCAATACATTGAGCAAGTTCTAGAACCATTCGCATATGCTGCCGGGCCAGGTTTACTGTATATGCATGACAATGCACGACCGCATATTGGTCAATGAGTAACCAACTGGTTGGCTAATGAACAGATTCGTGTTCTTCCATGGACTCCTCAATCGCCAGAGATTAATTAATTAATTAACACCATTTATGCCGAATGTCCATAACCGTCCTGATTTTGAAAATCTCTTGGGGGAGCAGGCCATTATTAATGCTCATTATTAATTCTCGAGGTGGTAACACATCGTACTAGGCTCACTAAGAATTGAAGACAATTCTGTATTTTTTTATTTTGTTGTGTTCGCGTGTTGTAATTCATTATTATAAAATGTATCTCTTGTAAAATTTTAGTTAATTTGAATTTAATTACCAATAAAATTTCTAATTTTTGTCTAATTTTTTATAAAATCTTTCCGCTGTTATTGCAAGTTGCAGTTGCAAACATTGTTAACATTAGAATAGGTCCAAATTTAATGAAAACCCAGAAAAATTGTAAGTTCCTTAGAGCATTTTGAGCAGCGTATTTTCTGCTCATTATACTGTTCTGCTATATAGCAAGGTTATCTTCATCGGCAAGAATACCTTTTGAGTCGCTGTTGAAGAGTAAACACTAGTCACGTGAAGTTTTATTCAATTCAGTGATTCAAAGAACCTATTAGATTTGCAAGCTCGGGTGGTGCCGCTGGCTATTGAATATCAGGGCAAAAATCAAATTTTTTATATCTTCTTTCAAAAACGTTTTGTAGAAAAATAGTTTTTAAATGAGCTCAAGTTTAGTGTATTTTTTAACCAGGCTACTTGATTATACAAAATTTTATTTTTTATCAGAGATTTACCTTTTTGAATTTGCGTCAGTGGCGGCTTCCAATAAAGGAGGGCTCGTGGACGTCGCCCTCCCAAAGAAAATTCAATTCAATTAATATATGTATACCATGTATGTCATTTTTTGCAAGCAAATTTACATGAGCATAAGACTAGACGTCCAATGGTTTCATTACAGTTACCATAGGTACCGCATCATTGCACACGAACTAATATGTGCTTACATAAGTAAAAACATATATATAAAATATTTTGAAGACTCAAATTGTTATGTTTTAAGGTGTGGACCCCCTTCAATTCGGAGGCCACTGATTTACGTCTTAGCTCATAGGGTATAGTATTTTCACTTGACTTTGAGTGATCAAGCAACAAAAGGGGGGCGCCCTCTTAATACGAGCTTGTAAAATATACGATACACATTTTTAGATGAGCAGAAAGTTAGCGGCATTAGAAATGTGTTTTCAAGTAGAATTCTTTGAAACCATAATATCCTCTCTCCAAGAAAAATCTACCGTAATATAATTTGCTATATTGTGCCAATGACCCTTAACGCACCATAAATAAGGATCATGTGTGCAGTTACTTGTTAGGGATTGGGTTTCCATATAAGCGTTCGGATTCCTTTGAAACCAGCGGCTCCAAACCTGGTTACACTTCAGTTCATCTATTCGTATAACAGATTTCAAAATTGTTTGATTCAAAGAATTCATACAAACGCCCTAAAGGCCACTCAAATAGCTCAAAAATACGGTCAGATAGAAGAAAATTTGTCTTAATTTAGTCTTGTTCGGAATAATTTCGAAATTAATACTAATATTTACAACGAATTTACATAGGATGAAAAAGTATCATATTTTAATTACAACTGAGGTACATATATAACAAATATTTATGTAATGTATATTTTAATGCTTATGGGAAGAAATAAGTTGGTTTGCACTGCTGGTTAGTACACCTCATCTATTTCTTATAATACATGATTTTTACTTAAACTATATTTATTTTATGAGGGGGCCTAGAAGTTTAAAAACAACTCGTTTAATACGTTTTATGGCCAAAAAGCTTAACTTTAATAACCTATAGGATGATATAAAGCTTCAAATTCATGACGTAGGTACTTACAAAATCATTAACAGAAAACTTATTTGGAGAGATCTGAAAAACGTTTTAAGGCAAAAATATAGTTATATAAATGACCCTATCTTATACTGTGTTGGGTCGTAATGTAAATATATTACGTGTATAGTATTAATTTTGCAATAAATAGAAGCAATAAAAAACTTTTCCATTTTTTTGGAGTGTAATTACCAGAAATGGTAAAGAAACTAGGTAAACTTTAATAGAAATCAGTGTGTATAATGAAAGAACATATCCTTTTAAAAGTTATTGATTTGCATTGCCATAACGAAAGTTCGTAAATTGCAACCGACCTCCTTGTACTCTTGAAAAAAAAACATGCACCGATAACACTAAATTGCACCTTGCAGTTGTCAAGTGCTTGTATACATTCTCTGAATCAGACGTACTTACAAGTTGAAAGCTGAACAAAGCTAAGGTGTAATCAGGAATAGGTTTAGAGCCGCTGGTTTCAAAGGAATTCGAACCCAACCCCTAACAAGTGTAACAGCAAAAATGACCCGTGTATATAAGCGAGCTAAGGGGCATTGGTACAATATAGCAAATTATAATTATTAAACCGCTGCACATTGAATCAATACTTCCACATCCAATTGTCAAAATGACAATTACGTTTTTGTTTCTTATACTATACGATTAGTAATCATGTTTTGAACAGACAAACGGTCCTCGTGATATTAGCAAAAATATATAAATTTTAAAATCGTTTTTTTCCAAATAACTCGAAAATTATTAACTTAAAAAATTGCAAGAGTGCTTTCTGTACAGAAATTTGATTATCTACATAATACCAAAATTTAAGAAAATCGTACGAGCAGGGTCCAAAATATTTTTTTGAAATATTTCGAAAATGCCAAAATTTTGAATAAATTTTTCAAGACACTTTTTTGAGAAATTTTATTTTCTATTTGATGATATTTTAATTTTTTTAATATATTAAATATATTAGGAGATATTTAGGAAAAACCGTTTTCTTTAAGTGACGCTTTTTTGCTAATTTCTAAACAGTTTGTTGCACCGAAAATTTATAACAGCAAATAATACTCGCAGTTATACTACTAATCACATACTAAAACGAAAAAAACCGCTGCAAATTGAATCAATACTTCCACATCCAATTGTCAAATGACATTTACATTTTTATTTCTTATTTGTACTATACGATTGGTAATCAGGCTTTGAGAATTTTTTCTCTCTACACAAACAGTCCTTGCTTCCTTCCTGATACCCTACTTACCCCACAAACAATAGGTCGCTTTGGGTAGTTGAGATTTATACGTTTGCCAAATTTCAAGTTCATATATTAAGTCTTTCGAAAGTTATCGTGTCCACAAACAAAACCACACATGTATGTATGCCGGCATTTCCGGCCATTTTTTTTTCGCGATACGATACTTCAAAACGCATTTCTAACAGCACTACTTTTCCGCTTGCCTAAAAATGTGTACCGTGCATTTTCAAGCTTGTATTAAAAGGCCGTCCCCCTTTTATTGCTTGATCACTAAAAGTGAAGTGAATATACTGTAGTAACAAATGTGGACAATCGTCAACGTTGCAATGCCGTTTCTAGTATCATATTTCAGCATGTTAGACTTTCTGTTTATATATTCTATCATGATCACACACAAGGGGAAAATCAGTTGTTAATAGTATAGTCTATTGATTGTACATTGTGACTAATTCATTACTAATATGCAGTAGCTATACCCTAGGGCATTACAGCGAACCAGCACGCCTTGTTGAGCTATGCATAGTAATTAACGGCTATTGTAGACACTTAGTTCTGTCTATATAAATTTTAGGTCGCCCCTAGTCTGAAGGAGCTTTTAACTTATTAAGAGATAAATGCATATCATTATTAAGAACACTTAAAGTTGAAACTTATTGTTGACGGTGTATCGTTTTTCCTACGTTAAACTTTAGTTTCAAAATATTGAATTACTTCTACTAGACTTTAAGTATAAAATGTATATGTATATAAATGTATAAAATTAAAAAAAAAGTAGTTCAGCCTCGGGGATCTAGAGTTGTCACTAGTAAGAAAAATCCATAATACTTCAGTGGAATACTGTTTTGCAATTGCAATCAATACTAACAGATTACGTTTCAAATAGGACAGAGAATTTGTCGTTCTTTATAAAAGTACCAGAAATTGCCATAATCGCTAATTGAGATCGGAAATGCGTAAATGCTGTCAGCTACAATTACTTGTTTCTTAAGAGGGATGTCATTATAGATAACCTATACCCTAAATATTTATAACCATTATTGAAGAATATAAAATCTATGATCCTCCACTACTCCATATGCATTTAAGCTATATACAGGTTTTTTATTTACGCATAAAATACGTAATATTCACTGCAAGTGAAGTGAAAACGTTTGTGGTCATATAAGAATCCTAGAACCCTGATATATTTCAAATATGAATAAATAATATCAGTGACATCATATACATATACATATACTTTGCTGCACTCTTTCACTATTGTCCCATTTCTGATTTCTCGTAGTGGTATCTACATAGTGCATAATAATAACTTTTGTAACAGAGTCTAAATAATCATATTAGAGCCGAAAATATTTTTGTCGACCAATTAATTTAACTTAACGTAATAACAACAAAAAACTATAGCAACGACTGCATATATAAAGAAAAAAAATATTTTTATTCAACGATAAGAGATCTCGCATCTGCGCTCTATGCTGAATAGATACATTCATGTATGTATTTATTCTAGATAGAGTATTGAAGAAAACCACAGAAAAACTCCAATCAGGTCTCGGCTGTCTTAAGCCAATCTTCAACACCTTCATCAACACGATGAATAGACGCAAAACCACCAGGCAATGTTGTACGGGGCATCTTGTTGACCATATCTTCAATTGTTTGGAGGGGGTCTCCACATTCACAAGAAAAGCTGATAAATGGATCCCATTTATTAAGAAAAAAGTTGCATTTTCCATGACCAGTGCGAAGGCGATTTAGAGTGACCCAAGACTTTCTGGGGAGGTCAATTCCTGCTACCTTTTCTGTAATCTGTAGGATCATCTATAAGCTGTTGATTGAATATATCATGTTTTTTAAGTTGCCAAGCAGAATACCATCCATCTACAATAATATAAGGAGCACGAAGGAAATCTTCTTTCTACAGAGGTTTTCTAGACGTTAACCGAGTTGTAGGTAACTTGCACATCTCGGGAAATCAGAAATTCATTAGGAGCTGATTGATATTTTTGCCAAGCTTTGTATGTAGCAAACTGTCTTCGAATCTCCGGAGGAGCAATGTTTGAAAGAAGCCAAGGTAATGGAGTTGACTTAATTGCTCCAGTGATTAGTCGCATTCCAGTATTTAGTTGAGTGTCAATTTTTCCTGTGTTATGACTAATTTTCCAAACAGGACAGCAGTACTCAGCAGTGCTATAAAGCAAAGCAATTGCAGAAGTACGAAGTACACTTGCATCTGCACCCAACTTGTACCAGCAAGCTTATGCGGGATTTTATGTCTGGTCTGTAATTCTTTACTGATGTTTTCTAGATGTTTCTTGTACGTTATAGACATATCTAGGGTCACTCTACAAGGTATTTTGGCCAGAAGTTATGTTTAAGAATTATGTTAATTGACATAACTTGAAGTTGTTTTATCTTTTGATGATTGTTGAGATGTATACAAGTTACTTCTGTCTTCAACGGATTAGGACACAAGCGCCAAAGAATAATTGACGATATAATTAAAGAAAATGAAACACTGTGGAAACGCAAATCTGATTTATTTAAAATGTTTAAATAATGCAGTTACTTTTGGTAGTCCAAAATTCGCTAATGTTTAATAAAATACTATTGTCCGAAGTGCTTATACTTGTATTTCAATTTCCGACACTTGTTAAAAATATATTCATCTCTTATTAAACCTGTCATATATTTTGATGGCACAGTAAATAAAACTGCGACGGAAGTATAACTCGAAGTTTAACCGACAACTACATTTGTAATAATTTATTCTATGGATCTAAATTTAACTGTATGTCTGTTAATACTGCTGCAAAATTTTATGCTCATATCTGCAGATTTAAATAGTTAAGGAAATTCAGTAAAACTTTATAAGCGTTTTTGAAAAGAGATGTCTTCTGCAATATAGAGAATTAATTCATTTTTCGATTGCAACCACTAAATTAGCGGTGTAAGTCAATATAATTCTAGGCATTGCTTCACGGCCAGGTTCTTTTCATTCTGAATTCTAAAAATGTTCCTCGTATACCTCTTTCCCTGCGACATTAGGGTTATTAAAATTTTATTTTTGTCATCTATTTGTTTATACCCAGTTTAAATTTCTAAAGCACCTGAAACTGACCGAGAAGCGCATTACAATTCATTAGCCTTTGCTATGGCACAGTTGAGCGAGTTCTGGGTCGAGAAACAAATTGGCATTAGTAGGTACCTTTAAAGTTGTATTAGTACCTCCTTTTAATGTTTAATTTTCTGTAATTATACCACATGGCTTTTATAAAGTAAGTAGGTTTGCAAAATGAAAGCCATTGAAAGGAAATAGAATGCATACAGCAAAATAACAAAGCTAGCTCAAATAAGACGTGCATTCTATATTTGCTTGCATAAATGAGGGGTGGTCGTATTTTCTGGGTGCTTACTAAATCCGTCGTATTTGTGATTTACTTAGGTATACATAAAATCCATTCGCTTCACTTCACAAAAGAACACTTCATCTTACGGGAAAATCTGGGAAGCTTAATGTTACATTATTTAAGGCAATATTAATATAGGTGTGTTAAACACTGATGTGTCTTCCATTAACAGTGCTTCTGGAGGTGTTACCCATATCCCGTCGTGTTTAAATAATCGTGTTTACATTTATGCTGACGACGTCAAAACTGTAAATGGTCGTTCTATATAACAGCATGATCTGAATGGCTTTGGGAACAAATGAAATTTAAATTGAATATTGTAAATTATAAATTGCTTAATCACACTTTACACAAAGTTGAAATGTCGTAGCACAAATACAACTTTTTTATATTTGGAAGTTAGCCACCAAATTAAAGCATAATTCGCCATCTTTTATTAATCTTTAATGCTTCCATTCCGCTTCATGTGTCTTTTTGGTAAAATATATATTTTTGTATTTAGACGTTAGCCACCAAATTAAGCCACCACCTTTTACAAACCTTTAGAGATTCGATTGTGCTTTAGCCACACGAAAGCTCTATGCTTCTATTGTTACAACAACCATTTGCTATGGTTTTGTAAACAGGTAACTGTGTTTATCTTACAGACCAGAAGATGTCTACCTAGGAACAGAATATGCCTAACTTATAGGAAAACATAGGATGAGAGGTGGAGCTTCTTCCGTTTTTTGRAAACAAGGTAAAATGGAAAATTGTATTACTATATAAAGAATCCTTACTCATTAATAAAAAGCGTTTTGAGCATTTTTCCAAAATCAACCGTTTCTCGTCATACGCCCCTAAWCTATTGAAAATAAAAGTTTGTATTTATCTGCAGAAGTCGGCTTCCGCACAAACTCTCTTTTTAAAAAAGCACTTCTTTGCAAAAAGGCACAAGCTTGTTGCTTGAAATAACTCTGCAATTTATATTAAGGCTGGGATCCTGAAGAGAGAGAAAGATATATTCGAGCCAACGATAGAGCACTACATAAAAAGTATGGGATATTTGAAGATAAATGAATGCTTATCTAAAAGATAAAAAAATCGGCTAGACCCTAAGGTATTTCTCAAACAAGTATACTTCATATTTTTTGCTAAAATAATTGCTAATTATGAGGTCTACGCATTATGCGTTATGCATTGCAAAGCTACTTTGTACCTACCTAAAAAATTATACGCAATGTGTGGAAGTAGGTATAAAGTAGCTTAGCAATCTAGGATCAACTATTAATCAACTATTTAAATGTGACTTTAGCATGAGCTTAAATCCCCAAAAGTAGCGTTTTAATGAGAATCTTTGTGCAACAGATCCTCATGACTTTTCAAACTTGACGTGGTCTAAGATTCCTTCCACAAAGCCTTTCGGCTCTAAGTTATTATGATCCAAATAGAAGTAAAGTTTGTTAATTCTTAATGTTAGCTTGTAGAATAAAATATTGCTGTGTGATTTCAATCTCAAAAGCTTTCAGCGTCGCTTGCGTCCTTAACTGAAACTAAAATGAAACGCAGTTTCCCGTACTGTTTAAACATAACCGTTAGCAATAACGATGTAAAGCGATAACTACAGAAAAGTATTAAATTTGATAGCTTCAAAAGAAACTTTCCCGACATCGACAAAAGTAGATTTTGTTTCAACTAACCAATCTTCTGACTTTATTTCCCTAAGGCTTAATATTAGAGCATGTCATGTCTTGCATGTCACAACGATAAATAACAAAGAAAGCGCACTAAATATTAGTAAAGGAGGCAATTATGGTTTTTGGTAGCTAACCTTTGAATCTAAAAAAATATATTGTACAACAACTGGGTCTTGTAGCTTGAAACATGAAGTATAATCGAAGCACTAAAGTGTAGTAAGAGATAAGCAATTGGCTTTAATTTGGTGACTAACCTCCGAATGCAAACATTTATATTTTACAACAAATGGGTCGTGTGGCTAAATTAATAAATACATGGAGATTGGTAGAAAGATTGACATTTGTGCTTCATGTTTGTGGCTAAACCTCATAACTATAAGGTGGGCACATAATAAAGGGTCACGATTCATGGAGCACAATGAGGCGTTAAAGCCCGGTGCTAATGCTAACAGAGCTGTAGATTTTGTTGTGAAGCACAATTGAAGCACTAAGCATAGGGTAAGTTACAATAATTCGTGCTTCATGTTCGTAGCTAAAATTGTGGGACCACTTGCAGCACATGCTTTATTGCTGTAGCCCTTCACGATGGAGTGGTTGCTTCTGTTGCGTTTTTATATAAGCTCGTATACCCCTACTTAACTATCTTAATCTTTACAGAACTGGCTCAAGCTCAAATTCGCAATATCGCATCGCTACGCAATTTGCGCTCCACCACCAATAGTGACAGGATTAAGTGTTCGTACCTGGATAAAGGTCGAATTGAAGACCGATGGGTTGCACATAATAAAGCAGCAGCGCATGCACAAGATACAGACCATTAGTGAACTCGCAAGGGAAGTTAACGACATATTAAGATAAGTCAAGGGAAAGAGATACCCACTGAGTACTCTAGAAGTCGAGCAAATATACTGTTCTTGTGGACATCAAGCGCTCAACAGATAAAAGGAGTTTTAGTGTTCGCTTGACAGACAATGCAACGGGTGTTATGTCCAAATGATTAATCAATTAAATAATTCAGTTTTTTTATAATTTCAGAAATTGCTACAATATGCCATATTTCCGCAACAGAGTATACACAAACAAGATAAAAATATAAAATTCTCAGACTTCATAAAAGTGTACATTAGTGAAACTTCTTTTTTATATATTTACGAAATGTGCACAGATATAGATAATTTGAACACGGCATCTACTTAAAACTAACCCATTAGACACGCTAATACTGTGAATCATTTTTAACATACAGAAATAATCTAAAACATTGGTACTTATACAAAACAATATTTTATCAGAATATTTTAAGCCTCAGAATCTGTTCCAAAAGCTTCAATTTTCTTATTCTGCTCCTTTTCTGCCATGAGTTCGGCGTAGAACCTCTGCCTGGCCTCCTGCTTCTTCCTCTCTTTTTCGGTTTTAAGTCGCCGAACTGCCTTAGCTAACATATGGGCGAAAATTACTCCCAACAGCTGAAATTAAAATATGTTCAAGTGTGATTTACAAGGAAATCGAAGGTGCTTAGAGAAATTCGCTGGGATGCTGCATGGTGTACGCTAGCAAGTAATTAAGTACGTGAAGGCTAGATTATGTAGTCGCAATATGTATACCGGGAAACCATTTTAAAAGAACACAGTAGCTATAACTTTTGAGCTGAAAAAGATCGTCGAAGAATCCCAAAGCCATTTCGGCAAAATCGAGAGAGAACTCGAATGGGAGACATCCGCACTGCGGTGAAATTATAAGCAGGTAAAAGGGTCATTTAGATTAAAAATGTCAAAGACCGAATATGTATATGTGGTAACGACCATTTCGAATTTTTCTACAATTCTTATATAACCCTTTACTAACAAAAAATGTAATTTTACTTCAAAAAATTCTGTATAAAGAACAGCTCTGGAAAAAATTTCTGAAGGGCCATCAAAACTGATTCATCTGGAAATCAATCAAAATGAGGATTTTTCAGATACATTACCAACAAAAGATGCACGATACATTTGTTGATTATACATCATTTCAACGCAAAGAAATTAGAGTGCAATTTTCAAAATCATGTTTTGCGACARAAAGCAATTTTAGGCAAATGACCATTTGCCATGGCAAATAGTAAAATGGCGCAAAATTGACAAGCATTMTTCTATTTACCTGGACAATCAACATTTGCCAATCGTGGCATTGGTAATATGGGGAATGCCTAGATTACATTTGAGGCAGATATTTATTTGACTAGGCAAATGACAAAATAAATTTAGAACGCATACTACATTGATATTTTTCTAGGCATTTGCTATTTGCCCAACTTTACACCTGTCAATTGACAAAAGCCGAATTTCGCGAGTGTATAAATATGTTTTTGAGGTTAGGTATGTGTTTACTTTTCTGCAGTCTGTACGTAAGAAAGTAAGAAAGTGAACCGCGAAAATAAGGAAAAATATTACATGGATAGATATGATCTAATGGCAATTAGGCATTTGTCAATTAACCAGTGTAAAGTTGGGCAAATAGCAAATGCCTAGGTAAATATCAATATAGTATTCGTTCTAAATTTATTTTGTTATTCACCTAGTCAAATAACCATCTGCCTAATGTAATCTCGGCATTCGTCATATGACGAATATATATTTCCCATTGCAAATATCAAATGCCTAGGCAAATGATCATTTACCTAGGATTGCTTTATGCCTACGACAAATACATCTTCAGTAACAAAACTAGGCCTAATGTAATTGAATCCACTTTGTCTAGTTCAATAGTTTTATTAGCGACATCAAAGATTGTTTTAGATACGTTGATGATATTATTATAGTTCGAAACTTTAACATAGGAAACATTTATTATACAGGTATTAGGTGAACCTCAAAACGTATCTATTATACTTTAAAATCAGAAAATGTCCCAAATTAAATGAGTCATTTGTATTTTTATAACTTACAAATATTATTCTTTACATTCATTGACCGTATCTATTTAGATATGAAAAAACAGATTTGCATATATGAGGTAAAAACATATCAAGTCATTTAACTTTTTAGATTTAAATGTAAAACACGTTAATTGCAATATTGCAAACATATATATGTATTTGTATGAAGCATATTTTTACGCAACTCATTTTACGTTAGAAATTCAACCATACTTGAAAACATCATAAAGCAAGATTTCATCTCCTGATTAAGATGCTTTTTACCCTTCTAATGGATTTAAATGATTATAAAAACGACAATAATGCTATCTACGTAGTACAATAGTTTTAAAACGTAAGTAAAGTAACAATGTTTTTCTAATACAAACCATACAAAAGACTGAGTCACTCTCCTTATATAGTGTTAACACCATCAGAAAGATTGATAAGGACGTTCGTATTTCATTTAAATATTTACAAAATTGTATTCATTCAACAACTACTACATTCAACTGAATATGAGTATATCAACAAACACACTTAAATGATAATCATTAGATTCTCAGAATGAAATACTGAATTCATTAAAGTTAGTTTCTCAATATGGGCTTATATGGGTTATTATTTATTTATTATTATTATTATTATCTATTTATGACAAAATAAAGTGTGTAGTATGAAAACCAGACATGGCAGCCATGGAAATAAAACGGGAAAAACTATTCTAGGCTAACAAAAAAAAATATTTCGCCATAATTCATAAACATATGAAGGTCTCACAAATCTACAAACGTACTTAATGAGTCAAATGCTATATTATAATTCGATCTTGGATTAAGTTTAACGTAATGTCCAAAGCTCTTTTTTTAGATTAAAGAAAGGTATTGATTAGCAAACTTATGACATATATCTATAATGTTCTTACCTGAACAAATGCCACACATAAGGCTCCACTGCCAAGTAGAACTGCACATTGGGAAATTATGTACGAAAGCCTACTGACGCAGCCAGATTCATACACATTGCAATTTTCATCACTATAGCAGCTCTGTGGAACTACAGTGGAGCAGTTTTTCGCTTCGATGCTATCCGTGTAGTCACCAATAAGCCAATCATCAGCAGAGCTAACCCCACAACACTGAAGCTAAAATAAAATATAAATGTTTAAAAATAATTTCTTAAAATGGTATCTAGCCAGAGGTTTGCTTTACCCATATATATAATAAATTCTGATCTTAAACTTTGTAACCATACTTACTCTAGTCTGTAAGAAATCCATAGCTTCAGTGGGGTAATTTTCGGAGCCTTCATCATAATCTGCCATAACGGAGTGCATATTGGCAGCAAGGTTTTGAGTCAAATTAGTCCTCATAGCATACGCAGCAATAGCAGCAGACACTTGCAGAATCAAAATTACGGCCAAAGATAGAGCATACTGAAAAAGCAATGAGCTAAGGTGTATACATACGATAATGCAAGCTTTCAGTTGTATGTACAATCAGTAAACGTTATTATCAGTTATAACATTATTACTAGTTTACTTATAGGTAATGTTTAAAATTATATGGATTTTACAAACTGCAGAACTGCAAAACTTACCATATTAATTATGCATGTGCTTTCCTTTAGAGCCCCAAAGCATCCGAAGAAGGTAACGACGAAAATTATTACACCGATGGTCACCATAAGACTAGCTGGACTAAAATAGTGGCTTTCCATAAATATTTCAAAGTCCTCGTATATCACACGAATTGAAGTGCCTATGGAAATAACCATGAAGCCGATCATCTGTAACAATTATGATAATTCTAGTCAAATTCTTCACAAAAAATGTATACGTGATTCAGAAAAATTTAACATAAATTGTGGCTAAAATCTGGCTCGAGTAAATATTTATTCCGTTACGATAAATTAATGTGAATTTAAATTGTTCGTCAGGTAGCTATGTTATTTTTATTATATTTGTATTTATATTCACTAAACACTGTGGTAGCCATGCTCTTAAAATCTTATTTGACAACACTGTACACTGTTGCCAACTTAAATCAGTTCCGATACATTAGCAGATGTCAATAAGCAGCACCACGTGACCCAACATCAGTCGGATCCTGTTACTCGTGAGTTTCACTGTTTATTTCAGCTCGTTTGACGGGAATTCCGACTGAATATAGAAGTTGCATCACATAGAAATACTGTGGTTTTCTTACTCTAAATGGTTTCGGTTTCGTACTTCCAGAAAACTATCGATATGTATTAATTTTTAAGTCAATGTTTGCACATTACGAGCTAGAAAGCGAAACTCATAAGTAGCTAGATACGACTGTATAACTAAGGCAGGTGTCACCTATTTAATATTTAACATATGTATTACATTATGTACAAGTATTCTCTTTTCACAATTTGCATCAAGGATGCAGATGATATTTTCAAAGCTGTTTAATTTCAACTATTAAGGGATGTGAGTATCAGAATTGTGATTCAAGTTATTTCGATCTTTTAGATCTAATTTCATTTGATCCTAAGTTTTTGTTAAAGGCTTAATAATTCAAATTAAACCGAAGGTTATTATGACAACTTAACGTTGTTACTTGTATTATTGCTATATATTTCTTCTATAATATTCTATCACATCATATAAATCTATGCTATGATGTCATTATACACGTTGTTATACCAGGTTTCTATAAATGATTCATGCATCCAGGGCGCTTATGGAGAAGATCGATTAAATCAGTTTGCCGCCTCTCAGGAAGGTGAACTCAACAATTGCCATGACCTATACGTGTCATATGTCGATTGTTGAATTATTTGATATATTTTAATATGAGAAAACGCGTGGGAATTTGTATTTCCAACATATTCTGTAGTGTTTTATGCAATTATCAACTTTGAGGTAGCAGCACGCTCACATTTCGGAGCTGTGTGGTATAACTTTTAGGTTATGTATCGTATTTGTGAGGCTGTGGCTACAGTAAACTTGTTAAATAATTGTGCCAGGACGGTGCCGCAATGGTAAAATTCACAAACTAAGTGCCGTAGTAACGTTAGCTGCCGTTAGCACAAAGCTTCCACGCTGCAATAGAGTAGACTGTAGAGGTTACCGCAAGCCTACTATACCAATAATTGTTGTTATTTCTTACCCTTGAAAGAAAAATAGAACGGTAAATTGTTGGAAAATCTTTATAAGACCATCAATTTCGTGATTGTAACTTGATCTGCAACATTTAGTACTATCGTGCTCATTGATATTGCATTGCAATTTTGCAATGATCGCCGTGCATTGTTATAGCTTGGCAGCAGTTATAAAAAGGCGGCACAAAGAATTCAGAAATCGATGCCGCCCGCTTTGCATTAGTCATTTATAGAAACGCTGTACTAGATAGAATAATACCTGAGGCTCGAGCACCAAAGTTAAAACTAAAAATTAGTGTTTTCGTCTAGTAGTATATCGCTATCAGAAAATTATATAATGCTATATGAAATTGATTGTTATGGTCGTAATTATGTATTTTTTTTATATTAATTAGGATGTTTGGACCCAATTGATAACTAAATATTTCCAAGCTTTCGACTAATTTATTCTCTAGTCTTCTTCAGGAACTACAAGTGTATGTACAATGTATATAAATGTAAAACTATTAACAATATTTATATAGTTTAAAAAATTACATAAGAACTAGAACATTCAATTTTTGAATTTGACACCAAACTAAAAACTAAAAAATTTAATGTTCTAGTTCTTATGTAATATTTTAAACTATGTAAGTATTGTTAATTTTACATTTACATACATGTTAAGAGTTTATAACACTTTGTAGTTCCCTGAAGAAGACTAGAGAATGAATTAGCCGAAAGCTCGGAAATATTGAGTTATCAGTTAAGTCGATGCATCCTAATTAATATAAAAAATAATGCTATATGTGTCTAACTTCCAGCTCTTTCAGATTTCGTGGTTTTTCTTTGTATACCTGACTTTTCAAATGACCTCAGAGGTCATGAATTGAATGATGCGACCTAATAGTGCATTCAATAATTCTCCGACGTCCAAATTAGAGGTAGTTATCCAAACAAGGCGAACATTAGCTCAAAAATGAGGCAGTGTGCTGTCGGTATTTCTCGTCGATTTGCATCGGAAAATTAATGTACAATAATTTCAGGTACAATATTTTACGCAATAGGTTCAGAAAAATATCTGCTGGTGCATTTCTGTTAAATGGATCTATAACGTGTTTCCCAATAATACCATTCCACACATTTAGTATCTGAAGATAATATGTATGTTGTTCCATTCGATAAACTAGTAGTAGCAGCTACCTGTTTACAAATCCATTTAGGCAAAAAGTGGCTTCGTTGGGAAATAAATTTTGTTTGCACAAAGCTGCGTTCTTGTGTCAGAATCTTCTTTATTTTGTGTTTTATTTTGTAAGATTTGTACTTGTTCTTTTTAAATATTCGAACAACCTACGATTGACTATTATTGTCCAGAGCACATTCCGTGGTTGACATAGGTTAATCCAGAGCGCTAACTGAATAATCAAGAGCTTGGCAATAATTTGTAGCCGATTCTGCAGGTCCGATCATTCGGATATTTTTAACATGTCCCGTTTCTTTAAATTTTTCAAGTAACTGGTACACATGGATTGGATAACGGGACTTCACTCCGGATGAATGTTACTAAATAAATCACTAGCATTTTGGTGTAAAAGTTCAGTTCGTTCAATTTCAGAGAGTTTAACTGTTTGTAAATTAATTTGAACTGCTGTTATTATATTAACGTTTAACTTATTAAAAGATATCTACTTACAACAGGAATCAAAAAGTGGAAAAATCAATGTACACTTTACCTTTTTGCAGAACTATCATCAAATAAATAAAATACAGTAGTGATAACTACAGAACCTGCTGTGATAACGCTTCACGTCGTTTGTTTGCAAACACGATTTTTCTATTGAGTTTATATTTATCAAAATAATTATGCACTTTTGACTAACTCTGTATATTAAGATACACCAGAAAAACAATGTTCTACCATAACGATTTATTCAACTGTTGGAAAACGGTTTACCGAAGGTAACGAAACAATCACAGTCTTACATATAATAAATTGCGCAGTCGGTAACAATCGGTATTTACGAAATAATAGAATAAACAACAAATCAATAGCTTAAATATGCAGTGCTTAAGTTTGTTCTGAAGATAGCGCTTTGCTTCTTAGGTTATGAATATCTACTTGTAAAACAAACGCTTGTCTTATACATAATCATTAAAATCTTGATGATGTATATTTTTAGACTACCTGATGAAAATGAGATGATACGAAGAATTTTACTTGTTAACAATTTACTGGTAGTTGTGCTCTTGAAACCATTCTTCAAATCACATTTTTGACCACACACGAACCTGATTTTCAAATTTTTGTTGCTGTGCATATTCTTAATAATCAGTACATTTCCTTCATCTATGAGTTTTGCTTCAATTTTGCTACTTTTCGAAAATTGGAGTGCTTTAATTAACTCGAGTCCATAGTATACACTAGGTTAAATGACAGTATATTTAATTATACGGTACGAATTTTATAAGTCTAGGGTTTACAGGTAACATACTTAATCCACATCATTTTCTGTCCTCGCAAACTTTCTGACGATATTCACAATAATAGTGATAAGAGAAACTCAATACACGTGTGTAAATCAAATCGAGTAACGAAACACTCATGCTATGCAGTTAGAGTATTTTCATAAACAAAATACCACTATCTAATTCCTTGAATAAGCAGTTGATGTTGTTAGTTACATAGAAATAGACATCAGTTTTCGTTACATATGCTGGTCTTTTCATATTTTTTTGTATTTGAACAAACTAATACTTATTTTTTACTCGCCAACGAGTTTTTATTACCTCTAAAATGCCGTCTAATAATTAAACCGTGTAATTATTTTTATTTAATGCAGAAAAACTTTACAGTTAAAACTATTAAGCACTTATTAACATCGTTTGTCGTTAGGTAATCCTCAACCTCAACCTATCAAAAGCCAGTTTAAAATAAAGAATAATTAAAAAACTTAATAGCGCAAAATATTTACAATTTTATTTATTCACTACAAACAGATTTTTTTGTTATATTATGGGAATCGATAAAATCTAAGGTATACGAGAAATAACACTGAAGTTCTCAAAAACTTGCGGAGAGAAATAGAAAATTGGCGTGGAGGCTAACGGGAGTAATTTTGAACATTTAATAAAATGAAATTACCTGGTACCATTTGTTTTCAGTGATTTTATTTATAAAAATTTATAAATTTTTATTTGTTGATTTTATGTGAACAGTCTGCATGAATATTAAATATTTTGATATGATTGAATACACCAACCTTCCTGTMTGAACTTTTTGACATGCAATGTGGGGGGTAGAMGGGGGACTAGGAAAGGGTAACTATTAGCATCGAAATATGTCCCTCTACAAACAAAAGCTGACGTATTTCAAGATTTTTCCCAGAACATAACAATTAAGGAATTATACGAGGTGTCTCGTATAAGTTCGTTCTACAGAGAGAGAGGCTATAAAACGAAACCCTGCGATGAGGCTAGCCTGGTTTTCTACATCGTGCACTAGCCTCATCGCAGGGTTTCGTTTTCTAGCCTCTCTCTCTGTTGAACGAACTTGGTACTTTATTTATTAAAAAGTTACTCTAAATTTTGGGGTTTTGTGTGCAGCAATGGGTATGTAGGCATAATTTGTACCGTAATAAGCTACTAAAATAACGCCTAAAACATTCTGAACAGCCCTATTAACAAAAATGGCGGCGACTAGTTTTTCTTGTTTTTCGCTAAGAAGGATTAAAAATTACGCATTTATAGTAATGACACAAGGTAAGGTTAAAAAATATTTACAAATATTAATTTTGTTTGCGAAATACGATAATCTTAAAAAAAAATTTTTGGCACCCAATATTCTATTTTTAAAGAGTTTAAAAAGACCTACAATTTGACATATAACTTAATGTTGTACCTAAAAAAAATAAAGAAAATACGAGCCTGGGAAGTTTTAGGCGGCGGACTATTTTTAGTGTCATTCAAATTCAGGACGGTTAGCTTAGTATTAAAATGCTTGCAGAGTAAACTAATATATCTATTTTTGTATCTCAATAACGCGTTTTTCTGCGTCCCCGGATTAAATAAATTTATGGAAAATGTACACTCGTCTGAGAAGCAAATATTGCAAATAAAAACGTGGACTGTTGTTGACACGTTCCGTTAAAGTTTTCACAAAATGGTTCTCTTTTAATTCATGCATCAAGTGAATTTTGAACTATTGAAACCTATATGTGTGGAGTATCTTGAAGACTAATGACAACAAGCTATCGCCACAAACTTACGATATCTTTCCAATAGACTGCGTATTTTCCGTTAAAGCAACATGAATCAGAACGGCAACAACAGTAGCTTCATCAGCAACAACGCGAACGGGTTTGCGTTTCCAATAAAAGTTCAAAGGCGTATTTATGTTGAACTAGTTTTTCCGGATGCAATGACCACACGATGTGATCAATTACAAAATCCAAACTGTCGATGCATTGCAAAATGTTCAGAAAGATGATTTATATTGTATGAAAGATCAATAAAGGTAAAGAAAAGATTATACGATTGATAAAGTTGTTTTAGTTCCTAATGCATTGAAGATGACACGTTTGCGTTTTGTTTAAATAACAAAATCTATTAATCAGCTGCAGCTACAAAACAATGAGTTATTTTGAAATTTTGAGGAAATGAAACATTTCCGTTGTTAAAGCGATTCAACATTTTTTCGTAAGCATTTTCAAATAGGGATTTCTAAATAAATATTACGCGACCCTTCTTCCCTATTCAAAAATTAAAGGTGAGAGCTGCCATAGATGTGAGGTTGTTCTGATAACTTCGAATCTTACATCGCAAAAAATGAATTCGACCTGTTTCGGAATTTTATTCGAATTTGTCTCCCATGGCAGTTATTTGGAATGGTTACTTTTTGTTGAATTAACCTGTATCTTGCAGTAAGTTTTAACCCCTAAACAAACAATTATTAAGTTCTAGAATGGAATTGCTTTTTCAACCAACATCAATTTAACCGTTTTACAAAATGATTACTTATTTAATTTAATACGTCAACCACGATTAATTTTAGTTTACCTTTACCGAATCTAAAATAGCCACAAAACTGAAAGATGATTTTATGTTTATAATTTCTCCAGACCGACTGAATAAGAGAATGTTATAAAGTTATTCCCTAAGGATTATGTTAAATTAGGGTACTAAATTAATTAATTAGTTTCTGTTTGTGTGAAAACTTAACCAGGGCGCGTAGTACATAGTAAATTCATATGAGAAGGTGAGGTTATTTTAAGAAATTCGAAAAGTATTCTTGTTGTAGGGATTAGACTTTCTAGACTTGGGAAGATATGCGTAGATTACCAATCATTTTTATAACAAAGCCTTATTATTATTAGCAACAATYGATTTGCTAATTTTTATCAGCCGTTTATCGTTATAAGTCACTTTCAGTTATTGATTGAGCCAGATACTGCTTTGATAATAATTTGTATTGAATCCGTTATCGAACATAAGTACTAAACAGATTACCAGGAAGTCAATGCTGATGTGTCAGTTTTTATAAGGAGATTTAGATTCTTGAAAAAGCTTCTTTTGCTTGCTGCAGCGTGGTGATTTACAACTAAAATCAAATCCTTAACACCCTTTGCCGTTAGATTAACTAGATGTATTTAGTAATAAAACAAAAGATAACGTTAACACCAACAGTTAGTCAGCGATAAGATTACACCCCTCCATTTGCAGATGATGTGTCAATTCTGGAAATTTAGAGCACCTTAGTTTACTTTAAACTACATTTAAAACGGACAAATCGTGTGGAGATTCTAAAGCACTGAATAGTTCGTATAAAACAAGATTATAAGCATCAGCTGTACATGTTTTGTGCCATGTCAGTAACTTCTCAACAATACGTACCATAAACATTAGATTTGAAGTGACAAGCATAATCTTGATGCACTTCATACCAACATCTAGATCGCTAGCCATTTTGTATTCCGTTGTAACAAACGCACTCCGCGAAACTCTTCTAATAACTAAAGCACACGTTCCCCTGTTCGTAATTCCTACCGCTTTTGTTTATCATTTGCGATAACGCGATAAAACGTTTATACAAGAGGCTAGGTACGTCTACATGTGTAGACGATTCAACCAATCCTTGCAAACCGAAACCTTTCGATAAAAAATATTCGAACATTCTAGCCCGTAAGACTTTTTCTAACAGCTGGAGAAGCACTTCGTCTAAATGCATATATGAGGCGTGCAGATTTGCATGCCGAGTAAACAGGCGCGTAAAAGATGTGACGGGTAAATCAGTTCCAAGGCTGCATCGAGTATTTTGGTCTTCGAGAAGCCTTGGGCTATGGTTATGGGGGACGAAAATCTCTTGTTATATATAGAACTTTTAAGCAGAGCCGGGCCCATAGGGGGGTAGGGGGGTAGCCTACCCCTCCCCAATGCGCTGACAGTTGGTTAAAAACTGCCGCAGTTGGCTCCAAAATGGGGTAGTCAAATTTGTTAAAAAAACAATAAATAATTAAAGTTAAATCAAGATACTGGTGTAGAAATAATGTTAGCTTCCCCACGGCATCCGCGAATATGCAATCATTTCTCGAGTAGTAGCAGTCGTTACTTGTTAGGAGTCGCAGCTTTCACAACCTCGCGTCTTCTCATCAGATGACGATGATCGACTGTGATTCGGCAGGCACCAGTATTGCCAATCTAGTACAGTAGTACATTATTTTAAAATCTAGTACACTTCTTAAAATAATTTTTATGGGTATCCTAAAAAATTAGCAACAATTTTCAACAATGAATATAAGTGCATGACTCATAATGTATTTCAAAATTTTGCCAATGTTAATAACATGGCAACATGCAAAACATCTGTTAGTAGCCCAACGAACAGCCCCACTATACTGTCTGGTCTACGTTGCACCATTTTTGGTTGCATCTTACAGAAAGTTGCATTTTGCTCGAGGAGCATAATTTTATGTTGCCCACAAAGTTGTTTTTTATTTGTTTGTACTTATTGTGTTTGATTTCATATAAAAACAAGCTTAAAAAAATTCATATTTGTTTTGCGATATTAGCGTCAGATAGGAGTCCACAATCTAGTACATATATTACAGATATCTAGTACATTTTTCACAACTACCTTGTATATCGAGGAAAATGTGACAAAATTGTAAAAAATATGTTGGGAACTACTATGGGAAATAATCGATTTGATTCTCTCATATATAAGTATTAAAAGTGAACAAGATATAACAGATCAAATAAATTTTTCCCATTTAATTAGCTTTTGGGCTACAGTTAAAATACAGAAGACTGGCTGTAATAATTAATAATTGATTTATTTTGTTAGATTTAGAGTTTTTAACTTTATTTGTTAATTTTGTATTATGTTTATATATATTATTTTGACACTCACAAGCTTAGCTACACTCTGTGGCAATTAGCAATTACCAAAGTAGAAGTATAAGGTATTTTAGTTTAATTTTTATTAGGTGTTGTTAATACTTGTATAGGGTGTGTCACGACGAGTTCCTATTAGACGTTTATGGGGAAGCGGCCTGAAGGGAATTATGAAATTCTGCAGTATTAAGTTTTCGATGGTGATATTTTTAATGAAAATAAAGGCAGCTTAAAATTACTTTCGGTTATATCGGAAATAGACGCTAACATTGTTGTTTTTAATAGAACCATATAATTTTTTGCGGTTTTGGATTCTCCGTAAAATTCTAGTAAGGCTTTATGTAACACATGATATACTTAAATGTTTAAATTTTCTAGATATAAGAGTTTAAAAAAAAATTGGGAGCTACAGGATCCCGTTCGACGCCTACCACACTAACAAATGCGAATCGAATGTCGATAATATGAATGACAAAGGTCCAAAATACACCTTGGTCCAATCAAAATTTGAAAATGGTGTATTCAGCATCTACAGGATGACGTCGTAGTTATGTATCTAAAAATAAGCAAAACTTAAAAAAATTAAATGGTATTTCCTCTTTTTCATGCCGCTTTTAGTTCTAGGGAAAATTATAGTTGGGGTTTGTGTAAAACATTATGATGCTACAAGTATGTTATCAAATAAAAATATTTGCTAGTGAAAGAAAGGAATGTCTAATAATTATTTATGAAATAATAAACTAATAATGATTTAATTTGATAATTTACATTGTCATTTTGACAATTTACTTTACACATTTTCAAATGCCTATTGTATGCAAAGACGAAGGCTAATAAAGCAAGACCAAATAAAACAATTGTTTTAGATTCAACACCACCGACAAAAACAAAACACTAACAATTTTTATTATTTTTAACATTTTGTATGAACAGACGAAACTTTTAATAGCGAGATACTTATCAAACCCTGTAGCTGCCAATTTTTTTTATAAACTCTTATATCTCGAAAATTTTAAACATTTAGGTATATCATGTGTTACATAAAGCCGCACTTGAATTATTTTCTTTAAAAGATCACATTCAAAAACTTGATAATGCAGAATTTCATAATTCTACTCTGTCCGCTTCCTTATAAACGTCTAATAGGGACTGGTCGTGACACACCCTGTATGTATTCTAGAAAATAAATTAATTTGAGCTACTTAAATACATAATATTTTCATTATTTTTTTCCTTTTTAGAATGTCTGTGCGCTATTCGGTATTCTAGTGGTCTAAAGTAACTATTTCTTTTTGTTTTTGAGTCGGCTTTTTCCCATTTCCTACCCCCCCKCCCCACCCCTGCCCTGCTTTTAAGGTCCCTGTTAGAGCACAGATAATTGTTCTAATAACTAAAATGAAACGTGTCACCGCAAAAGAACCATATGCATTGCACTATTTTCCAGTATTTGCAAAGATCTGTTGCAAGTACATTATAAAGAGCAACAATTATGTATAACTTTTTTTTATTATCCATAATGAACAATGACTCGCAAAATCAAAATGAGCAATATAAAATAAATGTAAAACATATACAAAAGACATAATATTGTAACTTCAAAATAACATAATGATGATACAGGCTATTTTGACACATTAAACTGAGATACAATGAATAATATAACCTTTATTTTCATTATTTGAAATCATCGCTAAATTGCTTACAAAATAGTAGAACGAAAATCATTTTCCACATGTATATTTTACAAAACTTGTTGTTTAACCATTATACTCATTTGCAAGCCTTTGATAAACTTATCTTCGGATCTGCTGCTTCGAGGTCTTCCACGTCCTTTATCACTACAGCTGGCTAACATCTCGGTTTGATTTCCTAAGGCAACATTCTTACATCAAAAAGACATTTTAAAAATTTGCTTCTCGGGAACTTAGACAGTAGTAGGGTGGGTGATTAAGTAAATAAAACCATTATACTTCTTTATCGTCGACGTTTCGGAGATGAAATTATATTTCTTCTCCAGGACGAAAAAACATTCTTTAGCAAAATGGGAACCATGAATTGACAGCATCAAAAGGTCCAGGAAAATCCAACCCAAAACTATAAAACGATCAGCGGTTATCAACTCAAATTTAACTTAACAACACAGCTTTGATGCATTTCATTATACTAGGAGATGCATTAGTTTTGCGGTCACTGTACCTGATGCAGTTTATAATATAACAAATTATTTTATGAATGCTTTGTTTGGATGAGTCCATTATAAAAGTCGAAGAAGTAACAATCTTTACAGTTATGCCAAGCTTTAGGTCTCTACCTTTTCGTCCTTCTACAGGGCCTAAAATTTATTATATAAAGGAACACCGAAAACCACACCCTATATGATAATTCCCAAACACAAAGATTAAATTAATAAAATTCATAACGTCTACTTACAATATGGTACACAAAAGTACACATTAAGGGCCAGCTGACCTTCTGGGCGGGAAACTTAAAAAGTGCAGCAGCAGCAGCAGGTAAGTATATATCTTACAAACTTTTGTAAATCACTTCTGTTATTTATATTACTATTTGTTTTTAGAAGCAATCTGTTTTTGTTGTCAAAACTACGGATAACTCCACTTAAAGGAATAACGATCTTTGGCATCTGTCATACTGCAAAATGGCCCTCTTTTTAGAAAGAGGATGATAGAAGTTTCAAATGTCACCGGTAGATGGCGGCAACTTAGAAGTGTATGATTTTTACATTTTTTTTGTTTTTTATCATCTTATTCAAAGTGAAACATATAATGATCATGCAATAGGAGGACATGACATAGGTATATGTCATATAAACTTTCAATATGCTTCTGAATAGTTACAACAGTTAAGTTAGTTAAGTTAGTTAGTTAGTTAGTTAAGTGCTCAAATTTTTAAATCAAGTACTGTTTCACAAGTTTCATTTACGTTTTAAGTATTTTTGTGTCATAGTTTGAGTTTTGCTAAATTCGTTATCTAACATTCGACTTAAAAAAGATTAAGGCCACTTAAAGCGGTAGTACATAGCTGCTTAATTGTTGTATTACGATAAATACTGTTAAAATACGGTAATTTTATACTTATGGTGCTAAATTGAACGGTTACTATTTGTAATTTTGAAATTAAAATAAAACCTAACGTTAAACAGTAAAAAGGAAATTGTGTCGCATTGTGCTAAAGTTATTCAAAAATTATACGCTTAACATAGGGCGCCACCTATCGGCAAGCTAGAATTCGCCGGCAAACACAGGAACGCTTCCGAATCGTTCTTCCGACTGATACAGACATATCCAAAACTTTGGCCAATATACCTTGCAGTACAGTTGTTATGTTTTATTAAACAAACTATTTTTGGTGCATTGTATTGGTAAATGGACATATGTAGACTTTCAGAATACCCTTATTGACAAGACGTTTAACATCTTAGCAACTTCATCTGATAGTTAATGAAAAAGTGGTGTTCATTCGCGCGTCCGTTCTAACGTTTTGATTTAGTCCGAGAGTGTAATTTTTCGTAGATAGAGGATATGATCTTTATTATCATTTATAAGTTATGCGACCCCAGAAAGCGTTTTCATGTATGAAAGCATTCAATTTTCTCTGTAAATCGCATAGTAAAACATTTGTTGCACTATTGCGCAGTAGCCGTCTCTCATAATCTCCGGTTTCGTGGTCATAGCCAGATATCTTAATTCATCCATTTGGGTGTTCGAAAAGTCTTTTAACAATAATTTATTATATGAGTAAGTTCTTTTTGGTTGGCTTTATCTTTGTTTTTGACAACTGCTTTCTCTGCATCATCTTCGGAGCGTTTATTTGAAAACTATAGTAAAAATATTTGTCCAACCGAGCTGGTTAAGATCAAGTATAAGCTAGTTAACTCTCTTTAATATTGAGAAACAAGAAACCATAACAATTAATTTGGGTAATGTGATTAATGAGTACCTTCTATCTTCTAACGCCGAAAAAAAAATTGTACCTAGTTTTCTGACACAGGTAATTATACATTTTACGAGTTTTTAAAACTAACTAACAACTAATCGATATCGCCGATTGATATTTTTTATGTAACTGGCTGAAATCCACTAATAGGTTTGCCTTTAGTAGATATGCTATTGTCTAACTTCTGCCGTTTGTAGAAACATTACGTCTTCTTTTAGAAGAAGGTGATGAAAACCTGAAAATAGATATTCTCACTCGCACATGTCCAAACTAATCTCCTCATTGAGCTAATGGGCAGTAATCTTAATATGTTTTCAACACAGCGTATGTTGTACTTGAGATATCGAGACGAATCTTTCACAAAAAACTGTCGTGGACTACACTCCACTCGTAGTGAAAATTGCACCGCAATAAATCACAGGCCTTAGCAAAAATACAACAAAACAAAGTCGATTTATAAATTTGTTGCGAATTGCTTAAGATGCATTTTAATAATTAAAAAATTAACTTTGGTCAAAAAATTGATTATTATGGAAAAACTTTAAAAGTGTAAGCTAACAAAATACAATAAACACTAATTGGTTATTAAAAACAAAAAATGCATTGGTTATAAAAAACAATACAATTTGCCTTGAGAAACAGCTTTGAGGTTTTTAAACATCTTTTGACAAACACATCGTGCAGAACAATTTTTATTCAAAAAGTTAAAATGGACCCCAAAAAAATTCGTACGTTTAGCAGCGTATGCCAACAGATTGGCATTAGATTATGTTATCGGTTAACATGGCTTATATTATTTGTAGTAAAACAGTTAACTGATAAGACTTGTTGTATAAATCATAAGGATTGTTCATGACGTTTCTAGGAAACCGTTCAGAGGCGCCACCGAAATTTTTGAACCTGCGCCTGAATTTCCACAGCAAGTTACGTAGCAAGCTGTCGCTACGCACCTGTTGCCATAACTTGACGTTTCCAGGCCCTATTTTACAACCAAAAAATTCCCGTCCAACAATGAGGACAAACAAGGTCTGCCGTAAATAATATTTACTTTGCTTTAAAGCTGTGTACATGTCTCGTCATTTTACAGCATTATACAAGATATTAATACACTACAACTCTCGTTCCCTCGCAATCTAATGTGGCTGAAAACTTTGCCAAGACATTTCGGCTTCGGGTCTGTCAACAGTAGTAAACAAAACCTTAAGAGTGCAACAAGCAATCCCACTGTGATATATTCGCGAGATTAGATTAAGTGCCAGGTGACTGGTGGATATTAAAAGGAATAAGTTTTTGGTGACAGTCGCGTGATGGCCAATAGGTTTCAAAGGAGGAGGGTACGTAGCGAAATAACCTCAACTATTACGCGCGTCTAATTTTTGTTTTGCAGAGTTCAATCAAGAAGGAGTTTACCGAGAGGGAACTTTTAGGTGAGTGTTTTCGATCATCGCTTATAAAAACAATACGAAGGATGTTGTTTATAAATATTGGCCGACTCCCAAAGGAACTAAGACATACTTGTGATGTTTCTCAGTGTCGCTAATTTTAAACTTAGCTGCATTTTATTAAACTCGCTGGCCGCTATATTTATGCTACCACAAAAATCTAGAACTGCGAAAACCCTTGCATAATATTAAATGTTTGTTATTTTGTCGAACTTTGTTTTAGTTGTAATAGTGGGATCGTTACTAACCCAAGCGTTTTTCATGCAGATTTAAGAACGGCGTTCAGTTTGTTGGACAGTAACCAGGATGGAAGGATAAACACAGAAGAACTGCGTCTTATGCTTAATAGGCTCGGAATCGAAGCAGATGAAAGTGTTGTGCAAGATTTAATCAGGTGTGCTAGTCATTCGGGTAAGTCACTTGTTCAACAAACCAAACATTAGCCAACACAGTGACAAAAAAATGTAACACGCAGTAACAAACTAAAATTGAGGTTTTAGAAAACTCAAATAATGGCACTACAGAAGATTCTAAAATTAAACGTCGGTGCATTATTAAAGTGAGACTAAAGAACGTAAAATATGTTTTAGCGCTTATGTAACGTACTGAAAATAGATTCAAAACACAGAAGGTTAGCGTCTCGATATTTTAATTTAATTAGCAATTTTACGAAAAAAGCATTAGTGTGGGTGTATAAGTACTCCCAACAGAACCTAATTGCGGCCAGGCTCATCATTTGCATCGTGCTTAGCCTCTTTTAAAGTCGAAGTCCTCATATTTGGAAAACAATCGTGTTGTCAAACAAGCTTAGTCACAGATTTTGAACAAGTGCCAAATTTTTCTCTATCAACGACTACTTATTGTGGAGGTAGTGTTATTCAGCTGTTTCCATTGTCAGATTTGAACGTTGATAAAAATTCCATGCCCACACCACGTGATATTACGGTATTCTACAGTACCTACTTCAAACGCTTTGGTAATTTATCGATGGAAACGATACGGTGACGGAAAGTAGCTAATGGAAAAACGATATTTGTACACGAGTTCTTGTGTGTCAACGGTATTTGTAAATTACATTTTTATTCACTGTACTTGATTGTTCCATATGTTGTCAATAATTGTTTTAAGTACGTATGTACGGCAAAGTTATGGACAACTGATACGTACTTTATCTTTCACGAGTAAGATATGATACTGTTTTGTTACACGTAATCCTTAAATCTAGTATGGGGCCCATGCATTAAAAATGGTAGGCACTTCATCCATCAAAAAATAATTTTAATACTGCCTCGTGACGTCGTAGCGACATATATTGTAACAGTGTTGATTTGTCAATAAGAGTTGCAGAGTAGCAGCACTGGCTCTACATTTTCAAAAATAAATGACTCTTATTATTGATATACATAACGCCATTGCATTTTATTTCTTGCTTAGTTACGTATCACATGTGAATAGTAAATCTAGGTATAGATAATAATTCGACGACCGGTACTTCACGGCTATTTCTTTATTACATCATCTGTGATTGCTTCTCATTGACCATCATGACGTAAGCCTACTACAGGTTGCAGCATTTAGGTTCCAGCCAATACGAAGAAATTGCGTCACCTGGCGACTCATTACATCTCGCTTAGATTCACAGTTGGACATGGACATGTGTATCACACACCAACGCAATACACGGCATGCAGAAGTACCTACAGAACATAATCTTTAATTGTGGTTATATTATTATTCGTCCCATTTATAAATTATAAGTAGAACGTAATTTTGAGATGAGGACATAAATCTTTGCCGACATTTCGAAGTCATTTATTTCTTTAATAATACTCGAATACCTCGATAGTTCGGTCGGCAACACATGATAGCAAGAATACAATGAGAAAATTGCATGACTTTTAAAACCTGGTAAATAGGTGTTAGTCCGAAAGAGAATAAAATTTTCAGTTATAATGTTGGAAAATAAATTTAAATCAGTCCTCCAGTAAGCTCACAATATGGGTTATAATTCTGAATTAAAGCCACGCCTCTAAAACGGACCCCGACGTCACATGCTAGACGGGTCCGCGCGCGGTGGGGAGGATCCCTTTTCTAGCAAAAAACGACGTTTTTTAATTAACTATTAACATTTTTGTTAATGATTGATATGGAGAAACGTAAACACCGACGCGGATGTGACGTCACAGTCACAAGAACAAAAACAGAAGACAGTTTTATTTACAATATATCATACATTGATTAAGTGGTTAATCACTTTGTCAGTTTACGATATTTATGAGATACCTTCTACGATTTAGATAAATCAAGTGCGTGTTTGTTGGCTGACTCAGCACTTACAATTTTTCGCTGAGGAGCAAAAAATTTAATACGAATGCGTACATACTTTCTTTTAAACTGTTTGTCTTTAGATCTATGATAGGATAGTTGTAGCCCCGCGCTATCAGTCTTCTTCTTTGCCATCATTACAACCGTACAGTAGCAACCAGTCATGAAAAACAAAATTAATTATTTAAATAATCTGAATCTGAAGCTCAAAGTACCGCTAAACTTATCCAAACAAGCTTCGTAAGCACGGGTAGGTGCAAAAAATTCGGTTACAGGCAATAGGCAATTGCGACAAAGATGCCATAAGTCGCCAGCATACGTCATTTCTTACGTTCTTTCCCACTTTTGCCGCGCCCATAAACTGACGGATTGATGCAACCTCTTGTCGCCAGGGTGCACACGTCATCGGCAGAATGGAACGKGTGCGACAGGACATATTTGACCTTAAATCAACCAGTATTATTCGAGAGTTCTCTGTTCAAGTGACATACGCTACCCGAGCTGGAAGACTTTGGCCGGGTGGTGCACGGTTGTCAGTGCTATTACTATGGTAATAGATCAATTACATTCAGCAAAAATCTATTATTTTTCTCGAATTATTAGTATTCAAGGTAATATAATAGATGTGCATTCCAGGAGAAATTTGAGTTACGGATTTGCTTCGCGCGAGCATTATCTAGCAAGCGCCAATCTACAGAGGGGACAAGTTTTTATTTCTTTATGCTAATTACTCCATATTACCACTAATTGAATGAAATTGCACAAGAAGCCAAAGCTGTAGAAGATATCTGTGAAAAAGTCGCATAGCAATATTACGACTTGTCGTTCCCACAAGAGTATTTTGCAGAATACTTTTCTAAAAGCCAGGAAGTGTCGGGACAGGTTAATGCCTTAGCATGTTTGTCATTGAACAAAAATTATTCGGTCTATTGCAGATTTTAATGAAGAAGTGATTGACAAGTTTGCTTAAAAACAAATACATTAACATACGAGTAGTAGGCATATAAATAAAATAGTGAATTTATGTGTGGTATTATTTTTTATTTCTAACATTACTATTCTTTTTATTATTAAATATAAATCCTATGTTTTTCCTTTTGAATTCCGAAATTTATCCAATAATGCTTGAAAATTTACAAATGAAATCTAATTTTTTCATCCATTTTTCTGTCTGTGCTGTGCCGCACTGTCAAATTTTAAGTCCACGAGCCGCCACTGTATTGTAATCCACGTTCTTAGCAAAATTTACAGGGTTTCTATAAATGATTCATGAATCCAGGACTCTTATGAAAATTATCGATTAAATCAGTTTGCCGCCTCTCAGGAAAGTGAACACAACAATTCCTTTGACGTATACTTCAAGGTTGTGGAAAGCTCATACTTCGGAGCTGTGGGCTGATACGATTTCGTATAACTTTTAAGTTATATATCATCGTATTTGTGAGGTTGTGGCTACAACAAGCCTGTTGAATAATTGTACTATGATGGACTAAAAGATATTTTTAGCCTGCCGCAATGCTAAAATTCACAAACTAAGTGGTAGTAACGTTAGCTGCACTACACAGAGCTTCCACAGTGCAAGCGTGTAGACTGTAGAGGTTACCACAAGCCTACTATACCAATAATTATTGTTATTTCTCACCCTTGAAAAAAAATAGAACCGAAGATCTTTATAAAGTCATCAATTTCGTGACTGTAACTTGTACTGAGCCCAAAAACCGGGAGTGTGCGCCCTCTATTAGTGGTACAACTAAGGTGGAGAATGTCTTGAAAAGGGGTGACGGGTGAAGAGAGGGAGAGCAGGTGGTCAGCGTGAGAAAACGGGAGACGGGAGCGGCAGTGGGAACTGGGCAGCTGAGCAAGAGAGTGCTGTTACTAGTACCTAGCAGAAGGAAGAAACGAGTATGAGTATTCCAAGGTCACGCATTAATTGTGATCCGGTGAAGAAGATTGTTTGGCGGCGTTGGTCTAGTGAGCTGAGAGTGGCAGAGGCCAGGAAACGCAGCCTGCCACACGCCGCTAACGTACCACATAGCGCTTCGCCACTGCACAAGAACTTAAAGAGGAAATTTATTGAGATGGTATACGAAACTCCAGGGCAAGCGTGGAAGACATAATCCCAGATATCACTTTTCATTCTTGAATCGAAATATTTACCTTTTTTCAATTTTTTTAAATTAAGTATTTTTATGCATCCAGCATTCTTATTGGGACACCCTATATAAAGTGAACTTCTTTCCTACGTCATTGAACAGTTTCTCAGTCAATTATTGGCTGTCCAAATGTTATGTTCACACTTACTGATAGGTAATTGTGAGCTGGACGGATTTCCATCAATACTTTCACTTTCTCTTTCGTTACACATTTCTGAAAAGTAATGAAAGCAATATAATTTTAGGAACACATCATCTACCGTTTATCCTACACCGCTACAAATTATATCAGAACATTTTGATATTTACTATCCCTTGAATTGATTAAGTAAAGAAATATACCAATTTCATTGGCTATTTTCCGATTGGATATGTGCGGAACAACAGTTACTCGAACTATGAATGCAATAGCATTATCATCATTTCTTGCAATCTTAGGCCTAAAAGTGCTTCTCTTTTTTGCAAAACTTCCAAATTGATCATATTTATAACAGGAACATCTCACGAACTCGAAATTGCGACCCATTGAATGTCTACTGCTACGAGCAGAGATTAAAATTAAACAAACACAAAGAACAAACTGTCCCCCTATCGTGCCATGACGTCACTATGACGTATCCGACCTTTTTATATTATATTATATCTGGAACGGACAGTACATTCACCTAATTGCATTACTACCTTTAACGCTCCTCGTATATTAAAATCATGCCCATGGGCGTACCGAAGAGAGGACAAGGGGGGCGGCTGCCCCCCCTGGCCCTAGACTGCCAACTCTGGGCCCTTTGCACCTTCCATACATTTAGCTGATTAATTAAGTACGATKTTTACGAAATTTTTAATCAAGTAAAATTTATAGATAAGCGTATTTCGCAATTTTCATCCAGAACTCATATTTGACCTCTGCAAATGGCATTCAATAAGTCGTTGTCAAACGGTTTCCAAGTTTATTTTGGCCAGGAGTCATAATACGATTTCTACTTTGCTCAACTCTTCTAATATGTTTTCTTATAGGGATTGTTCAACTATGCATGATTCTGTTATGTGTAAAACACAGAATCGGTCACATATTTGTATTTGGCGGTAACTGCAATCTTCTTAGTTCCAAATTTCAAAATTAATACAGAGAAACAAAAAAATTCAAAAATATCAGTTATTTTGAGCAAAAATCCATCCGAACTAAGAGTTATGAAAGTCTATTTAACGTAAGTTTCAGGAATCCAGCAGTATTATAAGCACGAATTAAAACCCGGTGTGCTGTTAAAATGCAAGTATACAAAAGACTTTTTGAAAACGGATTAAATATATTTCAGTTTATTTAAATAAGGTCAAAATATTAAGTGCTGGGTTAATTTTTGGAAGCAGTGCACTGGCGGACTACGGAGGTTGGCTTAACTTAAAAAAAATAATAATAGCTAAATGAAAAATGTGATAAATAAACCCAAAGGCTCAGTCTAATTAAAAGATGGTATATTCTGTACAGTGTTCATAACAAAGCATGTCTTGCATAATTTTATGCAACTATCTAATTCTGATTTTACACAGTACCTACTCATAATGTGTACAAAATCGTCATCGAACATTGAAATGTAATATCCTATCATTCTACTGATGTGTTGCGGTGTCTGGTTATTATCTCGCATTTATATAATCGACCTAACAGCACTATTTTCGATTTATGCCCTGGTAATAATTTTAGCCAAAGAGCAAAAAGGCGTGCTCAAATTTGATCTATTTAAAATATCAGATCAATGCGATCACGGTTTTTAATCCAAAATTTGCTAATATCCAAGGTTAATGGAGTATTATCGTTGTGTTCATATTCAGCTTCAGATGACGATATTAGGCGCTTTAAGCACATAAACTATGCATTTATGATTAATGTTAAAAACATAAATTACTTTTATGTCACATAAAAACTGTTACAAAAGTAATAATCGATGTATAACTTACATTGTCATCATAAGATTAATTGAACTTAAAGGAATACCTACTTTTGTAATAATTTATGCTGTGCGTTTGATTGTTAATCCCTGCATATTTCGGTATAGTCGAGTAAATTTCGTACAAAATTTTACATGCGTTTTTGGCGATATTGAGTCATTTTTTGTAAATCAATGACAGCCAGCAAGTTGAATAAAATACATGAAAGGATTTTTGCAGCTTGAGAACAATAACAAATGATGGTTTTAAAATATGCAGAAATTTGAGTAAGATTAGATGTATGAGTAAAAATTGTTAGAGATAAAACGACCATCAATTTAATGCTGATTGGTGGAGTTTGGCCAGCTGACGCATAATGCTGGGGCTTATAAATTGTATTTGTAAGTTCAACTAAGATTAACTAAGCCAGCAGCTTAAATGATTACAGTCTTAGGTACTGTTTCACGACCACGTTGTTTCCTCATTCTCAATTTTGATAATTTTTTTATCTATACTAGCTACCTATTCACTCTTAACTTAAATTTCTGAAGCTTCTAATGCGAAAAGTTGTAACTAAAAAGCGCATCGGTTAATTAATTAATATTTAATATGTGCAAATTCCAAATCATAAGACGTGGTTCTATTAGAAGATGCTTAAGGCGAAATTTATATTTCTTTGGTAGTTCGTTTGACATTACTATAGATTATTTGGATATCGCCCAACTGAGATCATCAATAATTGAGTTAGGAATAAGCGAGCTTTTGAGAACAGTATATAAAAGACATAAAAAACTAGGGCTTTCACAGAGGATGTTTTAAGATTCTTCATGAAATAAATACTTCGTTAATTACTTAGGTACACAATCCGATAAAGGGGCATTTTTATTTATGTTGAATTATTCAGTAAGGGAAATTCCTGATTTGCCCCCCCTTAGACCAAAGGCTGGGTACGCCCATGATCATGCCTAACTCTTCTTGATTCAAATAACTGTCATAGCCCAGGCGTCAGAGACCTAATAGATGAAATAGTTGCGTAGGTATTGCTGTGCCGAAATATGGTGCACCAACATATTATGTTTAAATAATTTTGTTTAAAACAAATTTTATTTTTTCGCAAATAACTCAGAAACTATAAGTCTAATCCCAAAATGGTAGAAAGCAATTTTAATTTTTAATTAATTTGGGACAAAAAAGATTTAAATAGTTTTTACTCCCACCCCTTATTTACGAGTTACCTGTGTCATAATAACTGCGCACTAAGTTGTACAATGATTTACGATTATTAGGATTTTGAATAATTTTGTATTTATTTATAAGTGTTGAATTATATATACAACGTATATCCTACAGCGTAGAGCACTTTTGTAACACAGTGGACACAGGGGTTACGTTTTCTGTTTATAACTCTGTAAATAAAGGGCGGGCATAAATTTTTAATAAGCTATTAGACTTCTAGTTTCTGAGAATTCGCAAAAACTAAAATGAAATAAATTATGTAAACAATATGTTGCCACTACTCTGTTTCGATTCTATACATATACAGGGTCCGCCACCTAAAACTCCCCAGGTTCGTATTTTCTTTGTTTTTTCAGGTACAACTTTATGTTATATGTCAAATTGTAGGTCTTTTTGAACTCTTTAAAAATAGCATAGTAAGGGTCCAAAATTTTTTTTTTGCATATTGTAATATTTTGCGAATAAAGTTAATTTTTGTAAATATTTTTTAACCTTACCCCGTATAATAAATATTGCTTCATAGTTGGATGCCGATTTTTGTCTTCTTCAATTTGTGTCATTACCATGTATGCGTAATTTATATTCCTTCTTAGTGAAAAACAAGAAAAACTAGTCGTCGCCATGTTCTTTAAATAGGGTTGTTCAGAATTCTTAAGTGTTAGTTTAGTAGCTTATTATGGTACAAATTATGCCTTTTGTTCTTTTGTTTTGTTTTTCATTGAGCTAACTTAAATTGCAGCCCAAGAGATTTACATACAGACCAAAGGTTTTAATAAGATGTTATTATACCTTGCAGGTAACGAACTATTAGACGAAAATGACTTCCTCCACTGGGTGAAAAGAATCCAGGATCTAAGACCTGAGGAACTAGTAGATGATGACACTGCCAAGAATATAATGGCCGCATTTAAAGTATTCGACCTAGACAATGATGGCTTTATCACCCGAAACGAGCTGAGAAAGGCCATGGAAATGATCGGAGAAAAAGTGACTGAAGATCAGCTAACTGAATTCATGTTCCTAGCAGACACAGATAAGGATGGAAAGATAAATTATGAAGGTAAGATGAAGTGGAAACCTCAAAGGATGACTATAATGTTAGTTTTCTTACAGAATTTGCCAGGTTATTGTTATAAAGGAGATCATAGTAAAGAAAATGGTTTCAGTACTATAGGAAAGCGAGGGACATTTACCTTCACGACTAGTTTTTATTACTTTTGTGATACAGAGTACAAAGTACTTATATTATTTTACGATTACAGATTTTTGTAAAAAATTATTTATGCTGTTGTTAATGAATATTAAAAAGTACATATCTGATACGTGTATAATTGGGTGTTTATTAGCTTAATATATCGTCATAACTACTCAGATAACGTGTTATTAACATAAAAACTTGCTGTTTTACCCTAAAATATGATTGACATAAGTGTAACAATTTAAATGATTTTGGCGAAACGCAATTCTCTTGCTAAATGGTCTTGTTGACGTCGATGTTTGTATCACGTGACCCGCCTGGCATACATAATGGGTAGATTGTTTCGTCTTGCATTTCTGCTTGTTTGTGTTTGACACAGGTAGTTTTATGATAACTCTTATTCTCATGTGCAATTAGTTAGAAAACCACAGAATATCTTGTTACGAAAACAAATTAACAATAGAAGTACTTCATTGTGTCAGCAGGTTTGCCAGATTTGTATGGATGATCGTCTCTAGCTAAACTACTCCCAAAAATTTCACCGGTTACCAAGGCGGCGTACCTCCCATTAACTATTTTTCTCTAACATTTATCATTTATTTAAAAACGTAGGTATGTAAGCCATTTATACAATGAGACGTTTATATCACATCTCACATGGTGCGCAGAAGATTTTTTAGAAAATGTAGGCTTTGAAATACGGATATCAATTTATTTTTGTCTTACTAGGCAGCAAACCCTTCGAAATTAATATAAAAATAACCTTCAAAACGCTATGCTTTCATTGCTAAGTAAAAATTCGAACCAGAAATTGCAGTGAGCGACCAACGTATATTTTGTTGACATAACAGAAAGAGAAAGTCGTCCATTTCATTGTCTGTCGCCTCTGCAAAAATTTTGTCATGAATAACTGTCCAAATATATATTTTATGATAAGTCACCCAATCTGGCAACTACTTGTCAGTACAGTTCCAGCTTATATAACGAAACTTTTACGTCAGAGAGATCACGTCACTTAACAGGTGCCGCTGTCGAGCATTCAAATCGACCGGTATTTGCTAGTTAAGTAATTATTTATTTTTGAGATAACAGCTACAAAAAGAAAACTAAAAAAGGTTTTTTTTCTCTTAAAGTGAACCACGTAGATTACATTTTTACATTTGGAAAATTGTAAAATTCCATCTAGCACTCAATAAAATAGGTTCCACTATAGAAGTCTTCAATATCCTACAGTTTTGTATTATGTCTCTGTTTTCTACTGGTCAACTAGATTCCCTAACATGGTGTTTGCACTACCTACAATTCTACAAGTTTTTTCTAAGATCATCGCTATACTGAGCCAGTTATCTGTTTAGCGCCATAGCCATCAACTTTTTTTTTCATTTTTGTCAAGTGCTATCAGAGTACTGATTTAAACTCTAAAGCCACGTTAGTTTTAAATAAGGTACCTACTCTACTAAGCTACTTTTATAACAATTTTGTATAAAAATAAATTGAAGAACAAAAATATTTAGAGAAATTTTTTAGACAAAATTGACATTTTTAGCACCCTGTCCAATTGCTGTCCATTGAAGACTACCAAACAACAACATGGATTGTTTAGAAGGCAGTGGCCCATAGTTTTCTTTTTAAATACTGTCATCATGTAGGCAACGATATTTGGCCATTCAAAACTTAAAATAGAATTATGCATAGTACTCTAGAAGCTTAGGTTCCTGAAACAACAAGCACTTTAGACACAGAGACCACAGCCATATGATTCTGTATTTATGAAATGTGCTACATTATAAGTTTCTCATTTCTAAAATACTCACAACTCAGTTCTAATAACAGTAGGTGTTCACACTTATGGCACTCAATTTCAAAAAAAGTTAAATGGGGAAAGTTATTTTTCTTATCCCATTAAGTTCCTGTAATGGTGACTTTGTTTTTTTGACAGATAACCTTGCCACCAAAATTTTTTTATTATAAAAAAATACAGATTTGACTGTTTATATTTGAATCAATAATAATTTCACAATTCAAAACCACCATCTGTGGACAAATCAATGAATATTTTCCATCTTATTACAAAGGACCAGACCTCCAAAATTTAAAGCAAAATATCCATGTGCTAAGCTGTCTGAATGTTCGATTGAGATGGATAAAATACCTTTAGCACCGTCTGATATTTTCACTACTTTACAATATTTGCACACATCAAATAATTGTTTAATATTGTCTACATAACTATCTTTAATAACTGCATTTTGCAATTTGCAATATAATAATATACCTGTTTAAATATTTATTTCATAGAAAATAACTCTCCCAAAAGGGTGGTAATGTATTAAAATTAAATCGTAGTATTTTCTTAACATTTTGGATCAATTCCGTAATAGGTATGAATAGATAAGCGAGAAAAACTAATACTGATTTTTTTAGTATAGGTATAAGTAAGTAAATTATCTGTTTTCCATCTTTTATGGTTATTAGCTTGCATTGTTATCTTGTTATTGTAAACGGACAGGGATTTTTACCTTCTTATTTGAGCGGAGCGAATTATAACAAGCAAACATTTTCCAATAATAAATATATGGAATATCCAAGCATGTTATAATTTTTTGAATAAAATAAGAATTCTTCGGACAACCTGCGCCGCCTCGCGGCAAGAAGACCTACTAGTAGTAATAACTCACTAAAAGTAAGAAGATAACCAACTTGGTATTATACTCCGATTACCGAACAGATGGAGCGACGATGACGATGATGCGTGTTCACGTAATTTTTAAACCATAATTATTTCATAATTTTTTAGTTAATTGTTCAGTAGTAAAAAATGTGTTATAAAGGTTAGGTGGGTCTTGAATAAACTGCATCAAATTCGATACCGTGCAATATGCATATAATTCAAGTGATCACTCCATCTATTCGGTGATCGGAGTATAATTAAATAACATCTTTGAATATAGAATGTAATGTAATTCTATATTCAAAGATAACATGCTATGAACGAATGGAATTTAACAACATATTATTGTACACTGATGTTAATATACAAAATAAATCAGTTCTGTTGTTCTCACTGCGGGTTATTGTGCACAATGCTACTTTACGACGCTAATGGCAAAAATGTCACGAAAAATTGTGGATCATTGTGGCTGTCAGAGGTTCGAACTTAATTGTTCACCAGTATTTGGCAACTTCCTTGTACAGTCTTGCTTGAATGCTGAACTGATGGAAGATTTGTCAATAAAAAAGAAGCTGCAAGTGAAGCAGAAATTCTATAGATTATGAGATTTCATCGAACAATGAATTGATAAATTTATAGAAAGAGAAAATAATCAAGAAAATTATTAGTTTGACATTTTTAATTGATTAGGTCCACCAGGAGAACCACAAAAAAAACGTGCATAGTACTGAATCTTATGGGTGGGAATGAATAGAATATAGCATATTTTATATTATCCATTAATATCATATAAGCTCAAATTCAATGCGATAAAAAAACCGATTGTGTATATGAAAAAAAGATCGTTCTATTTCTTTTATTATAGAGGACTTCCACAGCTTTTTTTCAGAATGACGTTTCTTTATCGTAGAATCAACGAAAAACGAAATTTTTTGAAAAAATTATTTCCGAACAAGTTTAGCACTTTAGGGACTTTTGAACCCTTATTCACTACACCACAAATTACCTGAAAAAACAACATTTGCTTTGCATGAATTGTTTTGTACAAAAATTCTAAAATACAGTGGATTAATTAGCTTTATATCTTTGAATGTAGAAAAATAAAAGCGTTGTCTAAATATTAATATTCAAACAACAATAAAAGTTTACATCCTTTAGTAAAAAGATGCCACTTATTTATTCGATTTCAGTGTATTTTGCATCTTAATTTTTTTTCAAAAGAATTTGTTCAACTTATTGAATATTTATAAGAACATTCAAATTATCATTATTACCAGGAAGCACAAAACTTCTGAACCACTATTCATCAAATTAAATAACTATGTTTGACTGAAGTGTAAGGCTTGTCTCATTTAAAATCCAGAAATTTTGAACCGCTGGATATTTTTTTTGATCTTTTTTTGTGTAAGCTATTACACATATAGGAAAAGACACTTTGTGAAGTTTTATTTAATATAACGTAATAGTAACATTTTAACTTAAAGCCAATTCTTTTCTGAGGCTTTTTCGAATGTTCTTCATTAAATTTTTGACAGTTTCATCAGCAATCTTCCTACTTGCCCTTCTCTATTTAAAAACAAAACCTTCGGCACTAGTGGCTGCTTCTTCAGTTTTTATAATTTCTTTTTGCAAAGAGCCCAATATTTTTCAATTGGCAGACGCTGTGGCACATTAGATGGATTTACTTTTCTTTCTCGATTTAATTTTTTTTTCCATTAATATTTTTTTTTATATTCTTTGCATGAGCAGAAGCTAAATCTGACCAAAATAATGTGGGCCCTTAGTGTTACCGTAGAAAAGGAAGCAGGCGTTTTTTTAAACATTCTTTGATGTAAATTTCGGCACTAATTGTTCCTGTGATAACAAAGCACTGAGTATGATGCTGGCACTGACAAATTACCTGTCACACAAGATACTTTTTCCCAAATTTTTTCACACTGATACTTGTTTCAGACTTGGGAAGAATCGCTCCTTTAAAAGCTGTATAATATTGTGAACCTGGTATGCGTAAAATTGCTTTTATGTATATTGCGTCATCCAATACCAAGGAACGACGTGTTTCCCCAATTAAATTGTATAGCTTTCGGGCTCAGGTTTTAATAACTTTTGGCACTTTTAGCTCTTTATAAGTTATCAAACCAGCACATTTTTTTACTTTTTCCGCCATGCTTTTAGTTGTACCACATTTTTGGCAATGTCTCTGATGGCCATGCTGCGATTTATTGTATAAACTTTAAAAATTTGTTGTTCCAATTGCAAATCATGTCCGCTAGATTTTCTTACAGAATATACCAGTCTTAATGTGCCTTAAGTCTTGTACATCATCTACCGTGGATCGTGGCATTTTCAATTCTTTTGCAAAGAAGTGCGTAGGACGCTGTGGATTATCTAACCACTTGTCAACAACCTTTTGTCGATGCTCCTCTTCATTAACTTTTTATAATCAAAACGTTATGTACAAATACATAACTTCTACTTCACTAGATTTTTAAACTTACTTACTAACCAGCACATAATGACCAATGACAAATATTTGACATTTCTAAGAAGTCACAGCCATCTAAAACTTCCGAATTTTATTCGAGACAGCCCAGAGATAAAAGACGGTCCTTAATTCATTTGTTTTACTTATTACTGCAATATCCATTTTTCCGACAGAATAGTGTTTAGGTACACTAACTACCTACATGGCAAGGTTATCCCTCCAAAAACTCTCCAAAATACAAAAACATTGTTTATTCAGTAATAAAGATATAAATATACTAAAACTATATACACAATTGTCTAGTGCCCAAATCGTACGCTTGAAAAGGTTCGCATAGCAAGATTTCACTATCACTGCTGCTGCCAGCTGGAAAACAAAAACAAGATTTACATTAAAGAACTGTTTATTACAAATTCTCTTGGATGACGGTTTCACATTTACAATGCTCAGCATGAAACAGAAACTGCAATGGATGAGGAAGCAAGGGACAACAATAGAAGCTAACAGAAATGGCCATGTTAACAATTAAAAAATATAGTGCACGTGACACAGTTAAATTCGCCCCTTGCTGCAGAGCGTCTGAAATACAAAAGAAGTTAGCAATCAACAGTGAATTTTGTCAAATTAACTACCTAATGAAAAGCATTATAAGGGTACACTGGGAATGATTCAACAATGCCTCATTTTGAGATATTAAAAAAAACATCCTTTAAGTGTCTTTCAGACTCACTGCAATTCATGCAGAATGATTCCAAGATAACCATGACTGTTTGAAACTAATTTTGTATCGAAAAAATGGGATAACTTAAAGTAGGTATACCACATTTCTGCATTAAATTTAAGTAAACTAAATAAAGAATTCATTTACCTTCCACTTACACCTATGTTTAGTAAATATCTTAACTTAAGAAAAGAAAAATAGTTTTCACGTTTGTGCTTTTCTTAAACCTGAGTTGAACAAGAAACTACAACACGTTTTGTGCCTAGAGCTTAACAGTCTTAGATTCAAACGGCTGTAAAAAGGCACACGACTCTTTATAGTGTTTCGTAATGGGAAACAAACATTGGACGAGAGAAACGACGCGACTAGCCTAACTTTTTTTGTATTTTCCTCACTCAGAAACACAACTGTGCTAAAACAAATGTATTTCACCTAGAAACCGAATACAAATAAAAATAACAACCAAAGACTATAATCACAAAAAAAATACTTCATTTAGGTACACGTGGGAAATCACGCAAACTGCCTGAAGAAGTTGTAAAAAGCAGTTTAGCATAAACGTAACTTACATGTAAATTTACTTCAGTATTCCTAAGCTAATGTTGTATTTTATACAAGTTTTAGCCTCCAAAATGATTCAATGTAAATTCAAATGGGGTAATGAACTTCTTTGATGCATATCAAACAAAATCCACTTACCCAGAGCTTTCAACTTCTCTAGGTCAAGACCAATTCATAATGATCATCTTCAGGCAGCCTCCGTATTGAAATAAAGCTAAAGCAAATACAGAAAAGAACATAAGTTACGATAATAATCACTGTACAAAATGTGGGAAAAGCGACACACACACAAATATGTGACCCAAACCCAAATTGTCCGTAAAGATGCTAACACAGAATMCCCCGATCCACCGTTATCGTAGTTTTGGAGACAGGTGTGTGCGTCAAGCGCCGACATGTGGGGCCACAGTGCGGACACAAGCAGTTTGGTGACTGACAGACAGCCGACTCAATGAAACTACCATTCATAGCGTCTTGGCAGAAGGTTTTGCGCTGCGACTTGGGCGTCTCTGACAAACAGCTGAGGCTCTTTCGTTGTGTTATGGGCGTCGAACGTGGGTTCACAATCACGTTGTCAGAAGCCTTCAACGGTGATAGGATAGTTGACTTGCACGACAGCCATGGATGGTCTAATAGTTCTTTTACGGATGGCCTTTTTCTGAAAATGAAGATAAATTGTTAATTATGTACTTGGAGCTGACATACTAMTATTTCTAGGTATAATCTGACCTTTAGATTMTGAAGTTTGACATTTTTGATACTATTACMTKCTATGTAACAACATTTTGACATCCAGAAMTCTTTTGCTTTGTTTGCAGTAAACTAAGTTTCATCTCAATGGAAAATATGGAATTAGTTTTTGTATGATAATTTCCAACMGCTTAATCWCACTTTTGGTAAAGAAGCAGCACATTATGGGTTTGCAGAATTTAATTGGGGTCAAAATCAACKAATGATTAATCATGAGKTTTATMCATCTTCGGACATTAATTCACTAGAATCCATACAATACTAAATGCATATTTGGCCGTCAGATGGACTCGAATCCCCCATTATTTTGACAATGGAAAAGTTGCACAATTTTCAGACGCATGCTAGCTCGAAAGAGTATCAAATTTGGTGGTAATATGCCGGAAGAAAAAATTAAATAAGTGCTCAAGTAAGCTCAAAATACAAATTAGAAATTTGAATTAAAACTACAATTGCATAATGTTTTCATATTGAAACAACTACAACTTAAGAATAGATTGCCCGATTTCAAACATTAACAGCAAATAAAACTTAGATGCGTAATGTATATACAACAGTAAAATAACTACAATTTCAATCTAAAACATATCTTTTAATGACAGTTCCGATATGCTAAAAAGGTTATACTCCTCAAACTTTTATACAATAATCTTGTTAAATACTTGTAACAAAAGCATAAAAAAGCACGCTATGCCAATTATTATGTGGTCTGGTTTGACGTTTTTTTCTCTCTAAAAACCCCAATTTATTGTTGAACAAAAATTGCAATAGGAAATCATTTCTTAGATCCCACTACTATTACTACATAGGAATGTTCTTACAGGTTTCCAGTGATATACAATTTTTTGGACAAAAATATCTCAAAACAATCCATTTTATTGACGTTGTAGACTGCTAAATCAAAATAACTATGTATTAATATGTGCATAAATATGTAGTAATTATTTGGAAAACAGCTTTTACAATAACAAATGTATTTTGGGGAAAAGGTATACCACTTGGATACCATTCATTTCATTAATAGAAAGAATTTAAATAAAATCCCTACATATCTCATTTTACTGTGGTACTAATATTTAACGGGTTACTTTGAACATTCGCAAGTGGCCTAATATATTCATTATGAAGCGGGTGGTTTTGGGGTTATTTCTGAAAAACTTAAATGTAACAAATAATTAATAAGGATACAGGATTTGTAAACGTTTTAGTTAATAGTTAGGCAATTTCAAAGACTGGTGAAGTACTTCAGCAACAGCAAAACTGGATATAAGGTGTGCAACTATCCAACTTATATATTTTTGTAAACATGTGGTTATTGGTAAACACTAGCTAAACATGTTTTTTTTATATGGAAGCGTACCTATTGTTTCAGAATTAAAAAAAATAGTTTTGTAAGTATCTCTTATTAATAAGTAAATAATGTCGTGGTTATGGCTATTACATTGTAACTTACAACATCAAATACAACTGAGTGATATTTTTCATATAATGTGCATTCCTACAGCAACCTAAACTAATCTGACCCACAAAAATTGGAGCTAGGGATAAAACTGTTTCATAACGGATTGGTTCATTCAAGTATATTGCCACCGGCACCCAAAGAAATAAGAATGCAATATTTTTCGATAGGTCAGATATAAACATTTTAAATTTTATTCAAACAAATGATCTATAGTGCCGAACAATAAATTTGCATGACACTTCAAAGATGGTATTTTAAACAAAGAAAGAGATATGATTTATCAGAGGCTATTATTAATTGATAGCACCATAAAGCCACTTTAGCTACATTCTTTTCAAGACCAGACTATATTTTCTTGAATAAAAACACTTTCAAACTAAGTGCAGCATATTACACAAACATAAAAAAATTGCATTTGGTTTTTATAGTAAAATAGAAAATGAAAAGAACGTAAGATATACAGATAATAAATCATTGAAATCAAATTAAATGTGCTCCCCACACAATTTCTCATTTCCAGATAAAAAAGGCACAACAACAAATAGAAAACAAGTATCAATTTGTAAATATAGAAATTAAAATTTAAAGTGCCCATTAAATTTTATGATGCATGTAGAGGTTTTCCTCTGCCATTATAAATAGTTATACAGTGTTACTAGATCAGATTTCTATACACAACCAGAATAAGAAGGAACAAAACCGAATTTTGCCCGGAAAGTTTCAAAAAAGGAAAAACTTTCAACATTTTTTTACGCAAATGGAAAAAGTTAGAAATTTGTCCAGAGTAGAACCTAATTTTACCCTTTGTAGCAATGATGTTAAAATTATTTCAGAATGTATAATTAATTACAATTATTACAATTACTTTAGGTAAATTGTAATTAATTACAATTGAAATTACAGAGTATATTAATATAATTAATTTCATATAATCAATTAATCTACACTTTGGATAGGATCAAACAGAAAGTTAGAAAAAGTTTTAATACAATATGTTACTTGTACTCTCGCTTATTCCTAGTTGTTTTGACAATAAAACATAATAATTTTTATTACATAAAACAAAACTCAAAAGCTCAAAAGCAATATCTAAATGAGTCGAGACTAATTATTCGTTATTTTTATATGCAAACTTACAATTATAAATAGTAACTAATAATTTAACTTATATTACTTAGTTAAAGTAGTTAATCCAATTGTGCATCTGACCAACTGTTTCTAGGTTTCAAAATTTGACCACATCGGAACTAAACCTTCATTCAATGTGAGCGGATGAGGGTAATATGACATATTTTTTTGAAACTCTTAATATTATAGAATAGTCATTTTCATCCTGCCCTGGAATATGCATATATTCAAATAATTGGCAATATATATTCTACAGGTGAATTACAACAACTTTGGTTATTATGACTTGAAGGCAAAAAGTGTTCTTGGACTTCACTCATGACGAGTTCTCTAACTGGGACATAATTTCCTATATCTTTGTCAGCTTAAACTGCAGTAAGAAACAAGTTGCCTAAATGCATGGTCTTCTAAATAACTGATTAAAATATAAAACAAGTGAAAAACTTTTTTAATATTTGTTATAATTGAATCTCAGAGTTCGGCACAGAATTTCACATCTTCAATCTTTTTTTTTTGTATTTATTAAAAAATAGTTGGCAAAGCATATCCCAGATATAATTAGCAACTTCTTGCAACCTCACATTTTTGCATAGGTAGTACGGCTAGTGATCTGGGAACTCTGCTTTGCGACTATAATGGCACAGCAAACCTTTACATGTGTTATAATATTTAACGGACTAAGGTCCCTTAAATCTGAAAAAACATACTAAATGGCTTATTTCAAACGTTTATATTTAAAAAAAAAATCGGACACATAATTATTGTTATCATTTAAATAAAATAAAAATTTCTATATTCCTTTACCTCTACTATGCTATTACTACTATACATACCTTGAATCTACAACTAGGGCTGATTTAATAAAGTCTATTGCTGAACTAGAAACGTCTTCAAAGTGTTCCGGCTCAAAGGACAGGTTACACTTTGATATGTTAAGGTAGGTCTGTTGTTTGTCGTCTGCTCCAAATGGACTATAGCCAGTAAGTAGGACGTAGGTTAGCACACCTACTGACCAAACATCTGTTGATAAGCTAATTGGGTCATACTTTAATACCTCTGGAGCCACATAGTCAACAGTACCTGAAAAATAAATCGTTATGTGTTAGATAAGACTGAGTGCTGATAAAAAAATTGTTTACAAAGGTTATTATTCTACTGTGGCAACAACTTTGGAAAACGAAAAAATATATAATAATGCAAAATAAGCGATACTTTAATAATAATAAAATGGGACATATATATAATTTTGTTTCATTAAAACGATGTAAAACAATTTTTACTGTTACTAACATACTAGATATTATTTCTTACCAATAAATGCTAGTGACAGATAAATCTGTTTTAGTAAACATGTAAAAGTAATATTGAAGACTAACTTATTACCACTTAAAAACTTGTTGCATCCTAGTACACGTACAGGATATTAAAATGTTTTACAATTAGTGTGATGTTATCAAATTTTTAAGAGTGTACAGGAATATATAAAAAGAAAAAAATGTGTTTCATATTTGTTTAAAAGGTAATGTTAAAAATCATGGAAAGCAACAACCCGTGAAAGGCAGTCCAGAATCAAAAGAACTATTATTACTGTTGTTAACCCCAAGTCAATAGCACTTCATCGCAATTTAGAGATGATTTAAGATATCCAATAGAAGTGTTAATATTTTTTTACTATAAACAAAGTAGAAGTTTATCTTTGTTTCAAAACCAATAATTGAAGAAAAAAAATTCGCCTCACAAAACACCTGGATTACATCAGTCGCAATTTTAATCTAGTCATTAATGTTTCTTTCCTTCGTGAGAAAAATTCTTTTTTTTTCTATCATCACTTAACAGTGATTCTAAAAAGGCATTAAATCCCACTTATTAATTAGGAACAATACAGTCTATTTTAGCAAGGAAGCTTCATTTTTTATATTTTACAACTATCAATTATTTAACTTATAAAGTTTCACAAAAACAAAATATCCTAGTTGACCAGGCAACATCAGTTTTAAAAAGAGTACATAAATATAAGCTTTCACACAAGTGGAATACTATCCCAAATTCTGAAACCATGTGACATCCCACAGTAAAAAAATACCTTGAGGAATTAACAAGTGTTCCATCAATTTGACAGTACAGAAAGATTGTTTAAGGAAAGTGTATTTTACTTTACAATTGATCAATTATGCACGCAGGTGGATCAACAGTTTCGATAGAAATTAAAAGAAAATTAATTTAAAACAATTATGAAACCACACTGTTTACCTGGCATAGTAAATAAGATTGTGGTAATAAGATACCTTGTTGAAATAATTATACAGATATTAATTAAAGTAATTTACACAGGTGTACACGGCCTTTCTACTATTTCTTTCCCTTGTTACTTACTGCTATAAATCCTTCAGTAAATTTAAAATAAACAAAAACTTGAGATCAAGCACCAATTAGGAAAACATCTTGGTGTGTACCCTATAGATTCTGACTAAGCTAAGAATAAGAATACTGTTTAATTTGATTAAGCTTCAGTTTCTGTATTATCAAATTTCTTACTATTCTATTTTGATTTCATCCAGAATTAATTAGGTAAGTTTACTACAGAAATGGAGCCTTAATTTTTAACTGTATATTTGGATCTTTGTTTATATTATATTATACATAATAAAAAATAAACCTAGGAAATCTCATGTAGTCTTTTGCTTCTTTTTAATTAAGCGCAAATATAACAAAGATACTTATTATTTTGTCCTAAAATAATTACTAATTGTGAGGTCTGCATTACACATCTTCTCTAGATCTCTGGCCTACACGTTTACGAATTTATGTTAGTAGAAAAATAGATGGCAATGCCATCTGTCAGCATTACATTGACACAATGACAAAGCCACCTAGTTGCCTTAACGGGTACTACTTCCTAAAAGATGTAATCTGTAATCTGACAAGTTGGCATGCACCTGCTTAGATCACTCCTTTAGGAAGAAGTATCTGTTAAGGTAGCTAGGGGGCTCTGTCATCGTGTCAMTCTTTTTCTACTAACGTTAAAATGTCCATCACCAGCTTTCAAATAAGACTATTTTGAAGCTTATTGGGACAAAAATTATTGAGTGGCACTATTTATAAAATTAGGTGGTTCTCTTTTTATCGTTATCTCAGATGGATTTTTTCTGTCTCCGGTGACAGTAGTGGGTCTAATATGGCGGTTGTGCGCACCTGCCTTTATAGAGCTCTACTGTAACTCGTATCTATTGTACTTCTTCTCTTGTGTGCTAAATGACTAAGAACGAATAAAATCGTAATACCTAATACCTTACAATTAATTGTATGAATAATAATTGTGGGCAACACTATGCCATCTATTGGCAATTAAGGGTGTCACCCACCCGTATCTGTAGGAAACCTGACTCAATTTGCTATCACAATTATTGATTTCTTTCTGACATTTTCCACAATACAACTCCTTTTTTTAGTAATGTGAAATGTTCACTAAAATTTCAGTTTCGGTCTTACCTAATATTTCCCGTACTGTAACGCCTGGCTCCAGAACTTTAGAAATCCCAAAATCGCACAGCTTGATATCATCGCAGCTGTCCTTGACTGACAACAGCAGATTCTGAGGCTTGAGGTCCAGGTGAGCAATGTTCCMGTCGTGAAGGTACGCCAGGCCGTCGAGGATCTGGCGCATCACCCTCCTCGCTTCCCCTTCATCGAAACACTTGTCGCTGTCGAGGATGTGTTGGAGTTCGCCGCCAGCAGCCAGCTCCAAAACTAATACGAACTCATTCTGGGCTTCGTACACCTCATGCAGCTTGATGACCCGGTTGCTGGCAGCGCACTGCATCAACACGGCAATCTCATGGACGATCTCCTTCATCTGGTTCTTGTTGCGCCGTACCTTCTTGATGAACTTGGCTGCGTAGTGGACGCCGGTCTTCTTGTGCACTGCACGGCAGACGGTTGCATATTTGCCCCTGAAGAGAAAAAAAAACGATTTTTAATTAGAAAAGGTTCATTATTAAATAGCATATAATATGAACCGATGAATAGGTACAATGAAATATCATCTTCTACGTCAATAATCTTTTTTAAATATGTAACATCGTACATTTTAATAAAAGGTATATGAATATTTACTTGAAGAAATAAATGATGTAGTAGATCATTGTTAATACTACAAAAAAAATCAGAGAAAGTTCAAATTTGACTGCTTGTCTCCATCTTTTCTAACCTTACAGTCACTTAAATGTTGGTTCTGACACACTATTTGCGTTATAAATACTTGACAATCCAAGCCTTTTAAGCAAACTATTATGCTTATTGTTCTTTTTTTAAATAGCGGTACTCCATTTCACGATGATTTTTAGTACGTTGAAATGGTATGTATCAAGGTTGGAGTTTGGACAGATGCGAGTGTTTGTTCTCATCATCACATTCTAATCACGGTTAGATGTATATTTTTGAGCGAAAGTATTGTTGCGAAATCAGCGCCATCTGTAGACCGGAGTAGCAGGCGTGTAGATGCGGTGTAGTAGGACCACTGATCTCTAATTAACTGGATGTCGCTTACATACCAAAATGCATGTAAATCATTTGTGATAGATTTACGCCACTTTAGCACCTAGCCGCTGGTCCTTGTACTAAAATTTTGACAAAGGTTCGCTTCTGCGGTAAATATAACGTTGAAGATTGACGGTTAAAATCGTAAACTCATCATCTGTCTGCAGATTTCCAAAAGATGATCCTTGTAGTGTTTGAGTAAGGAACATGTACCGTACAAACTGGATGTTACGTTTACTTATAACCATATTATATAGTTAAGGATCTAACCTAAAATTTGAACGCGCCGTTAAATTGATAGTACGAGTACCAGCCGCATGGTGGCTACTTATCACAGTTTTGAATGACTTATGCGACATCCAGTTATTTAGAGATCAGTGAGTAGGACACTGCAAGTAGTGATTCTAGCGAAAGACAGATGGCAGGAAATGTCGTTACTCTCCAGATAATTCCATCAATGGGCTTCGCGAAGTTTCGATAGCGTCTGGAAGGTGTCGCTTTTGGAATTATCGATGGGGGGGGGGTATAAATAAACCGACGGAAAAAGCGCGGGCAGTTCTGAATTCGCATAGCAGTTATCGGGCGAGCGAAAGGCTTAATGATTTAGTGAAATGGTAGTGTTAACATAGTAGTGTTTAAATTAGTGTATTTAGACTTTGTGTATTTGAAACACGGTTTTCATGAAGCTCAAAAAAGGATCGCAACAACTGTTTGAAGACCTTCCTCGCACTAACTTTATTCGTAAATGATTCTGGAGGATTCGGTGGATCATTACACCTGAAATCACAGACGTACGTCAATTTCTATTACGTAAATAAATCATTAGATAAGAGCACTAATTTTCATTATATCGCGAGCTCGTAATAAACGAATGGCAGTCATTAAAGAACTAACACAAAATTTATTTATGCACTTAAAGTAAATTTTACAAAGATTTGCAAAAGTGTGTTCGCTCAGTCAACGAATATGTTTAAGCACATTTCTGCACTAACTCGTTATAATAGATATAAAGCTAATTGAGTAAACGAGGAACTATGAAATTCCTCTTAATCCATCAATACGAAACATGTCTTTGGAGTGCGAGATGTATTTCCTTCTGCATACCGCTTCAGCAAATTGTCTAATTAGTCTTAGTCGGCGACGACTTTTTTTCAGTCAGGAATGCAGACGTCTTCGTGCATTCCACCGTACATTATTTTTAAACCACACCGTTCGAAAATAACCCCCTTGGCTTCATTGAGTCTGTGAAAGCCTTTAATCGCTTCGATAAACGTAAGTCACGGTTTTTGTAACGAAAACAGGAAAGTGCCAGTCCTGATTTAAGCGCTGCTTACACTCAAGGTATTTTGGCAAAGCGTCAGGTATGCCTTGATCTAAGACAAGCATAAACACATACCGCCCGACTAATTGAGAGATCTGAGGACGGGGTTGTCAGATTTATGGGTTTTAATTATGAGAGCTGTGCAAAATTCAAATTTATTGTAACAAACAACAGAGCTATTTTGGAAAATATTTGTACAGTTCAATCCTGCAGTAATTATCACTGTTTTGTAGTTTTGAATGGTTCAGAGATACTGATGAATTGTGATTAAAAGCTACTCAACCATAATATAATAACTACATAGATACTTCCATTGAGGTGAGGAACTCAAAAGAACACAATACTTGTGATTCTCAAAAACAATCGAGTACCAAAATATGGAGATGGCTTTCGTTGAATTATGGGCACATGTTTTGCTCAGTTCAATTTATCGTCTACCCATAATTCAAAATGTTCCACCCTACTTTCTTTTTATATAATAAAACTTCGTAGAGTAATCTCAAAGTCTGGAATCATTTTGTTTTTATACACATACACAAGTACATTGCATTTTAATGGTTAATGATAAGCTGATTACTATGTAGCTTCACGCAACTAAGAAACACTGACTCTAACACCCCATCGGGAGTGAAGTATTATTAGAGTACATAGCAATGGTATTAACAATGCTTCTTTTCTTTATGTTTTTTTACGTATCCACCCCAAAACATTAGAAATAGTAATTAAGTAGTTTATTACACACACCACGTATCCCTATATTTTCAAGTTTTTCGATCACTTTTTTAATGATTTACAGTATCAGAGACATTTACACTTCCTTTATCAACTTCTCGCATGAGATTCTCACAATAGTCTGGGGTCTTGGCCCAAGAGAGTTGCTACTCCTATACCAAAAAAAAAAAAAACAAGATATGTCATTTCGTAGCATAGCACCTACTGAATATCGACCGGTGTATATAATCCCTGTTCGATTACCTCGCTAACGCGCAATCTGTATTTTCAAATTGTATTTTGATTGGCTGACCTACTGGTCTAATTAAGGGTACCAAGCTTGTCTGTCACCCAGAGTTTGTGCGGTTTAATGGTAAGAAAGGGCGTAAATGTAAATGATGAACAAATTGTTTTGAATCTACCAATAATGACACACACGCATTTCCATTTTGGAACTCTTTAAGTGCGACAAACGATAAAGATGATGTATAAATGCTATTACAATTTTTATACCACAGCAAATTGTTTTAAATTCACGGCTGTTAGGTACCCAAATTAGAACTGTTTTGAAATCTTTTGTCACACATGTAGCAACCCAAAATTTAGATTAATGAAAATGGGTAAATCTGTCACTTCATGTGGCCATTACTCCGAACGAGAGGTGTGTCTTACTCGAATGTTAAAGAAAACAGCAGGCCAGCAAGGGCTAGGGCAAGAGGCAAGGGCTGTAGAAGAAATGGGACAGTCGGGCATAGAGTGTGCTAGAGGTTAGCACGAGAGTATGGCTCTGTGTATAAGTGTGTGTGATGTAGTGCCCAATGGTAGTGGTGTGTCCACGTGAGCATTATGGATAAGTTGCATTACCTGTGTGACAGGTATTTATAGAGGTATATGCTTATTGAAAGGGGTACTATGTGTATTGGCCATTATTGTAATTGTGTGGGCGCCGGTGGGCGCAGGACTAATTAGTAGTCCGGTGGCAGTGGCCACGAGACCAAGTGGGTCTGTGCAGCCAGTGGCTGCGGAGGTTTATGGCAGTTCCTCCACCCTATAGCTATAGGAGTCCTGGACGGCGTGGTCTCGACCATCCTGTCCGTGACCTGCTGCTAGCGGCAGTGACCTGGCCAGTGTAAGTGCCAGGAGTTCCTCGCAGATGGAACAGAAACCTCTGTATACCGTTATTCCACCAGGGGTTTTAGGTGGTTTAGTGGGTCCGTACATTCGGCCAATGTATGGAATGCCTGGTTGAAAGACTGGGGCCTAAGGGTGGCAATCCCTGCTAATCACATGTTACAGGTTGCCGGCCTACGTGTGCTTCATCCGGTTCCATAGGGCCAGCGCCAGGGTGCAGGGCACCCGCCGTAAGTTAACTATCCATCTCTGTGTAATTATCTCGCTAATGCGTCATTTATTTGTATTTCCATGTTGCGTTTTGATTGGCTGCCCGACTGGTCTAATTAAACGTGCTAGCCTTGTCCGTCACCCGGAACTCGAGTGGGGTAGTGGTAAGAAAGGGCGTGAATGTGATATAAGAATAATATACAAATTATTTAACACTAACCAATAACGACTAACATACGCCCATCTCTATTTTGGATGCTACACACATAATTACATTTTTCTCACACAATTATGCGATAAGGGCTAATAATGTTTCTTAAAACAAATATAAAGTGCAACTCCACAAAGTACTCGCATACCAGAATACACAGCTAATTGAGAGACGCTATATCAGAATAATTGGATGTTCCTTCACTGAAATAATGTCGTAAATGTAAACGACAACAAACATCCCAAGTCTGACTAGAGCGACGTTCGTGCCAAATGATGTAAACTAAGGAAATGTTTGTAGTCAGAAGCTCGTTGTGGCTTTTAATAACACGATAAATCTAAAGTGGTTTGACATATCGCTGCAGGTATTCATAACAAAACCAGTAGTGGTCCCTGTAATTGCTAAATATTTAAGATGTCTTAGAAAATGATTGCAGTACGCGTCGATGTGGGTAAAAATTAGAAGTGCATCTATCTCCGATGGACATCTTTACGCCAGCCTCAGATTCCAGCGAGGTTATTGCGCCATTGCATAAGTGCGTCTGAACGATTGTCGATATGAAGCAATAAATCATCCTTGTTAATTTCGACTCCAATGGAAGCTCCTTTCACGTGAAGCGGAAGTCAGTACTGACCAAGATGTTACGAAAATTTGTATCACGGGAACGCCATATCACGGGTTTACATCACGGCTTTCTATTTTGACAACCCATCTGAAGTAATCAGAGCCATCGATTACATTCAAAACATTTTTTCTTCGGAGTTATGTAATTGCGGCAATCACTTTCCAAACACAGCACGTGTAAGAAGCATGGATGTAAGATACACTAAAAGCAACAAATTGACAATCGGCGCCTACTTGGATAAAGAAAAATCACTTTCAAAAGATATCGTTTTTCAATGAATTTAATGTTATCCAAATCTTCTAACGCGTTCAAAAGTAAACAGCATAGTTATGGGCTTCAAACGTGCAGAATATTTTCAGTTTGCATTTCCAAAACCCATAACTTCTAAAACATTTTAAATTTCAATTTTCTAATCGCTGACACGTAAAGAATAAAAATACCTTTCAAATGAGATGTCAAACATGATCTGTTGGTATTTAAATATTTTGAGTGGCTAGCTACCGTAAGGTAGTAATTTTTCAACAATCTTACACTCATTATTTTCGAACCTTCTAATTTAATTCATTCAAAGGGGGTGCGGTGAAACACTTTAGACGCGCTCTATAAATTTTTGTAACAAAAGCAAAATTGAGAGGACCCTTCGATCTAATTCAATTATAATTTATCTCTTAACATATTTGGAGATATTTGCGAATTTCTCTTATTTTTGGATGTCAAATGCATTTTAGTTAGTTTTAGTTGACAATACAAGATGTTATGTCAACAGATGGCTATGAAAAACAATTATTGGCATCAAAGCTTATAAAAGTGGACTGCAGTCGAGTTTGACGTTAAAAGTTTGCAAGCTTTGTATTATGATTTCTTAAAGCTGTGTAGGATAGTATTTTTTAGTACACAGGAGAAGAATTTGTCGATATGATTGTCATATTTATATTACAAGAATGCAAAAGGAACTGTTTTTTGGCAAGTCGGGTTTACAAACTGAAGAACATCATCTGACTGTTATTTTCTAATACAGCAATTGGGTATTTGCCATGTATTTATATTTTGTTAAATTGCATATTAATAGGTAGCAGCTAATCCACAAAACAGCTGTGACAGCTTATAAATTCAAAAAAATGGATCGTAAGGTGTATTTTTAATATAAAAAATGTAAATATTTAAAGGGACCGCCAAAACGCGAGCATATTGAGCGTGACGTCAGGTGTCTTGTAAATGGCCGCTTGTTTACATCTGGGATCAACGCGTCACGCGTCAGCCTCAGCCCGTCAATTTATCAGTTTGTTGTTTGCGTTCATTTTGTGACAAGCGAATTAAAATGCGCGAAGAAAAAGTGAAATACTTATGCGTTATGAGTTCTGAATACATGTTCATTGTTATGGAATTTGTGTACACCGACGAGCGGTTCAACGCGGCAAAGATTAGGAACGTAAAAACAACAGCATAAGTGAACTTTTTATCAAATTAACGTAGCATTGATAATTTGATCACAGTAGGTTGTTGGAAACATACTATCTGTAAACATAAAAATGTAAGAATCAAAAATGTACTCTAAACTTGACATTTGTTTTAGAGGTCAGGTCAGGTCAGGTTTTCGGTCTGGCTAACAGTCGAATATATGGGGAATAACGTCCTTCTTTAATATAACATTTCTCTCTATCAACTTAAAAAGCATATAATTTTTCATATCCTCTGCAAGGTTTGACAAAATGGAAACTAAATGGTAAACAGTTATAACCCCAAAAAGAGTATAAAACTTACAGTAAGAATTAAGATGATCTTCACAACAGAAAAATAAACTTTACGATTTCGGCATATCACGTCTAGGGGCCTTAAACAACTTTTTCATACGTTGATAATCTCGAGGAACGGTTACAAAAATTTTGTTAGCTGTACTGACTGAAGTACTTTTATAACCATGTACAAAACAATACTTGTTTTGTACAAAACAATACTTGTTTTGTTTTCCATACATAATAGATGCTTGTAAAACTACACAAATCACTTTTTGGCGCGACCTCTTACACCGTCCTTTCAATAAACACCACACAAAAGCTTTTCCAATACAAAAATGATACTACACCATTAAACAGCACGCTCCTCGGTAATGTTTACATGACACCTGACGTCACGAGTTGAATAACCTTGGATAGATGCGTTTTGGCGGTGACTCCTAAGATTCGAATTTCAGACCTGAAATTCTCTACCTAAAAATATTTTTTTGTTTTTTTTAACATGGCGTACGATATATATGCACTTCAAGATTCATTTTACGTAATTTTCAAAAAAAGTGATAATACCCAATTCCTTCCATCGGTCAAAAAGCAGTTGATGATCCCGTCGGTTTAACGAAAAGCATCACTCGAGGAATTTTAAAACAACCACTGAAGGGGATTTTGAAAGAAATGTCAATTTTTGTAATTGGGAGTTGGTTAGAATTGTGCTAGAGTATAACTTTTTCCATTATTGTACTATTTCGTCAATTTTAGACAGGTTGCTCACCTATGGATCCCTATTTTTGCAACATGAGCATTAACTCATAATTCTTTGTCAAAATGTTATAAAAAAGTCAAATGAAAAGATTGAAAAGTTTGAGTACATCGTGCACATCCTATAGCAATTTGGATCAAGCAAACTTGATTAACAAGACTGTTTGACTTTATTTCATGAGTACCTAGTATTAATAATGTTAAGTAAGCACTATTTGTATATTTTATTGATTTCTAAAATTAATGGTGTAAAACCGATATTTATTTTGGTTTTGATATTTTTACAGTAATCCCTGAACCGATATGAAAATAAAATTTGTAGTTATTCGTGCATATCATGTAATTTGTCCGTTTGTTGCAAAATAGTAGTATGTAATGTAGGCATACTTTATTGTCACTGGTCAAAGGTTACGCTTGGAAAACTCGGGTCAAAGTGTACATTCTTCAGAGGCACTTTCTCCATTTATCCGGCAGCGAACTTCTCGAGACTATTATAGTGATTGACGACATAAAGAGATGACTGCGTTATATTTCCCTTTAACGTATTTGAGATTTACGCTGTTAAATATAGAAGCTGCTATTTCAAAAGATACACATTTTATTTAAAATTTTCTAATCGTTTATTTGATTTCTATCGCGCCTTGCGGAAATTTTGGGTAATATGAAACAATATTATCTAATAACCAACTGCATTACAACAAACGAAACTGATTGAAGCTCTGAACGTTGGCTGAAGGAAAAAATCATCATCTTCTGGTATCAACAAAGCATCGAAACAGATTGTTATTCTTTGGTACCGGTAAAAAGTCACCGAACAGACATTTAGTTGCAAAGTTCCCCGCTTCATACAAAATCTGATATGGCAATCAGTAGTAACTGAAGACACACTTCCACGCAAATATTCAAGTGACAAATGGCAACTGTGTGTTGTTAACCAGCGTGACCGCGACACTTTACGACTGCTGTCATAAATTTGCATCCCCGTTATTTCATCGGATCACGTATACGTGGGGTAGCAGGAAGTGACAGGTCTACGCCGTCCATTTTCGTACAGGATGTGTTAATAATATTTGTTGGTTCTGCCGTTTCTCCTCTAAAATCCCGTTTGATCTCGAAAGCGTAACGGTAGAACGTCGATTACACGGACGAATAGGTCAAGTTTGCACGTGGTTTACGTTTCCTGCAGAAAGGGAATGAAAGTAAAACAAAAGCATAACTGACTCGGTTCCTGCGGGTCAACACCACGAACAGACCGACTAAACACCCAATGCAGCGAATAGTAACTGCTTCAAAAATGGTTTTGGTCCTCAAAACGGACGTAACTACACCAAGGCGACAACTTTCCTATTATACTATAATCAGCAAATATCTAGTTTATATTACATACAGCAGCAGAGTAAATCGTTGCATTCTCGAACTAACTAACGCACTGGGTCCAGAAAAATCGTTTAGACCATTTTTTAGATTTTACTTGAAGCACGCCCTATAAAATACTATTCATTTTGCGAAAAATAATTTTAATTTACTTCTTCAAATTCAATAACATAAAATTTGAAGGTTCAAAATTCGTATCTATATGCTAGCGTAAAGTAATAATTTTCTATTCGAAGACATCCTTTCAATAAATCAAATTAAAGCACATAAAATTAAGAGTTTTTAGAGTTTGCGGAGGATACTTGTTAGGATTCGAGGTAGCCCCAAAAACAAAAACACCAACTGTTTTTGTTTGTTGATGAGATGATCGCTAACAATGTTTAAACGCTCAAGTAGGCAATGGCATAATCTAGTAGAAACATGAAACTAATTATTTATAACAAATGTTCGATTAAAAAAGTTGACTAGTCTTTATGACTTGTTGACGGACGAAAACGGTGCGAAGAAGAGATGTGATTTATGGCTTAATACTCTTTGTCATCTGATTTCCTACGCTTCAGTGGCATATTTATTAAAAAAGGTTTCTTTTCTTATCTGCTGAAAGCAATAAACTGTCCAATTTAAATGTTTATGATGACTCTTCACACATTCAAAACAAATATTACTACAAATTTTCGATCAGCTGATATGATATGATTAGATCATCTGTAAATCTGTAAATTATAAAATTACTGATGCTGAAAATTATTCTCTTAGTTTTTATGGTCTTGGTTTGGGAACGAACCCACTTATAATTCAACTGACTATTTTACCATCTAAAGGTAAAGCATTTTGCAAAATAATCACGAAAAACACCAACTTTGTTTTTTTGTCAAATCATTCATACTCTCCTATTGCAAAAATTAGATTGGTACTGATGTTTACCATTTCACATTTCTTTGTTATTTATCCTAATTTACCGAAGAGTCCAGTCAGCAGCGACTGCCTCTAAGGAAAGGTGGGCATTTCTTGGGGACGCCCAAAATTTGGGAGCGGCATTTTGACTGTTAAGTGTAAGAAAAATATGGATGTGTTAATACAAAATTTCACATATCGATTTTTGTTTTTTTCTAAATGCTTTTATTATTATTTTATTTTTACTTTATTTAAATCAGTTATAGATTCTTAAGAAACTGCAATTTGTAAACGCTAGAGCATGCAGGCACTGTATAGTCAGGTAAGTTACAGTAACTTTATCTCAGAAGCATTGGTTGTTCAATATGACACAATTGTCAAAATATTTTTTTTTATTTTTTCTATAAAAAACACCTTTAAACGATTGCCTAAATTTCTAAATGACATTGTAATAGTACAATCATAAAATTTTACACTTTTTAGTTGACAATAGTCACAATCATACCTTTTTTATGCTCAGCAGAGCAGAACCCTCGTTCTTTCTACGTTCACTGTCTCCCTCAAATGTAAAAACTTTAATAGAATTTTAAATAATTTTGATATAAACTTTGATACAATATACAAAATTAACAAATCTTACTACAAACATAAGGTCGGTTCCTATTATCTTTGTAAAGTTGATGTTAGCTAAAATCAGCCCAATAACCATGACAACACCTTAAATTGGGGTATGTGATTGGTTTAGATTTTAAAAAACTAGTTGATTTGAGAGAAATTCAATTTGGCAGTTCGACAAAATGTTACATGTTCTACCGTCGAGGACAAATTCCGTTCATCACGTTGCATTGATCAAATGCTTCGAAATGTCTATTGCTGGTCGTAAGCTTTCAAACGATCCACCTAGAAGCGTCTAATTAAATGGAGGAATTCACCAAAAAATTCCTGCTGCCCCACATAAATATGTGCTTGAATGTACTAATATATCTGTGAAGCGAGACACATTAAAATATTAATATGTCAAAGTAACAAATCTTATGGGTATCGCAAGTGATGCATACATAAGTAAATCCGAACCGTCTCAAACTATCTCAAGTGCCAAAAATTTTGCAACCTGCATTCAGATTTTGCAACAGGTCAAACTTTAAAGTAGCCAGAAAGTCGTGATGAKATACAAGAAAAGGTTATGTCATTTAATTATCTCTTCATAGTCTGTCATTATATCCACGGAGCTTTGTCAAATTGTTTACTAAGAGGTCTATTTCTTCAGCAAGTTACTTAAAATATTCGAAAGAGAATATGTGGGCAACAGAAGGAAATGGAAATTGTATAAGCAGCGGTTTCTAACAAATCGATCATCTTTCGTTTAATCGAGATATACTTCCTAATAGTTGGTGCCTTCTAAAAGTTACTTCACATTAAAGGCTGTAGGTTAGACAATTTACAACGAAAAACTGAAGGTATATTTGACAGATATTGGATTCTGAAATGGTGCAATACGTTTGTCTAAGAAACTTTTTTGGACCTCAGACTCGGAAAATTCATCGTTTTGTTCGTGTGCATTGCTATCCTCGAATATTTGTAAAATCTCCTTAAAACTCCAAGCGATTGAACTTGTCCGAACTTTAACTTTGAGGTCACAGCTTCCATTAATCTGCCATACGTACTTATCTTCTCGTGTGCATATCAATTTTCCGCAGCGCCTTTTATATCCCTCTTAATGGACGCCTAATCGAGCGGATACCACCGCGTTACGCGTTCACAGCATGGGCTTCTTCGAACTCTTAAGCATTTCTAATCACACACGGACTAGCATCAGGAAATGCGTCGGTCATTAAGTCCAATTAAACTATCCTGTCCTTCAAGGACGTTGCTGGCATGCGAATAAGTCGCGACGTGTAATGAAAAACCGCGAAAACCCGTTCCGTCATCGTGTTTCAGGTCTCGTAACCAGACAACGGTTCGAAAATAATGTGCTGCAAGGAGCCATCGACTTCTTCAGCTGGTACGCACGGTTGCCGGGTGTGGCAATGAAAGAAGGAATGGATTTTGAAATTAACTAGAAAAGCTTTATCAGAATCCTTAATATGTCTAATGCAATTATTTAAATCTGAGTTCAAAGGAGTCCAAGACAAATGTTATAATATTGTTACGACTTTCGAGCTCTGACTTAACTTCTTTATTTTAAATTACTTGTATCAAGTTTAAACACAAGTAATTCCGAAACACTACTGCTTTAACACTACTAATTCACTAAATCACTATACTGCACACATTGAATTACATTACATAATTTTTTTTTATTTATTAAAAGTTGAACAACGTTACTCACTTGTCTACAAAATCGATAAAACCATTTGTCTTTCAAGGAACTATGCCGCCAACTTGGTTGAGTACATCTTCTGGAGCTTTTCGATAGTGACAAAGTGCTATCCGCTTAACCATGAAGCAGAAGACAATGATGACACGGAGTTTATTATGAAAGATTACTTCGTCTGCAACGAGATTTACGTACACGCAATGCATGGTCGCACTGTGTCAACGTGACGATCTTTTTAAACCATTCAACTGTAAAGTTTTCGACCATCCATCATATAGTCCGGTCTTGGCACGAGTAATTCATATATCTTTCGAGATTTAGGCATTTTTGGGCGGACCAATAAATGGTTCCAGTAGGACGTGAAAAAGCACTTGACCAAGTTGGCGACACAGTTCCTTGTAGAAGGAAAGCCTGTGTATATGATAAATGCTTCAATTGTTTTGGCGATTTTGTAGAAACATTAGTAAGGCTTTACTCAATTTAACTTAATAATAAAATATGTTTTTGTGTAATGCGATCTTATTTGTATAATCTATGGAAGGTTGGAAAAACTGCCCTTGTATGTGGTCCAAGCGTCAGTTATGATCTAGGGACTTTTGGGAATTACAACCAACCAAGTAACTTCGAAAACAAGACAGCAAGAAAGGTGGATATAGAAACCACTGAAGCAAGAATGGGGCAAAAAAAATAAAGTAAGAGCGAGKATAAATTTATTATGAAGGCAGAAGGAAGAGGAGCATGAATTCCGATTAACKAGACAAAGAAATAAACTAAACAATGTCTGGCAATCAACGCTCTATTAACTTCTATAAGTAAACTAGAATAAAAAACGTTAAAACAAGTAAGGGTAGCCCACAAAGTACCAAAACTGCTTCTGAGACATAAAATACTTTATTGAATACTCTAAAGTGAAAATGGGGAAACAAGTAATAAAAGAAAATGCATAGAAAGTCAAATATTTAAATAGTGGAAAAAAATTATCAGCCATAAATCAACTTGCATTTATGGCAATAATATATAAATATATATAAAAAATAACGAAAAATGTTATTTCAATGGAAAAGTTGCTCTCAAAAGCATAACATATTATTTGAAGTTTATTAAATAGCATCGAACGAATGTGTAGGAGCTTTCCCCTAAAAGTTTACAGTGTACACACACATAACATTAAGCCGGCATTTAATTTAATATTTTGTCTGTAAAAATAGAAAGCAATCTGAATCAGCGGTCAAAACTCTTGCGCAGTAACAAAATTTCTTCGATTAACCCTTGAAGATGACAACATCTCCAACGAAACGCAATGCTACGATATACGATAAACGAAACAAACATTCGAATATCAAATGTTACTTAACAATCCCGTCAAGTAAAAATGTGTAACATGACAACGCTGTAACAAGATTTTTGAATCGGTAGCAAGCCAGGAACGATCGACGACCTTGAGAACATGTGCCACTGGCGTTTTGTGAAAAATCGATCTGACGGGATCCCGTTTATTTTTTTTTAATGCTCGAGGGGCTTAACCCCGGAAACGGCTGTGTTCGATGCAAACAGACCGGCGTCTGGACTCCAGGCAGCGACGGATGGGAAAAAGAATTGCAACAGAACCCTGGAAGCCGAACTTAATTAAAGCAGTATAAATAATTATATAACAGGTAGTTCGAAAAACTGAAGTAATTTTTTGTTCTTGTACAAATTACAAAGTATTTTGGTGAACTGTTGATTAATATTAACAATTAAGTACCAACTACATAAGCAAAGTTTTATACTGATCCACCGTAACCTTGATGTGTTCAGCGAACTGCTTATCATACACATTTTTGCATTTATAATTTCAATTTTTCCGCGCTCCGAACCGGGCATTAAAAAAAACTCGTAATACATATTTTGACTGGTTCTGTACCACTACAATTTTCAACTAAGTTCATGAAAACATTTTTTCGTCCACGTATTATTCTGGCTGAGCTACATGTAATTAAAAAAGTAAATCTTGTAGCACAGCTAGCTAAACATCTTTTAAACTTTGTTCCTCTTCGTTATACTCGTGATATTTGATAATAATCAGTACATTTCTAAAACCAAGAATGTGCAATTTCGTCGTATCTGTATCATAATGTTTCAATCACAATAGTGTGTTAGCTTTGAATACACAAATGTACCACTAAAAAGTTGTAGCCCTTCAAAGTTGTGTTACACGACTAGGTTTTTTGCTAATAACTTTTCAACCGCTCATGAAAACGATTGAAATTTTCGATATCAGTTGTGGGTGTCAACACACTTTTTATAAGTAAAAGTATGATTTTCTTGTTCGTACAAAAGGGTAAACCAAAAAATTTATTCACTTGTAATGTACATTTTTTTGTCTGTCATTATTAGTGTGATTTACACAAAAGCCTTAGGTGACATTGACACGACCTTTTATGAGCCATACTCTGCATCATTTTATGCATATTTTACGAAAGCTATTAGAGTTGTCCAAAAAAAGGCTTCGTGCAATTACTCGTACTTGGTATATTTAACGAGCTTTCTGTAGGGAGTAGTTTCTACTGTTAGATTCACAAGTAAAGAATGCCAAAATCGGTATTGACGCGAAACATTTAAAAAAAAACATAGCGAGTAAAGAATAAAGATTCAATAATACGTATAGTTTGCGGCCCGGATTTGTGATCGACTAAACGTACGATAAGTTGCAGCATATAAACCGCTTTTTATACTATAAAAAAATATTATATTACTACACGAAAGTCCCATATAGTTTCATTTTCAAACTCCACGCCTTTAAGTCGATTAATGCACTATGGGCGGGGCGAGTGGGTGCTTCAAAATCACCGCAAAATTCGTACTTTTACTAAATTATGTTCGACGTAGCCAGATTCTTCAAGGACAACCTTTTTCTCGTCATATATGAACACAACGACAGTAGGTATCAAAAATCAAATCGTACTATCTAATCTTAACCATTTACCAAGACATGCCATTTGTTCTTTAAAATCGACAAAATGCTTTAAACACCACTTCTCCCACAACCAACATGATAAAACTTATCGCAACAATAACTGAATCCAATGTTTCCTCATATATTTCTTGTTTAAAAGATATTTATCCAGTTCGACAGCTACACTTTAATTTTCTAAATCAACGGATTGTAAACTGACACCAGCCTTAACCACAAGATGCATCGTCGTACAACTGTTTTAATACCGCAAATGAAAAAGTCGCGCCAAGCTCGATTGGAAGCTCCGTCGTCAAACACAAAACGACAAGCAAAGAAACGGTTGCAACTGTTCTCAAATAAACCAACACAAACAGGATATCCGTATAACGATAATTGGGCTATAAACGGATCCTAAAATGTTCAAATTCCGACGAATTCCGATTCCGACGTCGACTGTAAGTCTTGTAAGAGCTAGACGACAAAACGACGCCACTAATTTGCGTTCCAGTACCGATATGAAAACAAAAATCACTTGATAAAATAATGACTTGACAAGATTCATTATGACAACTCTTTCTATGAAGTTAAATATAATGATTTTAACAATCATTTAATTCATCTCAATCCAGGAGAAAAACACAAATAGTTGTTTAAACTGAATCGCCAAACGTCCTGTATGACAAGTTGCCACAAATATAAAATCCGAAAATCACGTAACGAGTAAAACTATTTAAGTAATTTTCTTATGTATGCTGGAACGTTTTTCAAACTAATAAATAAATATAAGTTAATAAATACGAATGATTATTATTGAGTAGATAACATAAAGGAAAAGAAAAAAAATAAAGTCAATTTTGTTTAAATTGCAGAAACATTTATTTAAATCAATGTAAATAATCAGTTGATAAATAATGACACTTCTTGCTTAGTCTCATAACGTATCAAATGATGCTCGTACAAAAAACACAAGGTACTGATACAATAACTAAAAATGGAACAAGCAGTTTGTCCAAAATAAGGAATAAATGAATTTATGAATTTCATAGCTGATGCCAAATTTTTGTATGGTAGACTTATTTTGTTTTATAAATAATAATTATGGGATTTAAATTACCTTCACAACTAAAATCATCATTTTTGTAAATTTTCTATTGTGGCAAGCCAAACGTCTTTTCGTCATCAATAGGAAAACAAACCAAAGAAACATTAAAAGGGATTATGGAAAGGGTTGAATTTTTGTTTACATATTGTGTGCATTCTGTCTTGTTTTGTTTTATTTGGTGTAGGTACCTACAAGTAATATATAGTATCTTTTCTAGAAAAATTAAGCAGAGTAAACATGCACCAACAAAAATTACACACAACTATTTTGCTATTAATATTTTCGTAAATATTATTTTTGTTCTGATGTTATTGTAATTTAGTGGTCAATTTTTATAGTATTGAATAACATTATGTTGTTAGCAAAAATTATTTCTCATAAACTAATTAAGATGCTGACCAGGCATGACCGGTTTCCAACATTATTAAATTTTGAGATACCCATCGTACACAAAATATTGTGATGAAGTTATAACGAAAATACTCTATTACTTTCGACTCCAGCGGGACACTACATTACGTGTATGGAATGTGAACTGAAATTAGCAGCTTCAATATTAAGCTTACTGTATAGATGATGAAAGATAATGACAAGTAGTTAATGGGCAAACACAATCTACAATCAGCTACCTGCAAGTTCAGATACATTCAATTTGCTCTAATTGCACTACTTGTACCTTGACGTTTCCTACAAGAAAAACCGAAAGGAAATGGACAGAAATCATGTTAATTTTCTGTCATTAAATCCAGAAGTCCATAATGAGTCTGCAAGCGTGCAATACCCTAGCAGCTAWAGCGAAAAAATGCACTTAAKAAACGGAATACTATGCAGGATCTTACTTAATGCGAAATAATTACTATTTATCATTTGTATTGCGGCAACTGACAGACATGTGCCATAATTGATTGAAACATAGGAGTGCGTACCCACCGGTCTTGAAGGTTATCTGTGTAATTAATATCGATAAAGCGAAATTACAAAGTTCCAGTTCTTCCATATCTAATCGAGGCGGCCATCGTAATTGCGTAAATTATCCGCAGTGGCGTACAGGAATAGCTCACAAAGAATTTAAGACGATAATGTGGAAGGTTAATTGCTTACACACAGTATAAAGAATGGGACAAAGCATAATACATTATCCTTAATAATATAATAAAAAAGAACTAGTATAGTATAGTTTTTCTTTTTGTCAGTACAAACTAGCTATTCGTTATTATTTTGAAGTTGAAGCACGTCACATGGAATAGAAACATCAATTCACTCAATAAAAATATCATTTGAGTAATCAATACTTATATTTGGAATCACAAGAAATAAAATAAGATATGTTAGATTATTCTTCCGATACAAGGCGCAATGGCTAAGCAAAAGAATCTGATTGTTTTAAGTTTTAATAGAAAGTGATAGAAACGAATCATAGTGCGATGTGCGCTATCTTTTGGTCAAGAATACATTTTTAACCCGCACCTAATAAGAGCATTTGGATTTAAAAGAATTTCATCTATACAAACTAACAACCAAGAAAAGTGATAATCCTTGCTTGGGATTTGCTTAAAAAGATACCATGCCAACAAAAGGAGGTTTTCCTGGATACTCGTATAAATTAGCGCCGGAAATCAATTCGAATATTTGGATATGAACATTAAAATAAGCGAAGAGTTCGAGTCAACACATAATCGGAATTCAAATATTTTCTATAACATAAATAATTCGAATAAACCACTGTTCCGTTACCTGAATCGGAAACTACATTACTCTTCTCTTACTTCTTAATCCAAATTACAGTATATACATATCATACAATAACGTATGTAATTACGCGGCAAAAACACCTCAACTAAATATTATCAATGTTTAGCAAATTCACGATTTTATCTCATGATTATCTCATAAGCAAGAAATCGTTTTGTCCCATCTAGAGCCAGCCAATGAAAATTTTCGATGACACATTAGTTGAGTGCTATAACTGTGGTAAAAACAAAAATAGATTTTGCAAGACCAGTTTTCTTAAAACTATCACTTCTTTACTACGTTGTCACGAATATAGATTTAGATGTGATGTAAGAAGATAATTCAGCGTTTTGAACTACTTAAAGTGATTTCAAACAGAACCTAGAGTTCTTGGAAGATAGCATCAAAACAGGAAGGACGTTAAGGAAATAACATATTGCAGAACTCGGGGTCTTTTAGATACAAAAAGTGTTGTCGCCTATTGGCAGAGGAAACTATGTAGAAGTGGCAAGGTGTACCAGTCGTTATAGTAGATAAAATTATGATTGTCTACTAAGCTATGTCTTTAAATGAAGTAGAAAGAAGAAAACCCGTGAGAACTAGAAAGCTGTCAATGCACCAAATCTGGAGAAAGAACACAAATTGAAATTCCTAAATAAAGTAACATGTCACCTTATTAGAAATGAGCAGACAAATTAACCTCCGATGATATTTCCTAAAGATCTGGTTAGGGATCCACACGCCACTGACCTTCATAACTAACGACGCTTTTGTTTTTCCAATGAACAAGAGACTACCACGATTACACCTAATCGTAAAAACCAGATTGAGAAACTGGCGATTAGGTCGAACGCAATTTTTTCAAGTATCCGCAGCAAGTTTGCATGCACACACCGTCGACCATAATCAGATAAGCAGACCTTGCAAAGAGCATTCCACCACGGTTAAACTTTCATATTCCGTTCAATAATGTGATATTACTCGTATATATCACGATGTCAGTTTCTCTACAACAGACTGATTTATGACGGATGTGAGGCGTTATGCGGACGATTCCAGGGGGTTACGAACTTCTGTGTCCTTAAAATAGCGAACGCAGAAGCAACGAAGATCGCACCTCTGCTTGTTTTGTTAACCTCTCGGATATTTCGAGGGCCTGCGTAAATTCCTGATGCAAAATAACTGTTTTAAAAACATCGTAATGATAATATTTGGATTTAGGAACTGCGAACCTTTCAAAGTGCAGTACAACTTTTCGATTTATTAGGTGATGAAAAGTGCTGCAGTAAATAGCGTGCATCCTGCTGGGATAGAAAACGATTTCCCTCGAATACACCTTCGTTAGATTAATTCAGAGAGTTTGGCAAAACGTTTTAAGTAATTAGTTCCGGTTGTCGTACGTGCCTGTAAGAAGGTCAAACATCGCAGTATCTTAACGCCGCTCTACCTGAATTAGAAAATTATTTAAACATCGCACGATTTTAGTAATAATACTTAATATTTTGTCAATAAAGTTATTAATATAGTAATTTCTGTTTGTTAGTTAATGTTTAACTAAAGTTGGATTACTTTCTGCTAACTGTCTAATAAAAGTTTGTCACGTCGTTCATCAACCTTTAGTTTCCATCTTTATGCTCGCTTTTTCTTTTCACTTCATATTTTTTTATCTCAAAATCTAATTTACTGTCTTCCGTCATTTTCCTTTCATCTTAATGTATTTTCATCCCTACCAAATCAAATTCCTGATTATTCATTTTAAGTTCCGCTTACTTTCTATCTTTTAAATATTGCAGAGCATTATTCTTTAATGATTTTTGTTATGACGGTCGCAAAATTATCCGAGTTGGTTAAGTTAAATTTTCAATATTGATTGAAGATCTTGGGTTTCCTGTTGCTTCTGCTTCTTTATCTTCACTGTCAGAAATATTAAAAAATTGAGAAGCGGCAGCTAGAACCTTGCCTTTTATTGACGAGCAAAAGAGCGTTTTATTATTTGACCAACAGTTGAGCTGGAGAAGTTGTTTTAATTCTCAGTTTTCTGTCGTTCTTTCTCACAATGTTCTTCCTCGGTGAATAAACTATAATCAATATACATTATAAACCAGTGAGTAAGATGATGAAGTAGTGTAGGTTCCATTAAACAAATATATTTCTTTCACTAGTGTTATTACTTTCTTAGATTTGCTTGATCGTTTTCTGTATGTTCGCGCACAGTTCTTAGTGAAAAATTCTTGTCAGTTGCTAGTGCGACATTTCGATGAAAATTTTGCCACCGACTGTAATTTCCTTGATTTGACTTGACCTGACCTAACCTGTCAGGTAGCAGAGACAGTTCCAATTGTCTTTCGGCCAGGTGCGGGCGAGCGCCTAGCTTTTCTCCTTCTGAAGGTGCCTAACACAGTTTTGGGTGAAACGTCAAGAAGTTTATCTTCTCTTAGACCACGGCCATTATGCCCGCAAAGCAAGAATAATAAGTTTAACATTTGTTTATGAAGGCTCTCCTGTAATAATCAAGACTGATTACAAATGTTATCAGTGACATCAAATGAGCCTTGGATTGACCGAAGAGGTTGCCATCCTTTGATTTCTTGCACATAACAGAACATCCTATAGGTATATAACAAGGTTCCGGCAAAAAGAAGGTTGGACATTCGGGAAACAGCGGATGATCTCCGGATCCCATTTGGTTAGGTGCCATCGTAGACTTAGGAGGTATTATTTTTTGGGTTCGCAGCAAAGCTTTTCTGCATTCCCGTAAAAACTTATAAAACTGGGAAATATTCTTTACCAAAGCATGGTACTGTGATGAAGCAGCAATAATTATTCGAATAACAGTGTTATAATATCATAAAATAAATTATCTCATGTGCACAACCCTCTTATATCGTTTTATTTTCAAGGTCCATGCCTGTACACCACATTTGGATTAGAAATTTAGACCTGAAGCAAAATTTGTCCAACACATTTTGAGCCTATCAGAGGTGTCTTCAGATCAAAAAAGCTGTGAAGTATATTACAATTTTTAGAATTTTTCCTCGCTTCTGGTTAAAACTTTCGAGAATAACTTTGAAAATATAATCCTTCCTTAATGTTGTTGGTTTTATGCTACAGATATGTCCATGATATTCGTGGCCTCTTTCGTATCACGAGAGACCCCTCTACCTCTATACAAATCTATTAAATCTGCAGCCACTAAGGCAGTATTCCTTTCGAACATCCCTATGCATCAACTAAGTTTAATTATTATCTATACACCCCCCTGAATCCACCCTTTGTGGTTTTCCAAACTGATTCACCCTCAATAGTTCATAACCAATTACATCATGCAATTTGTAAACAAGGAAGCCAACAAAGTTGCAAAAAAAACGTGGCCAAACCTCAGCACGCCACTAATAACTTTAAGGTCAGAATCGACCAATATTTGAGGTCCCACTGAATGAACTTGGGTATAATGAACTAGGCAAACAGTGTCGGTCAAACAATTAATAAATAAGAGGCCACACAACTACTGCCGTACACGTCATTCAACAACCTGGTATGCACCATTTTTCGTTTCCCTTGTTTACAGACTTCAATTTATCGCATTATTGTTATAAAGTCAGAATGCATGCCAGCCTTTAATCAGGCGGCCCGTTGAATGACCCCCAGTTGACCTCGCCCCGAGTCTCACAAATTGCAGCTGACACGATTGCGAATTTGACGATATGGTCGCCAGATCTAGCGAATTTTTACGATACAGTGGTTAGAAAATAATTGCGATACTTACTCAAAGTAAAGATATTTTTGCCGATATCTATTATCGATACCTTGTCGCAGTATTCAAGTTTTGAAAGTATGTATTGAAGTATGCAAAAATATCGAAAGTACTCAAGGACTCCCAGTGTCGAGTGTATTAACAAATAGTGAAACTATTTAAAAATATCGAACGTATTCAAAAGTATCAAATGTATTGAAGGCATGCAAATATATTTCAATAATTTAACCATTGATTTATAGTAGACATACTCAAGCATCTTCGATGCTTTTGATATATTTGATATTTTCAATACTTCGATACTTTCGATACTTCATCTTCGATACCTTTTATACTTTCGCTACTTCAATATTGTTGGGTAGTATTGACATTGCACCGGTATCGAATATCGATATCTGATGTCTAATAGTATCGCCCAGCCCTAGAAAATAGTAGGAATAAAAAGATATTTGGCAAAAATACACAACACTTCGATAATCCGTCAAAATGGACATAAAATAGCGGTTTAGTGGTAAGCTCAGAATAATTTGCACAGAGCTGAAGATTGGTACAGGTCTTAGGTACACTATTACAAATTAAGTATTAGTCTCGATATATGCTAAAAACTTTAGTCAAGGTCAAAGATATAAAGTATTGGTATTTTGTATTTTTCTCGTAAGCTGTAAGTGCTATCATAAAAATAGGTCACACAAAAGTTACAGATCATGCATTTTTCCGTTCTCATACTTTTTTCATTTAAGAATTATGATTTCTGGGATGATATCACCATTTCAAACCTCGACAATGCTAATATGTAAAGTAAAAAATATTAGTTTGTGTAACTTGTCCACAAACAAAATGATTGTATGAACAAGTTATAGATATTTAAGTTTTGTAAAAATACACGGGACAATTAAAAAGTACAACTACCTCGTCCTCCTTCAATATGTGCTTCTACTTATATATACAACAGATAGTAGCTAAGCAAAATTTCCCAAAATCAACAATAATTCGTTCCACTTTGATCATTACTAAAAGTATTTACCATTTTTTAATCATTAGAATATRRTCCAATAAGACTGATCACAATGGATCGTGGAATACGGCTACCAGGGCAACCACGTTAAAAAATGCGCCAAGCACATTTACCTCACAGGTGATTCACAAATGTGTGCGTATTATGTAGAATTCGACTTCAWCTTTTGGAATCGCGATATCWCTGAAATGATAATTCGTAGGAAGAAATTATTGAAACAATTCTTGCAGATCATTCCATGATCCACAACTTCTGCTAACGTAAAAGACCGTTGATAAACATATTCTGATACTTAATCMTTATTAATGTACTTAAGACCTGTACGAAATTTCACCTCTATGCGAATTATTATACTAAAGTAAAATGTTTATTTTGCTGGTCTACAGAACTAAACGAAAACATGTTAAGATTAAGCTGCAACGGAACTGAAAAGCAAACTACATAAATAATCGATATTCGATACGCATACGGAAATTATCAAATGAATTACAGCAACATGTCAAATTATGCATCTATAACATATTTACTATGATTTTAATTACGAAACTATTAGAGAGGGCCAATTAGACGATATACTGAATGTAAAATTGTGACAATCACTTTTACCAGAGGCTGAGAATTTAGATTATTAGGACTCTATAATATCTACATTCACCTTGATTGGAATGCGGTTGATTTTATAACATTCTACATTTCCCAAGGAATCTATGTCGTACATAATGACTTCACATGCCACTAATATAAATGGCAACGCTGGTACAATAACCCCGCGTGGGACGATTGTATAATTTATAGTACGCTAAGCGTATCTCGAGACGCCCTCCAAAGGCTACGTTAATTGTTTGTATCACGCTTGTCTTACAAAGAAATATTTTCCGAGGACGATACGACTCAATCTAGATTGAAGCAGCGCATCAATTACACCAATGAAGCTCACAAACGCCTCTGTTTGCTTGTAGCAACATGCAACCCAACAAGATCAACGGAGACATTAGGAGTTGCTGATACCACTTGAAAGAATGCTATTTTTTAATATGTATGAACAGCAATTAAGTAATTTATTCTAAACACATTACGATTCGTTTTGAATTGAGTATCCAGGATACAGTAAAAACTGTAGCATTCGACACTCACTTAATGAACTTTCAACACAAAAAAAAACGAGTATGCAATATTGGTTTACTATAAAACTCTGCTTTAGTAAATCAAAATTCAAATCAAGTTTAAACTATGTATTTCAAAATACCCGTCTAAAATTCTGAAGCCATAATTGAACAGGAAATTTTGACGTGATGGCAATTTAATACCCCAAATTCAATGGTGTTTTGTGAAGTGTTATAGAAGCTACTAGCTTCTTAATTACTTTAAATCGTAGTTAGATAATATTGTAGATTTTTTCACTGTGACATTCTGCCTTCTGTGTATATCACTAATACGTTGTTATTCACAAATACAAATGTCTCGTGGTAAAGCAGTTTCTAAAGAAATAAAGATAGTGACCATTCACGTGTATTTAAAAAGCTGAATTCTGCATAAATTACCGACACAATTCATTTTTCAAGATATACTGTGCGAAATATGATAACATTTTATAAAAGCACAAGATCTGTAACTAAGAAACACAAAACTGGAAGTCGCCTACATTATTCCGATACAAGAACTGTGAAAAGGATTATACTGCAAAATCGTCGAATCAGGCGATGGGTAAACACGTTTCAAGAGCCATTTGTCACACGGCTTTTGAAACACTAGGATTAAAAACAACTTACAAGGCTCAAAATGTTTACTTATTTACAAGTTTTCAATTTTGGCTCCACAGGAAAATGCCATTACTAACAAAAAGGCACAAAAGAAACGGACACAGATCTTGGTCGCAGAATAGGTGGATATGAATCAGTTTTCAGGAGCTAAAATAATTCCTGAAAAATAATGGTTGTGATTTGCACCTTTACTATTGTCAAGGACATATTCTAACAACTACATCAATATAAAGGCTTTTGGTAAAACTTACGTGAATGTACCGTACCAAGCGAGAAATGCAAGTAGAAGCCTTACAAATGTGAAAGTCCTTACCTGCAACAAAAAAGAACATGAATTAAGTTTACATCACTATAAAATATCTCTTATACTATAATAATTCTGTACGTATGCAATTACAACATACGAGGGTAATTCATAAAAGCAAACACTTGGAAGTACCCCAGAAACATTTATGTACTTAGTACGTATCACTTCATAATCAGCGGTGAACCGGACCCCAGAAAGGTGCACTTTTAATGTTAAATGTACATAGTTTATGGACCTTAACGTTCCTTTGCTATTAAATTCGAATAATATTCAGCTGCTATGGCGGTATGGCAAAACAGTCCAGCAACATAACACCCTCGAATGATCCTACCTGCTGCGGCACGAAATTTTATGAATCTTCAAATTAGTCTCCTAATCTACAGATAGCATTCTTTTTTAAATCTTTCTTCGTGTGAAATTTTTATTCGGCGCTTGAAGCAAATATCCCATCCTGCAATAAACTAAATTAGTATATATTATATGATGACCACATAATACAACGGGTGCATCTTTACAGGACTCTCTCCTCGGCTTAAAAACCCGTGATGAGTACTTCATTTCCTGGCATGAGTCACCCAATACTTCTACTATACGTTTACAAATCTTTTGCAATGATACTTTATCACAGCTTTATTTATTTATTTATTTTTTGTTATTAACTAATCTATATTATTGTTAAACAATACGTTACATTTTCATTTGTCATTCAACGCTGAACACAGTCAGTAATTTGATGAGCTCTATCCTCGTAAAACGATATCTTACTTTCAAGTACGAAAATCGAAAGCAGCAACACAGAAATGCACATCAGAGCCTATCGAAAGGAACGTAGGACGTAAACAAGAAGATAACATTAAATGACATCCATTCGCGATCGACAACCAAGATGTATTTGGTCATTTCACAAAAACAAGTTTTAGCAATATMGACTGCATGTCCACTAGTCGGATTGTGAAATTCGTTCAACCGGAATCTGTATATGGATACGTGGAATTCCTTCAAGAAAGACGGGATTATATAGCGAGGGCAATGTCCAAAATACCGCCTTGGTCGCCCACGCTCAGGATTATCAGTTCAAAGGATTTTGCTATCTAATAAGATCGCAAACCAATTATGGTTTTTCAGTTTTAAAAACGTGAGCTGCCTACAAAGATCCATCATGTGCTTTTCAAGACTATCTGCCAACCCAAAGATTTATACTGAAATTAGTATCTTGAATTTACTAGTTGGAATAAATTTTCATTAGAAGTGCGCAGGTACAGTTCGCTAAAGTTTGCAGGTGAAACGTTTACATGCAAATCAGTATTACACAAGTGGAGTTCTCAATTTGCATTGGTTAAATTTTATGTAACTACCTATTTTTTTCCAGTCCATTAGATGACCAAAAAAGCATCTGGAAACTAGACTACTGGCATATGAGAACAATTAATTCGTTCAACTCTGATCCGTGTATGGCTAGACGGACGCGGTTCTAGCAAAATTAAGGCGTTATGCAAATCCTACCTTAGACACGGTCTAGACACACGACCTGGGTGGTGTTGGTGTGGTCAATCGCGTAGACAGTTACTGTCTTAGCCGGTGCTTTACATCCTTTTTAAGGGTGTCCAATTACTTACAGAATACCGTCTGGCAGACACGCGAGAAATTTATGGTTCAGTTCAGATAACGTAATTTTTAAAGGTGTCTGGCATTAAAGTCTTATCTGCAAAACGTAGCCACATGTTTCAGAAATCCGCCGATAAACACGAAAACTTACCTTCCTTGCGGCGAAACTTAATTCATTGTATTACCAGCGAGTGTCGCAACTGAATAAATTTAGAACCCGGCAACCCCGTTGTTTGGAAAACATCGTCTTTACCTCCTCATAAACTACTTCGCCATTGAGGCTTACTTCCCGGAAAGACGCTATAATAAATCGAGCACTTTTATTCAGGGAACGAATACGTTTCTGGTAAATCTCGCGAGATATAATAATTAATTGGCGTAATCCGGTCTATTTTTATGTATAGAACAGATGCAGCGCTGCATTTTTTTATACATGGCTGAACGGCGGTCACTAACCATTGTGGCTGGAATACTCAAGAGGAACATACATATGCCCGTAAATAACTCATCGTGTATTTCACGATGCATCAGGTTTGTTGAACACTAATGTAAGAACAACAGTAAATGGCACTTCAGTCGATATTGGTAAATTGCAGTGCAAACGGCGCTTGTTTCCTCACACAAAATACAAAATATCTTAATCAGTATTAGTAATTAGTTAAAGTGATTCAGTTTGTTCTAAATATTTTGAAGAAATCTCTTGGTCAGGGTCTATCTCCATAACTCCATATCGCTGCTTTTGGCAGAATTCCAGGAATTGTTTAACTATAGAAGGACTCGATGAAGCAGATTTCTCCAGGAATTGCTTAGTTGGTAAGTATTGTAGTGTAACATACCCAGGTTCGTAGAGATTGAAATGTGATCGTCCAGTACTTACCTACGTTGTGTTATTTTAATTAAATGTACCTTCGATGCATTGGTTACTCACGTAAATAGGGAGATTTCATGTAATCATAAATAATACTATACAATCTCAAAACAACTAATTTATTACTAAACAAGATCAAATTTGGAGGGTTAACAAATTGTAGCAATGCTGCTGAAAATTGTTATTTAAAACAATGAATGAACTGCCAATTCTAGATCTGTGTTCCGTATCACTTTCACTCTCAAGATTCAAAACTGAAGAGATTTTTGTTAGCATAGCCGACTATGGTCAGCAGGTACTGAGGTCCCATGCGGGAGGCAACTCAGCTATATAGTTAAATGGTTTGGTGCAAAAATCTTGGTTTTTCTTTTACCAGATGTTTGCCCAGCACGGGAGAAAATATTAGTTCATACATCAAGGCTCTAACATCACACTTTCAAGCATCACGTATAACTATTGCTGCGTGGATACAGCTAATCAAAGAATGCGAGAACACAGTTAAGAAAATGAAATAAATAGTTTAAAAAAACGGACTACAACAGCAGCATAGCTTACAATGTTACCGTAGACTCCAAATACAGCATTTATCCTAATTAATTAATTTAACAGACTGTTTCAGTTAAACAACTGAATTATTTAATGACAATGGTGCTTGTTTACAACTAATCACATAATGTGATTGAAAAAGGAACACAAACAATTAAAATTAAAAATTAAACAGTACTAACCTATGAACAGTTGAAGGAACAAGTGAAAACTGAAGCGCATCTGTTTCTCGTCCACTTAAGAACCTACCCCCTCGAACGTCGCAAATATGCCACATTCCCAAAACCGATAGGAAGTATAAACTGAACAATTTGAGATGCAATATGAATAAAATACAGAAATTTGAAGATGGCATACCGGGTTACTTCAATATTTTGTACAGATATCATACCGTCATATCAATCAATCTAGCAATAGAGTCGTCCCGCACATTAAAATTTGATAGCTTTAACCTACGCCTTTTATTGCTTACATCATGAATACTAGTGCCACGCATCTATTTTGCTTTCAGATTAATTCAACCCCTAACAAGCGACGGTAGAAAAATTACCCTGTTTCAAACATTTTCTTAAATCCTCCAACAACTACGCAAAAGGTTACTAATTTCCGTCATTCGCACTGTTACAGCTCCCTAGGTAACTACGTGCTCACTATTGTCAGTTTTAGAAATAGCCAGAAAAATACAAATAATGCAATGGGAGTGAGAGAGAGGGGCGGAGGTATAAGTATAATCGTCAACGTCAATATTATAATGTAAACATAGGAATAACCTGTAACTTCTTAACGTAAGCCATTCTGATATTAAAAAAACAACAGATTACCCTAATAATTCGACAACATCTTGCTCCACCACTTAATCTGACAAATACCAAACTCGAAAGTTTGACCAAACTATGTAAACAAAAACGCATGGCTAGAGTTGTTAGGGTTATTCGTTACACATGTGACACATGCAGCACGTGCGAACGTGCGATGTTGTCAGCGGTACTTTACCGTTTTCTTCCTAACGACGGCCAGAGATCGTCCTGACAGTTTCAAAATTTATCATATCGTTGTCATACGAAGGTATACAAACTAAACATTATCAAGCTTCAAGCGTCGTTTAATTCCTCATAATAWAAACATTAGTTCTAAAGCAGGTTAGATGGTTAAAGTGCTTTCGTATTTCAGCAAAAGGCCAGTGAATGCGCTTATTATATTGAACTGTTCATTATAGAATAAACTGACTGAAGGATGATTAAGGTTATTTTCACAAATACGCCTTAAGTTGACCTAGGTATCAATGTCACAATGCCAGTTTACGAGTACATTCCTCACGGTATCGCGAAAATTTGCCCACATTGGCAACGCGACGCAGCTCAAAAAAAATTGTAAACAAATATTACTTGCAATACCGCTAGAGCACTGACTATTATTGGTGTTTCTCGCTTTCGTCAGCATGCGAACCTTTTACGTCATCTCCGTGGCGGAATATCGAGGCATTTGAAACGGATATTGAAAAATCCATACTTTCACATTTTTTTCTCAGCGTAGAAGAACCGGAAAAAATCGCAAAAAAATGTCTTTGTGCTTCAATTTTTATGTACATTTTAAATGTAAAATAAAAAAAATTGTGGGACGATCCCATTGTGGTTCTCGATATACACCCTTCCTTGTATTGAACCAACCACCAATTTACTTCTAGAGTTTTGAAGATTGCTTGATGTAATGGCAATATAATTCTCAGTTGGCAAATCAAAGAGTTTAATTGAATAATTATTTCACTTTTATATATAATTTTAGCTTGATTCACCTTTTTGAAATAGATAGTGTGCGCAATCTTTTAGACGAAGTTTAAGTTTAATAACAAATTTCACAACTCTGCTCTTTGGCATTTTTAAAGCATTATGGCATGATTTATTTAATAACTGGAGATCGAATCTCAAGTCAATCGCCAGGTAACGCTTGATCGTTATCAATAATGCGATTTCGAAAGTTCGATTTCATTACAACTGACGCTCATTTTAGATTTATATGTAATAAAGCGACTTATTAAATCTGAGGGTACAGAGCGCGAGAACACATCAGAGCACTGAGATTGCGAAAGGTGAAGCTACAAGCAATTGTTAAATTCGATAACCTCGCGAGGCTACGCCTAACTTTTTGCACGATTTTCGCATTTCGTATTGTAGTCTATTGTTAAATCTGTTATTTCACTTATAGTGAAGCCATATTTCCTAGATAGTGGGTGGGTATTGCATAAAAACGTCCTTTTTAGCAGGCACCGTAGGAAGACTTCTTCTGATGATGTCGAATAGAAGCATAAGCTAAATCTACATTCGCAGCTCTGATCGCAGTAAATTACTATCGATAACTTGGACTCTAAACGTACTAACATTTTTATTCAAATACAATAATTTCAGAAGTACGCCACTGCATTAAAAAGTACCTCACTTCATTTTTATAAGACCACAATTTAATTAGATTCCAAATCACAAAGTACGCGCAAGAGGTAGGTAAGTACATTTTACATTATTTGATGTCGATCCTCTTCAGTTAGTGAATGCAGTCAACAATGTCCGCGACAATAGCTTGTGGGAGCAGTGATTCGTTTTTTGTGTGCGAAACGATCCTCAGCTACTCAAACCAGCTGTAATTAGTGACGGAAAGGTGTGACAATGGTGTCGAGAATTTAAGAATTGCCCCACTAATGTACATGAATGATGAAAGAGGGAATGGCAGATCCAAAGTCCAGACCGATGAACACGTTCAACAGGTGAGCCAATATTCAAGATCGTTACGGAAAAGCTTGGATATCACCAAAGGTACCAAAAATGCTTATGGGCTAGCACAAATAATAAATGGATGGGAGTTTTTGGATGGTTGTCGGCAAGACGGAGATATTTTGTTTTCCGACATTGTTGCGGACGACAAGACGTGGATATTCTATGATCCCCCAAACCAAACAACAGTCAATGCACTGGCGCAACTCAACTTCACCAAAACTGAAAAAATCAAGCAATCTGCTCGGAAAATGATGACTTCCATTTTCTGTGATTTTTTTGATAGAATTGATGTAATGTGGGACAACAATTGCAGTTGCTGTTACTTGAAACAATCAACGAGAATAGTCATCCACGACAATGCTTGTCCCCACACCGCTGCCACAACCAAGGAGAAGATTCACGATTTTCGTTGGGAACTTTTTGACTACCCACCTTACAGTTCCGACCTTGCATCTAGCAACTATTTCCTCTTCTTACACTTGAAAAAGTGCCTTTTTGGACAACGCTTCGAGAACGACGAGGATCTCAAGACAGCAATTATGAAATGGTTCAAATCCCAGGCGGATAACTTTCATGCAAAGGAGTTGAAGGAAAAGTGCTTAGAACTCAACGGAGATTATGAGGAAAAATGAAATACGTTTGGGTGAAACTAAAATTATAAACAAAAGATTTTTCTAACGAATGCTTTTTTAGTGATAAAGAGGCCCTTACTTTATCCACGTCTTACGATTCTAATTCTATTGATATTCCGCCACTCCAACAATAACGAAGCAAATAAATATAAATAAATTGGGTTTTTTTCAACGTAATCTCCCTGTATATCGGTCTTCCAACCATGTTCTATTTTTGAAAGCTTTAGATTAATACGATGGGTGCAAGCTATCAAAAAGAGCAATCATAGGTATTGACCTCAATCAAAGTAACCATTGGAAACAAAATACAAGAATTGGAATCCAGGTTTGTCTGCTTTCCTGCAAGAATACAAGACGTGTGCGCAGATTTTCATATTTGTTACAGTAAGAACCTTCAAAACGACGTATTTAATTGCACAACCAACTCAACTTTGTTTTGCGCCACATTTTCATCGATAATCAACATAACGTAAGAATGGTCACACTAAAGACATATTTGTCACACTAAGAACTATCGGAACTGCCTCAGTACAGTTTTATTTGTCAGTTCTTGTAAGGCCCTGTTGTTGACTTTATCGATAAAGGTCACTTTCCACTGGAGCAAGTGGTGGTCAAATCACCGAAACTGTCACTAATTTACGGCTTCCATGACAAAATTTTTAGGTACTAATGACAATCCGGTCGCTTAGATAGCACTGGCTTCAGTAGATCTATTCATTCCATTTTTAATAGCATAACAGGATGACAGTGAACATAATAGCGGCAAAGCATAAGATTTGGATGTGTATTTGCTCAATTTGATGTAGTAGGTACTTCAAATTATTATCCAAGGCATGATAAATTAGTTTCAATATTCGACGAGTCATCTGTCGGTTACTTAAGGTATTTACGATCTCTTGTTAATAATTGTGGGCATTTTTATCTCAAGAAAAATATCAACTTTTACTTCAATATACGTAACGACCAACGCACATAACGTATATTGCATTGACTTCGTCGTCTTCACGTTGGACGATCAACGCTGAATTATTGCGATGAGACGCGATGCAGCTCCATTATGGGATGTCGATAGAACAAAAAAAGGTCGAGTTAGAAATCGAACATCCCTCGTAATTACTGGAGTTCTTTCTCGCTGCCGGTGCCGRAATACCTAATCCGGTCGTGTCTGAAATGCCAGCGAGCTATTTAAATTTGCTCCTTCCATTGCACGGCTTAATTGACACGGCTGCGATCGATGCTCGATTTAATTTATCGACCTTGCTCCACGCTCCATGGCTGTCGGTTTTGCAGGAAAAGAGCGAACTGGTCGCGTCGCCGGGGACCACCGAGAAACCGTTAAATGGTTCTAGATACTCACTCTGCTATCGCGACGGTAATTTCTTGTGCAACTGGACTGAGCATATCCTTAAGCGAAGCTTACGTAAACAAAGGCGTTTCTCTGTATGCGGAGTTGCTTTGTCTTCGAATGCTAGGAACTGGCAGGAATGCGTAATATGTGACGGTAAGTTGGTCCACAACAAACACTAGATACATGCGTTGCTGTGGTATAACTACACAAAATGAGGTACGATCACAGCTCCAATAACTAAAGATGCCTACTCTAGAAAAAAACCGCTGCAAATTGAATCAATACTTCCACATTCAATTGTCAAAATGACATTTACGTTTTTATTTTTATACTATACGATTAGTAATCAGGTTCTGAGCATTTTTTCTCTCTACGCATTTTTTCTAAGACAAACAGTTCTCGTGATATTAGCAAAAATATATACATTTTTAAAATCGGTTTTTTCCAAATAACTCGAAAATTATTAACTTAACAAAAAAATTACAAGAGCACTTTCTGATCAGAAATGTGATTTTCTATATAATACCAAAATTTAAAAAAATCGTACGAGCAGGGTCCAAAACAGGTTTTTTGGAAATATTTCGAAAATGTCAAAATTTTGGATAAATTTTCTAAGACACTTTTTGTGAGAAATTTTATTTCCTATCTGATGGCTTTTTCATTTTTTGAATATATTAAATAAATTTGGAGATATTTAAGAAAAACAGTTTTCTTTAAGTGACGCTTTTTTGCTAATATCTTCTAAACAGTTTGCTGCATTGAAAATTTATAAGAGCTAATAATACTCGCAGTTATACTACTAATCACATACTGAAACGAAAAAAATATAAAAAAATAAAAATTTGCAAAAAAGGTAGTTACCCCCCAACTTCGCCCCCTTCTCGATACCCTACTTACTCCACAAACAATAGGTCGCTTTGGGTAGTTGAGATTTATACGTTTGCCAAATTTGAAGTTCATATATTAAGTCTTTCGAAAGTTATCGTGTCCACAAACAATACCACAGACACACAGACTTACAGACACACAGGCAAGAAATTTTTGAAAACTTTTTTCGCGATACGATACTTCCCATCCGTTGCATGTGGAAGTAATTACTAAATCAAAATTAATAATTTCCGATGGCTGGTACAATGGTACAGGTAAATGGTATATTTTAGAAAATTCAAATTGTAGTTGTCACCCCACACAAGAACCCCATCATAAGGTTTTCAGAATCAGCTTTCATTTTAACTACTTACTATGCAGTAAGATGAAGACACGGACGCCAAATAAAATAAGTTGTTTATGAAAATCACTGTCACTATACTGACGAGTTGTAATACTAACGAAACAATACTGTACATGGTTGTTCTAATGTAGGCAACATCGTATATCCATTCATTTTAAATATGCAAGAGCGCTAAATCGAAAAGAAAAAAGATTGAGAAGCGGAAGAGCAACCCAAAAAATATAGCGCAACGAAAAGTTAAAACATGAAACGTTTCAGGCGACAAAGACAGCCAAGCATTTATTTTCTGCATCTACTAACCGCGAAAATTTTGCGACTTTGCAAAGTTAAAGAAAAAACTTACAGAAAGTAATAGAGAATCATTATATCTATATAATATTATGCTATCTCGACACAAACATTCCAGTAAAGAAAAGTACTTCCAAGCTTTACAGCTATATGAAACTCCAGTAATATCAATCAAAAGAATTGGAAACCAGCCTGGCATAGCCATATCTATAGTTTATTTCAGTTTAAGGCAGAATAAATAGGCGTCTTCTAAACCGAATTGTCAAAAGGTTATAATAAGACCAGGCAATATATAACGACGTAGACTTTTCTGGAATGTTTGGACAATACCAATCAATTAATTTGAATCATATCTCCGATGGGTTACGAAAATAAGATCGCTTTACATAAAAAACTATTTATTTATTAAGAGTTGGGATCATTTTTCTACCAAAGAAACAATTGAAGGATATGTTATTTTGTGACACAGGCTTTTAGGTGCCCTCTTTAAAAAATGTACCGCCAACTTGGTCAATTATTGACAGCCCACTCTGGGACTTTTCCTTGGTGACGAAGCGTTGTCGGCCCAAAAATGCCAGCTTTGCCACCAAAGAAAAGCTCCAGAAAATGTACTTGACCGAGTTGGCATCAAAGTTCATTGAAGAGGGCATCTAAAAGATACGACAAATACTCCAATGCTTCAATGTAAAGAAATGAGCAAGACTTTGTTCAACTTTTAATAATAAAATATTTTTGTTAATGTAAATAGGTTTTATTTTTATAACTAATAGGAGGTCGCAAGAAAAAAAACAGTCCTCGTATATAGTATAGCATTTTTTGGCATGAGCATTATAGATATTTATGTTGAATGGAGTGTTTTTTTAATTGTATATAAGTAACTGATAAATGGAACAATTTTGATTGTTAAAAGTACTTGCCAGAATTGATAACGTTTGTTTTTTATCGACATATCATCGCATGCTAAACTACACCAAAGCAAATATCATGATATATTTGCCAAGGGCTTTTCTCAAACTACTAACGTGGTGCTTTGTAAAACCTGTGAATTTTAACCTCCCAATGTTATTGTTATACGTAAGTCGTTCATCACGTCACATAGGTACATTATTTAAAATTTAACTGAGTTCTTCTGGGTTTTGCGTGGATGACCTCGTAAACAGTATGTTGCTTGCATTCGTACACGAAATATTTCGTTTACCGTACAATTTTTAGGAAGGCGGAAACATTTCGCGGTCATTGTACCTCGCCTGAACTCGAGGTTGGTAGGAAAATGATAGCGTCAGAACTGAAACTGCAATAAAAGTCGACGATGCTGGCCTTTTAAAAAATGTCGCACCTTGTCGCTTCTTCCGGTTTTCGACCTCTAGAAGCTGAAGACTCACATAATTATATATATTGTCACGTGTATTTTATTGGAAATATAAAATTTTTTGATCAATAAATGTATCTTAGTGCTTTTATTGAAAATAATGGGGAGTTATCGTGAATGTAATCTGTCACATTTTTGACTGGTGGTTATGTCATTTATCTAGCCGTATGAGGGTTTTTTTATTGCTTTCTTGCTGTATCTAGCTGTTTTTTGCTAGAAAATGTAAGTAGTTTTAGATAAATAAATTAAATATTCAGCCCAAAACTGCCAATAATAATATTGTCAGTTAAATTGATCTGGAAGGTTTATAAATTCATTATAAGGTAAAAACACTTTTTAAATTTCAACATTTAGCTGCCTGAAATTTTTTGACAGCCAGGAAGTGAAAAGTATGATTTTGTGCAAAACAACCCAAACAAAGCTGGCAATGCAATTATTGTAAACAATGTCACGTGACTGAGAATGCTGTATGGGCACTGACGTCACGTTCTCATGAGCCAGCTGACAGCTGTCATGCTGACTTCTTCGGTGTCATTTGGGTGTTTTGCTGCAAAAAAATGTATACAGTTTATTCGTCTCAACTGATTGCTATGCACCATTTCTTCTGAATATTTTTTGGGAATCGAAATAAATTTTATTTATAAAGCTGTGAACCGCATATTTTTATAAATCGGAACTACACACTATTATTTGTATTTTTCGCTTTCAAAAATGTCCAACACTCATATTAAACTACTAACACCTTAAAAAAGAAACAAGTGTATGAAAACGCCGCATATGCATCAGACGATGGCTCGCCGTTTTTAGAAGCATCGTTAAATGCAGTTTTAATTGACCTGACCTGACCTGCCCTGACCTTATTTCTCATCGGATTTTATTCGTTCAAACGATAATCTGTTTCTATTGATGTGTTTCTTAAGTTTAACATATTAAAAAAGTATACGCAACTAAAAAAAATAAAAGTGATCAAATGTATTTATGCGTTCTTTTAAAACGAGTTTCAACTCAAAAATAACTAATTAGGTAGCCTGGAAACCAGGTTACTGTTCTGAATGTGCATTGTTTAATTTTGATACCCTTTGATAATGTCTGATATCACCAAAACAGTACTGCAAGATGCAAATACCCTTGAAGGAACTCCGCTTTCTGTCCCTGAAGAGGTGGTAAATGAAATAATTCAACCTCTGCAGCATTATGTAATAAATTATAGGTAGGTTATGGTGTCAAAAATTTGTTGCCATGTACAGCAAATTGTGAAACCTATTCAAATAATTTATTGCAAATAAGTACTCCAGAAGACCAGCATTGCCTTGTAAAAGTTCGGGATATACCTATTCCTACGGGAAGTCAATTATTTATATTAATATAATTCAAATTTGGTTGTATTGTAATTATTAATGTAATTGACTTCATATTGCCCTAAATAAAACAATTTAGAACAAAAATCATACTTCAAAATTTATCAATTTTTAATTTCACAATTTGGATTCAAATCAGCAATAAAATGTTCCGATACCGTTAATACTTTTCCGAATTTTTAACTGTTTTAACAATATAAATAAAATCATAACATGAATTTGCATGATAAAAGAGTAATTAATTGTCTGGTTCGTTTTGTGTCTCTTTTTAATTAATAAAAACAAGATTTACCGATTACATCATTGATTTCATAAGACTACATCGTTCTTGTCCACATGAAGTGGTTACCCCCTAGACCTGAAAGCTGCACACCTATCTCCACACTAAAAAGTAGCTTCTAAAGAAAAACACTTGCCCATCAGAACAATTAGACCCAAAAAAGCAACAGGTGCAGAATACCTGTTGTGTTTCAAATTGCGTACAATGAACTACTGAATTTGGAAATGAATAGTTAATTACAATCAATCACACGCAGCCAAGGTCCAAAAGTTTTCCTTTGACGACGTCGGCCATTAAAAACAATCGGAAAACAACCCACTTTCTGTTAAGGCAAACTTCTGACGTCCACAGACGTACAAAATGGACAATGGCAGGAGCAATCGACAGGTCGAAACGGTTAGTCGTATGGAGCTCTTACGCAAAAAACCGAGTGCAGCACGAAAATCAAGGCCGCACTCCATATATTAACGTTTTTGCTGGGGGAATTTGTATCCCACGCACCACGTGCTGATGATGAGATTCGCCAGGAAAAAAGATCGGTCTGCGTTTCAGTGTTTGGGCCGTTAAGGAAACAAACAATTTGTTTAGACGGCTCTTAAATCATTTGTTACACCACTTACGAAAAAGGAAAGGAACGATTCGTTGCCTCTGTAATTATGCGCTAGACCAGAATTAAAATTACTAATAAAAGACATGAGCCGTTTGGAAAAAAAGGAGTAGAAGCCCACGCCACGCCGCCAGTATATTGGCGATCGACGATAGTCAGGTAATAATTATTACATGCCAGTTTCGTCATCCCGTACACTTGTGATTGGAAAAAAAATCGTAAAACTCATCTCTAGGTTACACTTTCCCTTTTTAATGCTTCGGTGATTATTGGTAGAGATCATCGTAAAAGTTAGGGAAAAGGTCGTTTGGATGTATAATTACCGTTGTTCTAGTGGACAAGTGCGCAATGGTGAATAAATATTAAAATTTCCAAATTCTAACCAGTTTCCAAAGTAATTTGCATAAAAATGTTGTAAGCGTAATAAAATCTTGAGAAATCGCCAGGTGGAGAGTTTTTATTGTGTAAAAAGTTAAAAAAAATGTATTTGTAGCTTCATCCTCACTTAATTTCGAGGAATTTACAATTCTAATATTATGTGTTGGCGCCTATCTGACTACAAAAAAAAAAAGAAAAACACTCAAGGCTTCCTTTAACCGTATACTTATCTAATTTTGTAAACAAATGTTCTTTAGAATTCCAATTATACCACTGTATCTTCGTACCATAAAAAGGAAAATCTCTTGAGACGAAGAAGAAAAACTTTTTACTAGTGAAAGACTATCACCAGAACATAATTGTCAGTTATGTTGAGCCTAATGTTTTGCGCGTAAAATTTCTATTATTTAACGCAACAATGCCTTACAAAATTTTTCACAATGCTTCTAATTCTAGAAAAGTTATCAATTTCCAATGCCGAATATAAATTTAAAATTTTCGTAGATAATTATTATAAATCCAAATCCATTGCCAAATAGTATTTTTTTTCAAAACCAATAGACGCAGCTATTGTCAAATATAATCGATTTTAACAAAGCATGACAAAAATCATACTAACACGTCAATTTGTAGGAAGCGGCAATCGCTTTTTTTCGTTAGCATAGTTCCAACGCAAACCTAGTACACCAAAACAGCCAAAATCTAAGAAATTATATTGTGCGGACAACACTAATTTGATTTGTCGTCCATATAAAAAAACAAACAAAAATTGACGATTTGTTCGAAACTAAACTTGCAATGAAAAACTAAAAATTGAAATCTTGTAGAGCAGAAAAGACGACAGTGAAAAATTTCTTTTGGTTTTTCGCCAAAAATTGAATTGAAATCGCTAAATTACAGTTTCTTTTGAACATATCCGAAAACAAGTAAAATTTATTTCGTTTCAGCAACCTCAATTTAGTATTTAATATTCATCTTTGAAACGTTTACATTACCAACATTCTAAAGCTGTTCATTGGTATCTTGATCATATCTATTTATAGTAAAAGCTGATATTTTTCTGAGCATAAAAATACTAGGAAAAGTTTAGTTTAACGAATGAAACTACCAGTTTAAAGCCTACATCTCGATGAATTCATCTACATCACGAAAGTGGGGTATAATATAGCTAGAAAAACCCATATTTAATAGATTAATTAAATGTAAAACAATATTGCTATCGTAATAACTGATTTTATAAAACAACTTAAGTACCAGAATTTGCTCATCAATTCAAGTTCTGAGCATTTTATCTGAACCATAATTACTGGACAAATAAGTGAAATGCACAAATAATCAGCACTTTATACCTATTAGAAAATAAATTTGACGAAGAAAAAAAATGTTGATTTGGCTATATTCTTTACAAAATATTTTGAAGGTACTAATAAATCATAAGTATGTGGAGAAAAGTAAAAAAACTTAAGTATTTCTTATAAAAGATAGCATAAGTTTAGGTGATTGAATTCAATAAATTCCTCCTTATCGTAGTTATGAAAGATACAGGCATGCAGCAGAATCAAAAATCTGAAACATATTTCAATTATTAAAGTAGTGAATATCTTTGAATATGGGTAATTATCCACAGAATATGCAACATATAGAAGCAACTATTTTGACAGAAGATTGAGAAAATAACGTAATTCAAACGTAATGTAATTATCTGTTTAGCTTATTTATATAAAATACGAACACGTGTTTAATAAAAAGGCCTATATACTTTTCGCCCTTAAATAATTAAGAAAGTTTACACTTAGTTCTTTCTTGTGTAACATAACCCTGCAGAGGTGGGCTCAGACATCTTACCTAAGCACAACAAAGGCATGTTTTTAACTCATCCAACAAAGTGGTTGGTTAAAAAGGAGTTCTTTGTTTATAAATGTTGAGGAGATATTGCCGATAGCAATTTAGTTAATTAGCACTCCGCAGCACATATTACTAAACAAAAGAAAATGCATACAGCTTAGGTCCAAGGAAAAAGCTCTAATAGGCAATCAAATAAGAGTGTTTTTTAACTAAATTGTACTACGAACTACTATTATTTCTTTTCCAGAACATTAGAATGTTGGGGGCAACGAGATTTATATAAACCCAACAACACCGAGGTACCCAAAAGTTCATAAAACCTAATATTTGTTAATACAATGGATGTGCAATTATTAGATTATTTAATCCCACCGATATGTTTATTGTCATCTCAAGTGTGACACACAAACTGAAATTGAGGCCAATTAGATGGACAACTTCCCAATTCAAACAAGCTGCATCAGCAAATGCCGCACCCTTGCAACAGGTAGCAGGCATAATTATTAAAATACACCTTCCTTGCGAAATAACCAGCGCAATACCTGTCTTTGTTCCAGCGGTGCTAATCCATTTTAATACGATTGAAACATATCCTGGGCCCACTCGAGGATTTGCCGAAATTGTACGACGACATGTGGGCAATAAATCAATCGGAAAATACTTGGCAGGGCTTTGGCGGCAGCTTGGCCGCTGGTTTTTCGCCAGTGTCGTTTACCTTTTAATACTTGGCGTTAATTTACATGGAATTGGAGTCGCGACAAATTTTTGATTACGTCGAGACGAACCGGCATTTGATCGATACGGTGGCAAAACGCGGGTCATAAACCCCATACGTAATTCTGAGGAAACATACTTTCGAGGACACTTACCTMTACGAACAAAACTATGATAACAACTGCACGAGCTCACATATTACCTACAGTGAGTATAGGAAAATTTTGGACAAAATTCAGATATGACGTCATAAATCAGCATCTTAGTTGCCAATAAGCGAATGATACCGACCAACAACAGTAGTTGCAAGCCATTATGCCATGATACAAGCGTACTTTCCAAACAACAACCTGACAGGGGTTAGTTTTCAGCAAAAGCGGAAAGAGAACGGGAACTTACCTCTGAAGATGCCTATCACTCGACGAAACATTACGGATAGAATTTCATCAACGACCGCCACAAAAATCGCAATCTAATTCAAATTTATTTAGTTCGGCAAAAAATCGTCTTCTGCGTCAGTTGGGTTATTTTTGTGCTAATTCAGAAGTGAATTTCTTTCTTCAAAATGAGATAATGTAGAATAAAGAGCTATGTTTTGCCGGAGAGCAGGCAGAATCAAGAAACTGTGATAACGAAGAGCTAACATCCAAGATAAAAATTTCAAGTTGGATTTTTATTATGATGTTTAGGAAGAAAAATGTTGTAGCATACGTCAAAATATACAACATAGATACACAACACAAAATATATCTGGACAAAACAAGCTCTCAAATGCTTTCAAATATTGAGATTTATTCCGAATCTACTTTACAGATGAGCGTATACGCGATTTTAATCTTGCCTCTGTTTCTGGTATCATGATTATGGACCTTAAATCTTATTTTATAATTATTGGTGTTATCATACATATAAATAATGCAGCTATATATAGGCACGATAACGTGAGCATTTTTAAACTGACGAAAGCTAATTCGCGCTATCCCTGTAACGAGGTCTAGAAATGATGCGGGTTGCAAGCCTCTGGAGTGTATGAAGCCTGATGATAATCCTACACGTGTGAGCAATATGACCCCAGTTGAAGATGCCACAACAGTTTGTGGCGGATTGAAAAAGTTAATGATAGATGAGCAATAATACTCCAGGAGATATTTTTTACTTAACTCTCTTAGGAAAAATGTTGCGCTGAACAACCTATATGCAACACCTTCTATGAGTTTTCCCAAATGAGTGGTGGTGGATCTAATGTAKATATTAAAAACTAGCCTGTTTAGTCGTTTAGTTTATCACTACTACGATAAAGTTTGCTACTAGGAAAACTGGTTCTGTAGTTGTCTTCCATCAGTTTGTTTAGATCAGAGGGTAAGACTGATCCGTTTAATAAAGTTGTGTCATATGCTTCATTGTTTAGATAACGTTGTACGTCATTGATTAAAGAAAAACACAGGTAGCGGACCCAGAATGGATTCCTGTGGAACGCCGTGATTAGCTAAAGCAGCAGTAGAGACAGACTGCCATTATGATATGTGATATGGAGTCTGTTATTTAAATAACTAATCAGTAGATCATTGACAGCTCCCACAATACCATAATGTCTAAATTTTTCAAGCAATACCGGATGAGACACTCAGTCTCTGTTAAGTGGCAAACGGGTGTACCAAAAAATTTACAATTTTCAAAACATTTATTTGGCCGGGCGAAATACATACTGTCTGGTAGACAGAAGATTATTGTTCTCTGCATTTATCAACTAATTATAGAGATTTTTTCAATACAGGAACATTTGCAACATGACGATAGTTCGATATATTTGATGAACAGGTGTTACTTTGGATATTTTTAATCAATGTTAAAATTCAGCGCTGTCAACCACCCTGTTAATTAATGTAATTAAAGGTCAGATTATGATATCGATAAAATACAACACATAGTTTTGATGTTGATMTAAACAACAATAGCATTCGTTTTTTTTTAATTAATAACTCTCCCAATACAACGGGACTAAAACATTAATGTTTGGTCATTCTAGATATACAACTAGGATTCAGAGAGGGAGTTAGATAAACTGTATAATATTTTGTGCAATATTGAATAAAATATAATTATTGAAGGACCCAGCTGTTATGCTGATACAAGTATCGAATCGATTTGAAATCTTTCTCTCGTTGTTAACAGAGTAAGACTTTAAAAAAAATTCGTTATCTAACTTTTGCAGCTTCCATTTGTCTCCTGTAAAATTTACGTCATTAAGTGTACTCCTTCTGAACTTTTAGATTATTAAGGTTTATGGTTTTTAGATCGTATAAAAAAAGCTAAAGATATTCGCTTGGGATTTTCATATTATTGGTAAATCATGTTATATTGGCACCACCAGAATAGGAGGGAAAACTGATTTACTTCTGATGGATTATTTTCTAAAGAAATAATGGAAGCCAACTCTCGTTTTCAGTGAGGAAAAAACCGAGAAACCGATCAAGATGAGATAATGCTGTAATCAATACTGTAGGTGAACTAACAAAAGACAAAAATATCCACCAATCATAAAAAAGGTTGGTTAAGATCGCAATAGATGATAAGAAAAAAGTTAACAACATTCGTTGTAACATTTATACTTCTAAACAGCAGTGCTAGGTATATTTTGGTATTATGTATCTCGTACCTTGATAGCCGTTAACTTTTTTTGTTCGAGACTAAATTGTGTAATCATTATTTTGTTGCCCCACTTCACAGAAGGAAATACGTGTACGGAAAGCAAATACCGATTCTTATTTCATATCCGTGAGAAACTTATCTACAACCGTTAGCAAGTAGTTATAAAATCACGAGTACCTCATCTCCAACAAATAACAAGTTCCATACTGTATCCACTTCACAAAAAATAATATTTAAACACCGCCCATAGTAATGATGTGATACCATAAACGGACGACACGAAGAAAGTTAAAACAAACATTTGGACGATTACCCAAACTTTTTCAAAAATTACCACGACAATAGCGACCACGATGTTTCGGCATTTGAATAAACAAACATAGTCGCTTCGGACACGCCCGTTTGAGACAAGTTTCCATTTGAAGTCAGGAACGAAAAAAAAAATGCTAATAACAGCAGTGTGCTAATGGACACGAGAATAAAAGCAAAACCAGTAAGATTAAACTATATGCTGCTTCGCACATTAGTGCGCAATAAAGAGAAAAGCGTATTGCTCTAGAGGTATGTTAGTAATGTAAGTGAACGATGAACCATACGTATGACCGTTAAATTATAGCTATGAGCGGATTTCATAGGTTAGATTTTAGTACAACTCCAAAGCTCTTGTTGGCGAATGAGGTAGGTATTCTACCTACATGAAATTTGGTGTACCTATAAAAAGATATGAATAACTAAGAAAAAGACGTATCTTCCGCTAGTAAATATAGCGGTGTAAAGACAGTCCTCCTATACTGTTATCAAATTGGTTTATTTTTCTTTCTCTACCTCATGCATATTACGTATCAGTGAAATTTGCTTGTATCTTGTATCATCACAGAAGAACACAAGTCGTTTTATAAAGGGATACTAAACAGATGCAGTTCCGCTTATCAAAAAAGTCAAGTGAAAATACTATAGTTTTTTTTTCTTATACTTCACTAACCAATAAATTTATATGTGTATAATTAGTTTTGTTGTAATGGTCAATCAGATGGTAAATATTGCAGTATTCTTTTTTAGTTTAGAATTTTGTTACTGAATGTACTTTTAGCCCTAATTGTTTTTTAATATCATTTACTTAACAAATTGGATGATTTAAATCGTTCTACTGCTTAATGCATCAAATCTCTCTATTCCCGTTAATAAGCATGCATAAACATCAAAGCTATAACTATAAATAGTAAAGATTTAGCTCATGATCATAACAGCCGAAACAGGAGGTGGGTTCCTTATTCATTCTAAGCTTGATCCTCTAACAAATTGACCAGAAAATCTTCAATGCGTCTGACCTGGATACGGTTAATTATCCAAATGCGACGGATTATGTATGCCTTATTTAAAAGTGTAAAGCAATGCTGTAATAGCAAATCACGAAAGCAGAAACTGTATGACTAAACAATTAATTGACTATAGCGAAAGAAAAATCACAACACATATTGCGCAACACAATTATATGAATATGGATAAGAAAACTGCAATGCACAATAACATTATCACGAGTGCAAAACACCATACAGGAAACGCTTGGCCGATAACTTTCTAATACAAGTGTTGCGCTTGATAAAACACTAGTTTTGCATTGTCCTCTCGTGTGGATTAGATATTTACTCAAAAATTGATAAATCATTTGCGGGCGGCATTCGCAAACTACTATATATGCATACATACACACTTCACCATACCATAAAGTGAAAACATTATAACCACATAACCGCGTGCACAGATTCTCAGCCACGGCAATTTCTAATTTCACTTGGTGTGTAGGCGTTGAAATACGGTTTTTTAATTTGCCATCTGACAAGCGGCTGCATTCCAGAGTCGCGTTATACAAATTCTAGTTTGTTTACATGCACTTGCAGCGATTAAGTGTTGCAGACGATGTTTGCAAACGCAGGGTTGCCAGATACGAATTCCTAAGCAAGTAGGTATTGGGGACGTGAGTTACGAAACAATTGCGATCACGGAAAAATCAGAGTGAAGTATCATTAATGAAAATCAAAACGTTTGAAGTCGAGTGCACAAAAGGCTTAGGGAAGGACATATGGGACCGACAACTGGTGTTTTAGAGGGATCCTAAATTAAGAGATGGTCAAGATCATGCAGCACGTTTCACGATTTCACGAAAACACTGATATGAGGCACAAAAATAATCACAAATGCCCGTTAGTCATAAAAAACTAAAAATAAATTGACTGGCAGACACATCGTTAAGTGATAGCTGTTGACAAAACCGTCACTTGCAAATAAACAGCTCATTCATGACCCTCTACTATTTAAAACCGCACGATCAATTTAGGAAATAATGTAATCTCAAATTCTGAATATACCTGTACTTTGCAAGACAGGAGAATATTAATTTTTGTTTGCCTGGCTACTGCACGTGCAGTATTATGTGCATATAAAGAAAACATATGTTTCCTTGCTTGACATCTTTTTGTACATCCACTACTGCCCAAGATATCCTCTCCCGTTAGGTTCAACTGTATGTGTTTTGCCTACAAATGCTTCCTGCCCATATAGGTACTATTATTCAATTAACTGTCAATCTACCTTCCCGCTGTGATATTTAGCCTATTTTCTTTCATCACAACGGATCCCAGTAATTTAATTAATTTAGTAGATAATGAGCGTAACGTTTTGTTTGACAATCTCATGACTAAGTGGAAATGCAGCTGCCATTAACGGTACTGTCCTACCTTTACGATGAGAAACTATCAGTTTTTTTTATCGTTTTGTTTGCAGGCTTTTTCGCGGTTGAGATTTGTCATTTGCAAGACTCAAAGTGTTGTATACACACTTCATTATCTGTCCAAGAAGCGTCTTTCTTCTAAAAACACAATAAGCACTTACGCTATACGTTATGTCGTACGGCTTAGTGTAGTATAATACCGTAATAATAAAAGCTGCTAACTATTTATTACTATTATTATTTAATAATAGTTGGCTGAGGGGTCAAAAGCTCCCCAATTTTTTTTAATGAGGTAATAAATCATCTGCATGCAGTTTTGTGAACATCACCAGAACAGTTCGCCAAACAAAACACTTCTATAATATGAGATATTTTAACAATCTTATAGGTTAGGTATTTTTAGATAATGTGGCAGAAATTTAAAAAAATCTTCATGGCTTAATTGTTGGAGCTTACACTGAAGACTACGATTCGCGTAAACTAGTTATGTTACAAATCCGGGAAGCAATATATTAAAGTACAAGTACGTATAAAATAATGCTTCCCGGACGTAATTCGCATAAAATTTTATTTTATACCATCCACGATTTCAAATAAAAATCAAAGTTTCACTTGTGAGAGAATATTGTGAAACAATACAGTTAAAGTAGTTTACCGGAATAGTAATGTGTCATTTTCCGGACTCAAATGTTGAAGTAAAGTTGATACTGAAGGATAGTATGAAAAAAACGTCTAAGCAGCATCAACAATGAGTTTGGTTACACGAACAAATAGGGCACTCTATGGCCAAAAAGATCGTCATTTCGCAGCTCGGAACCTAAATCTAGTGTTTTTTTTACAAATGACTCCTGTTCGGGGATCTTCCTTCGCATTTTCATGAGACATCAATCTCTCAACATCCGCTGCACTTGCAACATACATTGATACTTCGGCTTGTTACTTTGTCGAGTTTGTACCCTAATCGTCTTCACGGGTGGCATACCAGCAAGCCAGGAATTCTCATTTTTCTCCAGATAGTAGCCGTACTGCGCAGGCATTAAACTATAGGAAAGACGTAAATAGTCGTAAATTGACGTTAATTTCATACGCAAGTGGCGCAGATCTTTAAACAGGAATCCCGCGTTATTAGTGCAAATCATTCCCGGGATGCGCTTCAAGACCACACGCACCTGCGGAGCCCTCTTGACGAGGATGCTGCGGAAGAAGCCGCAATTATCGCCATTCGCAGATGAGTTTTTCCAAATGTGCATTTTGGTACATTTGGAAAACAGTATAGCTTATTAATACAGAGCATTTAAAGAGGAAATAACGCACAAGTCATCGTAGATATCCAAGGATTATTAATGGCTATAGTTACTTTGGGACGGTTTCAGTATTTATTTTTGAAATTGCTGTCGGAAAACGACTAATATCATGGAAACATGATATAGGCGATTGGTGTTCTTTACACACTATTATTAAAGAAAGTTTCACAACCAGGAGAGAGAGGCAGAGAACGGGAAATCAAAGACAAAGATAGGCATCGCTTCTAAAGACTCCTTACTGTAATTGCTCCAGAAAATATGGATTCTGTTCATATAATGGAAGATCAACGTACCAATGACAATTAAACCCTTCTTATATAAAAGTCTTTTTCACATCATCCATTAAAACTTGAATATACATTAAAATGGATTTCAAGATACACAAATACATATGTAAGAACGTAAGCTTTCGCGGCCACTCCCTCACATATAAGCCATCCTTTAATATTCAAAAAAATTCTGCCAAATTATTATGGCTACCAAGTTTTGCCGTGAGCCAATCGTATTCGCGGAGTAAACGGGATAAAATGAAGTGTGTATATAGCTGATGTCAGCTACAATTATATTTTTATCAAGCACCATGCATTAACTGTTTCTCTTCCATTACTGAGATAACACCAAGTAGGCCTTGTTACACTAAGTTTTTGTTTAAATGGCGGTCAATTTTAGATATCCAAATTTTTATTATTATGAAATGATAACAAATTCATTCATTTGAACTGTTCTAAGCGGCTAAATAAAATCAGGAAATACAAAGACCTTTTTATAAACATATGAAATGAAAACGACATAAGGTTCGAAACCTTCCTTTCTTTTGAAAAGGAAAAACCATCATAAATGTGTCCTCGCATTTGGAACTGTTATTGTATCTAAAAAATAATAATGGATAAAAATACAAAAGTCTATAATAAAACATAAAAAATTGAATATGTTGAAGAAAACACAATATCAAATTAAAATTTACTGTATAATTATTATCATGAAATCAATCCCTACAGCAATTAGACAACAACTGGCCAGAAAAAACTGCTGCCGTTTCTATTAGCATCTTTTAGCAAAAGATGCTAGTCTTTTCCATCAAGCGGACTTGACCGACTGTCCTGTTTTCTACTATTTTCCCCCACATACTCAGAAGTGAAGGATGTTATAAGGAAATCCTTTGATCAAAATGTTGAGATCAATAAAAACGCGAGAGAACATGTAGTGAACTTGCAGTTGAGTAATATTATATTTGCCTTTACAATGACGGAATGAGGTAATTTAATGTGATAGGACAAATATTGGAAAACTTAAAAATGATAACATTGACTTGGCTGGAGGAGCCGAGGACATATTTTAATAACTTTAATAACAGTGTTACAAGACAACAGAAACTATGAATAGCAGTGACGATGTCTGATTTTTCACCACTACACACACGCACATACATACACAACTGCATAATTCTTCTCAATATTTTATTATCCGACAATGAAGCAATCAGGCGTGACCACAAACTATGTTCCCTCTAGCAAATGGAAGATCTTAAAGAACGGCGGTTTGAAACATAATAGATGTGATCCTATTTTGAAGAAACTCTGAAGTCTTTGGAGACCACCAACGATGTTGTGCTGAAGAGAGTGACAATAAATGTATCCAGAAATGAAAACTTCCATATTTACGTATTCCATTGCAGGCTGTTTGAGTTCTCTAGAGTCCCATATGGAATATATATAGCTAAAGAGGGTTCTGATTCACTGACTGTCGCAATCAATTGTGCAATTGTGTTCACTTGGCTTTCAGAACGGAGTTGTAGTTCTTCAGGTGCCGTTGAGTTCAGCAACATGGGTAAACATTCTTGCGTCCTATTTCGGTGATGTCCCGATGCCAGGCGGTGTTATACCTGGCAGGCCGCTGTCATTCCGTTTCTAAACTTACGCCAGCTGTCGTTTTGTGCCTATTGCGTAACCCCGGCGTCGTGAACCTGAAATTTCTCGGCATCCTAGATTAGCAGCGCATTCCGGAACGACGGCCAAGAAGGCGTCTTTTCAGGTTCGTTAAAAACAAATCACTTTTAAAGAGCGCCGCGCTAATTGCAGAAGAATCCGCTGCAAATAGACTGGGCATTAAAGCGATCTTTTTTAAATGCGACTATTTAGTCGTTCCGTAGACAGGTTAACGGCTGTTTGGACAGCCAGATTAAATGATGGTCCCGTGTCGGGTGCTTCGTTTTTTCGTAAATTTAAGCCAATTACCACTCGAATGTTAATCTATTTTATGTTGCAGATGTGGCAGAAACTGTCGCGGTTCGAATTTCAGGTAACTTATGTGGAAAACGTAAGCAGAGAAAAGTTAGCAAAAGAAGATGTTAATAATTGAACACTCAGGTTTACATCAAGGTTCTGCAGTATATACAACACATATGAAACTTCTTTTCTAGCATTGTCGAAGCTATCTCAGTTCAACAATATTTTTTTACCAAAGCTCTTACTCTTCTACAAAATTATCAAGGAAATATGCTTGGAATTGGAAAAAACCGATGACGGAACAAAATGTAATAATACATAGTTTTACTATTAAAATTTTTGGAAATTATTGAATCGGTAAAGTTTGCTAACTTACTTAGTTTACAGAATACTTGACTTAAAAGTTAATGCAATGGCATCCTGGACACGGGACCAAATTCGGTATAACTTTGAAAACGCATTGTCCATAGATGACAGCCTTGATGAAAAAAATTCCTTGAAGGAAGAGTGCTCTCACTGAGCAACAGTATTTCGATGATATTGAGAACTTACAAGATGAAATTTTAACCTGCAAGACGATGAACGTTGTTGACGTCCTGCAGAACTGGTAACTCAGGAAAACATAGCCACATTAAAGAAGCTCCACCAGTTTATCGGTTCATCACACATCGACAGATACAGGAAATTTTGAAGAAATCAAGAAACTCTTTGATGCAGTAAGCTTTATAACAGGTGCAATTAACCAATCGATCGTGTTGTGCTAGAATCTCAAGGTACAGGTATCACAAGCAAGCTCAAAGAATTACGTCAACGTTCATGTGCGACTCATCGCTCAATGGATATTTTTGTAAAATTCTTGACTTACGGTATTAAACTTTCAGTTTTTCAGTTATAAAAAATGAACTTATAGGGCAATTTTTTCTGACGATGAAGAGCTTTTGGCAGTTTGGGCTCAAGCGTGAGCTAGCATGTCTCAAGAAAAATGGCAAAATGTTTTTGATGGTCTGTTTATTAATATTAATAATGAAGGCGTATACTTTGAAAGGTTTTACTTAAATGAACTTATACTGCAAAACTTTCGTAGCGGCTTTTGCAGATGCCACGAAATTGTCCTTCAAATATTAATAAAAATATGACAAATTCACACTGTTATAGAAATATTGCAGCGTATATGGTATTTTATAACAGGAGAAGGTTCGTCATATTCAAAATATTCTGATTCCGTCTTAATATGACTGATATAAATGTCACCAGGAAGCGGTTGCCATTACTTATAGTTGAATTAGCTGACATAACGGACCAATACATCGCTTAGCACGACACTCTTGTAATTGTATCCTAAGAAATACATTAAATGCCTAGAGGCAAGTGTTAATAAAAACTGCATACTTATGTAGCAGTACTGGTTTCCCATTAAGTTAATAGTAATTAATAACAAATCTGGGATTCTATTACTACATACTAGACCTTGATTTAATTTTATCATTGCTGAATTTTCAAAAATTATGTACCTTTTGTACGACTTTGGTCACTAAACATTATTGCAATTTTTCCTTTTATTTAATTTATATAAACGATTAATACAGACATATTTAAATACGTTTCGTCAATATTTCATTTTCACGATTACTGCAAAAAAATATTTATATGAGTATAATAATGCCCTTTTTAACTCCAAGTTTCTTTATTTTTTTTAATGGTAACCGGTTTCGAGACTTTTGATGCCGCCTCATCGTCTGACTATCGGAATAAAACATTGTCGTTTTGACTCTATATAGCGTCAAAATGACAACAATCAAGAACTCCAACTCCAAGAAAAAGCACTTTGCAATCCGAAATACTTGGACTCATTTTATTAAAAATCCAATATATACTGCAAAATCAAATACTTAGTCATATTTTCCATTCCTGTTTCGTATCTTCTTCAAACAGCGTATCTTTCGATGAAATCGTCTCGTGCAGTACGAAAGCTTGGCAGTTTCCCCGCATATTGACGTTTTAATATCTCCCAACGCATTGCTTAAATCACGGCTGGAATGTGCTTTAATCAGTGTAAGCAATAAATGTAAATCTCGCGGAGCTAATGCGCCCGTGTGCTTTTATAAATCACTTTGCTCGGTCCATCCATGCGATCATTGCGCACATAATGCCGTGTACCAAACTGGACAATGTTGCCGAGCGCATTTTCCACTCGACCAAACATAAGCTGCCAACTTTGAAGATTCTTCATTGGACATAACAAACGTTAATGAACAAAAAATTTTAGTTTAAAATACTACTAATCACAAAATTAACCTCTCATCTTATTTAAAATGCTTTTCATATTCATTTTTATCTCTGATATAATTATTGCAATTCCAGTTTCTCCAACTCGACGTTTCATATCATCTACATCTGGTGATACGGGATTCGCGCATATGTGTGATATGTGACGTATTTTGTTTTTGCGTTAATACTGGTTATCTGTACAGTATAGCTGCCTGAACATATTGTACCGTACTGTAACACGATTTGAAACTGGTTTTCCCTAAAAACTTAACTGTCTCATAGGTGTAAATTTATGATAACGCAAATTATCGACAACTATTTAAGTCTCTGATATTGGAACAGATTGCGATTTGTCTTGACAGTGTTTTCTTTTTTACTAAAAATCCTTTTTATATTACGTGTGTAGTGCGGTATCAGGTGTGTATGATGTATTCAAATATACATATGCCACTGCTTGGTTATATTTCCAATATATTCTGGTTTTTACCTCTGAATTTATTGATACTACTCTTCGATATGCAATTCTACTGAATACTGTGGCACAAAACCGTCAAATACTAAAATCTTAAAACTCACAACACCGATAGAGCAAAAAACATTAAAAACCCTTACAACATGTCTGTATATGAGAGGTAGTCGCTTTCCAAAAATCTATCAATGTAATTTTCTCAACTGTCCATTTGTGTGGCATACAAATTGTGTAATCGCTATTAAACCAACTTTCCTTTAACCCAAACCAGTAAGTTTGCACAATTACTTTTAATGAAAATACCTGGATATAAAACACTAATTAATTGATCAGTTAAGAGTAATTCATTAATTAATTTATTTTAAATGAAGAATATTGTTTATGAGTTTATCAGCAGATGGCGTACTAACGTTTCCAATTAAAATAAAAATTTCCTTTATAATAAATGCAATAATTATTCTTAATGCAAACAATTATAATAATAATTGATTGTTTGTAAATTTATAGTATATAACATATATCTCATTAAGAAACTAGATGGCAATGTCATCTGTCAGCATTACACTGGCATGATGACAAAGCCACCTAGCTGCCATAATGAGATCTACTTCCTAAAGGAAGTGACCTATAGCCTGACAAATTGGCATGCACCTGCATACTTCAATTTGACAGCAGGCCCCCACGGCACTGATGAGCTGTAATGACAGCGAAATAGATCTATCTGCAGTTGGTTGCGGTGCAGACAGCACAGCATAGAAATGCATTTATTTTAATATACCTAATTCATGTACTACTGCCATATGAAAATTTAAGAGAAAAAGTTTTCAATATTGATAATAAATCTCAATTCTTCAGTTCAAATTTCATATGGACGTTAAATTGTAACATAAAAACTTTAATTAAACAAAATTTCAAGCAAGAACATCTTATTCAGTGAAGCAGAGGTTAAAGTTTCTCAAATTGATATACCTATATCCTGATTCTAATATTTGTTATGAAATTGAAAATGATCTTGTCCATAATAAAAGAGTTAAAAATAATATAATATAAAAACTTGTAAAAAACAATATTTCAACAAAAGTGTGATCGTTTTTATATTTCATATAAATCTGATCTCTTAAAGGTTGTTACAATCTTTTTTAACCCGCGTAATATATACGGATCCTCCCTTACTAAAGTCTCCGATTTTAAAGATTAATTGAAACATACCCATCTTTTGGTGACCTTCATTGATCATGTATAATTACTAATAGTCATGCCCACAAATTATGTTTTCTTTAAAACGAATAAGTTTGTTGTACAAAAATCTAAAGAATCGCAAAAATGAACAAAACTCAATAATAGTTTAAAACAATACAGTGTGCTCCATTTAAAACAATGAAGTCGGTATGCCTGGCATCCTCGGATGTTAGATACAATAAATTAATAAATAAACCAGTGACACGTAGGACATTCCATTTTAGCGTCCATCCTGTTCGCACTATTAAAGGAGTATACTCCAGTTAATTCTATAGCCGTGTTTTCTCATTAAAAAAGAACACATTTCTTCAACGGATCCGGCAACCCTGTTCTCGATCTACGATTCACCTTCGTTCCCGCGAGCAATAGGATTCTAATTCGATGCATCCACGTCGCCTGATTTATTATTATTCCGTTTATTAAGGCAATAATTAACGATTTTTAATGAAACTGCGAGCGATTTTACGCACCACGAAGTTGCTGCGTCGTAAATCACCTACCTGGTTTCGTTAATTGAGGAAGTTGGACTTATTATGTCATTGCGGACGCTACTATTTACGTTCAAGAGAATTCCTAGTCGCATTCTTTGTCGCTGATGGTTGGGATCGTAAAGTGTTTATGCAATGGAGCTAAGGGCATTTTTGACGCAAATGTGTTTTACAGCAATTCATCCTGTTATACTTTTACCAAGCTTCTTATAAAGGGCCAATAGAAAATTGACAAGAAGGGAAAAAAACAGTTGTTTAAAAATAAATTTTGGCTATTATTTGGAGTGGATGCCGTTAAAATGATGCGCGCATTTTTTATTAAATGTTTTGGGGGCAGAAGGGGGCCAACCCCTCACATTTTAACCCTTAACTTTAAAACGGTTAAGTATTTTTTCAAACATATATATGTTTTTTCTCAATATTTTGTCTTTTTAAACAAAAAAGGTACCCTTTGTTATATAATAATAAAACTGTGTTGGATGTCACTGTTACATTGACATTTTGACAGTAGTTTACATTATTAGTTGCAAAAATTCTGAAATAATAATAATAATGGAATATTCATACAATTGAGTATGACACCATACTCATTTATATGAATATTCCATTACTATCATTTCAGAATTTTTACATTTTTTTAAATTATATTATTTAGTAAAAAGCCAAGGTGCAACGTGTAATTCTTTTCTTGCTTACTAATAACTTTAAGAACAACAAAGACAGCGCCATAAGAGAAAGGTGTTATTGTTTACGGCATCTACTTCTAAATTTTAGATGGACTTTTATTATTACTGCATAATTAAACCCACAGCAAATGGCAACTCGATCGTACTTCACATTAGTACTCCTCGTGTATGTGCATACCGACGATGGCAACCAATTAAAACAGAACGCTAGAGCCAGCAGCACTAAAATCCTGTTCTTACAAATTATTTCACCACACCTCTGGAAAAGAATTGCTTAGCTCTCGCGCGAACGACCTTGCCGTTATTTCCAAAGCGTTTATTAAGCTTAATTGGTTAATAAATATACGGTAGGCCAAGTTTCGATTCAATAACGATTTTTGTTCGATTTTTTACAGCCACGGCGGCACTGCCGGTTTCAATGATTTATCCGGCTCATTTCTGGCCTTTAATTTATTTACATGTATGCAATCAGTTAACAACTCCGGGGAACTAGTCCGGGCTGTAAAAGGTGCTCCGCACGGTAGGCAGTCGCGGTGTGGGTGGAACGTGTGTGCACTTTGTACCTTATTTTTATGAGTTAGAAGAAAATGCACTTTGCACGGCAGCGAGCGTTTAGATCATACAGGTTATGGTGCAATTAGTTCTGCATGTTTGCACAGCCGTTGAAAGAGTTTTAAGAGAAGTTCTAGTAAATAATATGTAGCATCAGAATAAACTTCTACTACACAAAGAGATTGAAAAAAATTTAATAAATCTACATTTTCAGATGGTTTTATTATATAGCACTGTGTGACGTCACTGATCCGTGCGCGTGCATTTCAAATTCAAGGAAAATATAATAAAAACAATGTAACCGCAACTGTAAATTCGTAACTTGGAATAAATTCAGTACGTCAAATGTGGTTTTATTCACATCGAATGGTATATTTTTAGTTATGACAAAAGTATTGGGAACCTGATCGTTTTCACTGCTGTTAAAGTGTATATCAAGTTATACCTACCTAATTACCAATTTTTTATTCCGTGTCATTTACAAAATTTTAAGCAAAAACGTGTTATTATGAAAATAAAAATAAAAAATTCGCCTTAATACTTCTACTTCCACAAATATTCAAATATGTCAATTCACCATATATGGCAATACCCTAAAAGAAATCGCAACTTGTGTATTAATCATTCTTTCAACTCCTCAGCCATTACCAGTTTGGTGTTAAAAAATTTGCTTTTTAAGTACTTCCGTAGAATGTAGTCCAAAGGAGTGAAGTCCGAAAACCTACATTCAAACTTTCAATATGGGGTGAGCCAGGACATCATCACTTAGCAAAAATAAAAAATGTGACAATATCTGTTATTCTTTTATCAACTGGCATTGAAGTGGCCGCCTCTGGACGTCCTTTAACGTTGACTCCTAAGAAAAACCCAAAAAAAATCAAGTTGGGTTAAATTGCATGATCTTGAGGACGAGTTAATGTCACCTTTATGTGAAATAAAGTAGTTAAGCAATCCATTTCGTGAATGTATTGTTTAAACCTAACATTTTATACATTTTATACTTGCGTCAGTAGTCTTATTTGCAGTGATTCCAATTCAGGAAGCTCAAATCACCCACTAGTTCTTTCTGGAAGAATTACAAATATTGCGCTTCATTGACATTATCTGAATAATATTGGTCTTAATACTCAATTACTAATAACAATTCATGGACAAACATTGATTTATCTTCAAATGAAGACTGAAACGCCAAAATAATTTATGTGGCACACTACATCACATTATCTAAAAGAACTACGGACAACTCGTATGTCTTTAGCGACAGCCAATCCATACAGTCAAGCTTTAAAAAATACCTACGGTACAACTGAAGGTAAAGATAAAATTGATGTATTATAAATTAATAAACCATCTGCTTTGGACAATCTACTCGGACCCCACGACCAGTTTCGCCCTTGTTTGGTCTCCTCAGGTATGCGGTCTAGATGGCGCTTATTTACTTACATTGATGTGTTATTTTCGACAGAAAGCTATGAAGGCGTTTTAAGAAAATTATTAACAAATCCCAAGTAATTAGGACATCACGCTCAATTAAAGAAGGGAAGTTCAAAATCTTCGCAGATATCCGTCCTAACGACACATACCTCTAAAGAAATGTTAATTTAATGTACCACCGTCAATAAGTAAGAGATAATTATTCTTTATGGAGGCTCTACAAAAGGTTGTGGTTCCGGCTATAGCTAAACTAGATTATCAAGAAGGCGTGGACGACTGGATTCTTTCTTAAATGATTTAGACAAAATTTTCTTCTTGGTATAGCCCCCCAACACATAAATAAGATGAAGCTAGTTACTATTCTGTTGTTAACAAAAACTCTCGTGTCAGTGAGAAAATCATCAAACTCGTGCTGTATCATCAAGGATGCAGGACCGAGCCCGACGTATTTCTTAAACTGGAGTATACTTTTAATAGTAGAACTTATTTCTAGTATTTTAGTTGTGTAAAAATCTGCAACAGTATACCAAAATACCTACATCAACGCTCAATTTCACTTTAAGTGACACTATCGAAGATATAGCTGTCGATCACAAATACAAATGTGCAGCCCACTGAATGWKGTGCAAGTCATGAAACGTCACACATAAATACTCAATCAGCAATAAATTTTACAAGWCTGGGCCGGCCCCCCAAATCACGTCAGCTGTCAACCAACAGCCACAACCCATTCCATGTTATTGAGATACTGCAAAAAATCGCAAGCGATTTCTTTTTCGCGGGTCCTTGATCCGCAACATCACGCTGTTACTTGGTTAACTACAAATTTGGTAATGCCGTTATACGGCCCTCTTCAGCTTGGATAATAACAAAAGAAGGCGTTCAAGACCGCAATGCTCACTTCACTTTATTTATTTGTTGTGATTCGTCCAAATAATCGCTTGCCTTTGTGGTGGATGACGAGGCAAGAGCTTTCTTCGGCGGGAAACAAAGGTCAAAAAAAAAGTTCTTGTGAGAACCATCATGCGTTACGTGTACGGTTATAGTCAAATTATCTTGACGGCTCATCTGTGATCCCAGGGAACCAGCAGTCTCCTTTTATAACTCGCATTGCTGAAATTCCCAGTTTTTTGCATGTACCGGTCCTTTAATAGTTCGCAACACCGAAATAAACGTGAATCACAGGTTTATAACAAATTTATTTGTTTATTTTCGCCCGACATGCCTTCCCAAAAATACGCGCTGTCACAATTCGCGAAGTGTCTTTGATTAAAAATAAAAGACATTTGTTTTCACGGCAAATTCCGAAACGTCAGGAAAAATGCGCGTGCCTGCTCGCTAATGACCACCTGGAATGCCGAAATAATTAGAAGTATTATTGATGMACCCGCATCTGAATTCTTGGCAGGTTAGCGTRTCGCCATCCAAGTGTGTCACCCACTTTGCTCACCAGATATGATTGCTGCATCGTCTTGCGTCACGGTAAGCCGAAAATAACGAAGTTGCATCCTGGTATGCAAACAAGAAGCTGTTTAACTGAATTTTCTAATTTAATAAGCGTTGCAAAATTGAAAACCTACAAAATGTTCTTGGCCAAGTGGTGGTAGGTTCTTTCTTTACACAGAATGAGTAAATTACTCATTATATTCAATTCCATAGAGGATTATGCGGGCCACACTACCAAAACATTTCCTATCTGACGTATTTCAGTGAATCATAATTTTTAAGACAATGAAAACCGCATCAATTTATCATGAGCATATCACTATCTTTCCCTGCATTCTGTTTGTACCATGCCGGTAGTTACTGTAATTTACATACTACGCTATGGGGCATTTTAAGTGAATCGTGTAACTTCTGGTTTTAATGTTTGTTATTACGAGACCTTCTGTAGCATTGAATATCATCATGCTTAATAATTTCTTTCCTCGTAAATAAATATCGCTGATAGTAATAAGAAAATTGAAACAGACAAATATATTGAGAAACAAAAGTCTTCGAACTCATTTTATGCTAAATGTGTCTATAATCTGTATCAAACATATAGTAAAAATTAACGATCTTAACAAATGCGGCAGGCACATAAAAAGTTATATGGACCGTCAACTTTAAGAAGCACCAATCTGTAAAATCTCCCTACCGTTCCTGGTACTGTATGTACAATTACCTTCAATGAAAATGCATCAAGATGTCTTTCAGGTGCGCAAACCAATTTTGCAGTTTCACCCCCAAATGCAGTACATTCTAGTCACCAAGAATAGCGTGAATAGCAAATTATTACTACACCTGCCGTTTAGGGTTTATGTAACCGACATTACTTCATTTCAGTTGGCTGTCTTTCAACACTAAAACTCCTCATACATTGTTTCAAAATCAACTCACATGTGTGCAAATACAGTCGTTTTGATATATCTCTTTTTTGCTAAATAAAATTTCGAATAACTTATAGCCACGTTTTATAAGTTTGCTTTCGTAAAACAGGTTTTCCGAGCTAAATACACTACATTTCTTTATATACAAAGTATATAATAATCTCCATGAACTGCAATGAGGATGTTGAAGTGCTTTTATGTCTTAAAGAAAAGGAACGTACAACAAAACAATAATAGGTAATTCATGTTACTTGTTACATATAAGTGCAAAATAAAGCACAGTAAAAATTGATATAATACTCTTAAAATATAAAGTGCAGAATTTGTAGCAATAAACGTTCTGGTACACAGAAACCTGCAATACAAACACTCGATGATCAACTGTCTCTGGGATGCGAATATTTCGAGCCCTTTTTTACGAAGTTTTTCTGCATTGAGAGCACCAGCCGGAAGGCATAGCTTGGCCAGCATATGATTGTTAATCGCATCCAAAATTCTTGAATTTAAACCAGTGAAAATTGTCCTTTGTGTCAGCGTCTCCACCAAGTAAGTTGCCTAGAAAGTGTTTCGGCCTTATTGGTAATACGTAACTTGCAGGATCTATCGTGACTGTCGTAATAATTAGCTTTTGGATATCTATCGTCTTTTAGAAAGAAAAAAACCCTCAAGAAGAGGTGAGTTTAGCATTTTATTAAAGATAATTTTTACAAAGACGCCCTTTGGCGCTTACAGGGTTTTTTTATTACCGAGAAGTCTACCGGAAGTTTTTGCTGTTATCGACAAAATTGCCAAAAGGTTCTAATAACCATAAGAAATCGTGGAGACGTAGAAACACAGGAGCAGGCAGCAGGCACTTGATGTCAGCACAGCGAACTCAGCAATAACGAAAGTAACTCCCGGAACCAACCCCGAGGGGCACCCGTCGAACAGGCCAGATATTGCTTTCATATACTTAATAACTTCATTTTTCAAATAATATTTAAAATTGTCATTGCCCAATTAGAATGTGAACCCAAAATAGTACTATTTCGGGAATCTAGTCTTGTAACTCTAGTTATTGTTTTTAGCAATATATACCGTTCATTTAACTTCAWTCGTCTAATTTACAACGCTTGGTTTCGCAGTTTTACCAAGCGCATAAATTCGCAACTGCGTGGCGCCGGTAAATTCATTAAAAAAAAAACGACCCACAGCCCGTGCCCGACTACAAAGAGCAGCAATCGGCTGTAGAAAAGGTTACAAATTTATCCTTCTCGTTATGTGACGATCAGTGCCGAATACGTAGATTTTATTACTAATATAAGATCATGTAAACTAACATTTGGCAAAAATAATAATTATTAAAGGCAACAAATATCCTGCAAATATAATCTCGTACGATTATAATGACGATGGATACTAATCTAGGTCGTCCACCTTACTATTATAGAAATATATCGCTCGAATATCTCCTACTCAAAAGATTATTAGGTGCTGCAAAACAGTCTTCTTATCTTTGCTTAGTTGAGTAATGAGCATCAATTTTACCTGTATTTTCCTACCTATACAGAGAGCTCAAGATTACATTATATTCGTGGAAAAACGCAATTATACCCATACGATATCGCATTTCGTTAGGTTTTACACTAGGTACATGTCAGAACAAAATTATGTTCTCGAATTATTTTCGAACTGCTAGTCGATTTCAAAAATTTGTTGAGAAAGTCTTGCTGGTCACTTTTGATGCTCAATGGAAATCATCTTGTTAAGTAATAAGTTAAATAAATTTATAATTCATGTTTTCTATGGCCCCCTCGCGCTTTCAAAAATGTTATGTTACTAGATTTAACAAAAAATGAAGCATTTGTTAACTCTATTTAGAAAACGGTAACATATATACCTACACATAATGTTACGTTTTAAATCCTATTGTTATTACATGATGTAATTTGCTGTACAGATTTGTTTTTGAAAATCCGGATCATAATTTTTTTTTTCATGTAGATTTTGGCCCTAAGTCATCGGCTCTATAAACAGTAGGTGCATACAAGTTCGCTATTCATGCTCCACAACCAACTATGTATGGGGCGAAATTTTAAAATTTGATTTGCCCCGAAACACTCCTTGGAGCATTTTCATTGTAGGCGATTGTACCTACATACAATACACTCATACACAGAGACGTGGTATCTGACAAAAAAAAACCTCTAAAAATTCAAATTACGTGCGTACTCAATTAACAGATTCGTCACAGAACATCACTTTGGAATACTGCAGCTGCACTCCAAGCAGTCGGTTACGTTAGTTTTCCTTCGGACAACCTAACTGGTCGTAACAATGACTTGTCCTCAGTCTCTCATCATGTACCGTATTACATCAGCTGACAGTTGCGTAGCGAAGATGTATATTAAAATCCCATCATCTGACCGCTACATGTCCAATTAGAATCCCTGTATTTAGATAGAGGTAAATATAATAAGACCCCGTTGGACTTAACTGTAAATAAAAATAGCAACGGAAAAAAAACGACATTCCGCCGCTGGATCTGTTTCAGTCGTTAATTCTTCTTTACAGCGTAATTTTTAGTGCACAGTAACCGGATCGTAAAGGAAAGTGTAAATTTCAATATCGCGTTCAACAGCCGTAGACTGGAAGCAAACAATCGTATGGCGCCAGCGTAAGGTGAAGGATATTCTTCGATTGTTGTGCTGTAAAGGATGCAGGACGGTAAGGKYGAGACGTCATTGCACCGAGGTACGCGAGTGTAACTACAGCAAATATTTCACAGGGGCGTAGCACCTTTAACACTATTACTGAAGTATTTTTTTTGTACAGGATTACCGAATTCCTCAGCTAGAATTGTTTCACCTAGTCGCTTGGTACCAACGAAAATTTATCCAAATTAAATAATAAAATAAATAAATATTTTGGCTTGGACACGTTTTGCACCGCACTTGCGGGTCATTTTGTGAAAATCACCAACAAGTCATCTAGCGGTAGTTTGACGAACTACGGCCTACAGCGCAGAGACGTATATTGCCGATCGCCCTGTCATTTTATGCAAATCGGTATGTGTCATCTAGCGATCGTTTCACGAACTATGAAGTAAGTACGGAAAACACCCAGGGACAAGAGTCAAGTGAAACAAAATTACTTTGAATGGTTAATCTTTGTCATATTAATTTTAGTTCAAAGTTACCTGTTACGTATTTAACCTACACTTACGGGTGCATCAATGTATTTTAGTAAATACATTAAGAGACCAACAAAGGGCGTTAAACTTTTCTTGACCTGATAAAACTATAAACAGTTAAATACGTTACTAAAATCCAGTAAGCTGGTTACTCATACCTGTTCACATTTTTTGAGAATTCAATTGCTCTCCTAATTCGCTATGCTCCATTACGTTTTAGTCCTACATTTTTTTTTAATCTCATACCTTACTCCTTTAATAAATTCTGTAATATATCAGTTATTAGTCATACGAAATATGCATACAACTTAAAAAAATTTATATGAAGGCATAGGATAAACGTAGATAAAGGACAAACCACTCATTTCTTTGAAAGAAAATATAATTTACGCCGCTACTGTAGCTTTTGTCATCTTTCAATGATAAATACCCCATATTTAGCCGGGCAGAGGCCGCTGAAAACGAAACAACCGCAAATTATACAGCTCCGGAATTGTGGATGCTCACTTATCGTAAAATATTATCGAAATAATTAAAATACCAGCATGAATCTCTAAAAGGGAATGGTAATAGAAGCACGCCAACATCGTCGGGGAAAATTAAATGCCACGTGGCCTTGGAAACACTTTCACCTTCTTTATCACGTCTAGGCCACATGCTGACAAGGAAATAATGGATAAATTATTTGGATGCAGGCGGAGATCTCCCCGCTGGCATTCCGACTGATAAAAAAGATGCTTGTGTTATGACTGATCATGCCGAACGCTAACTAGACACGAACTTTCTGGAAGGAGAAATTTCACTACGTAAGTGCGATAAATAAAATGGCTGCTTCAAAATCAATAAAGTGGCATACGGAGTTCCCTAAACATTATCTCATTTTAAAATGCAAATCATAAAATTTTAAAAGTAATCCGTAAATGAGTGTTTTCACTCACTCAATATAGGAAATTACAAAGGCAGAACATACGAAAATGCGTAAGAAAATAGGATAAAGATGTATCTCCTTTACTTGATACCAGACTAACAATTACCATCATTTCATTTACGAGGACATACATATTGATATCTAGTGGACACTTTCCAGTAGACAAAATTTAATTTTGTTTCTGTGGTAACAACTATACGTTTTATAAATAAGCTGTCAAAGCTTAGTAGCCAAAAGTTTCAATTGTAACAAAAAAATTTAAAAAAAACCTACGGCTGACAGGGATAGAGAGTAAATTGACCAAAGCAGACATGGCGGGTGGACTGGTAAATACTCAAGAAGACCAATTTCTGTGACCACTTCGGAAAATATTGATTCTATCCATGATTTTTACAAGATCGACGAACTGGCCTCGCACAAATAGCATATTATTCACCATAATTTGGAAATGAGAAAGGTTTCGGCCCAATGGATTTCAAAATGCATGAGCCTTGATCTAAAGCGTGTTCGGGTAAAATGGCGAAAGAAATGTGCTCCGTCGTTTCGAAGATTGCTCAAACTTTTTGGATCGCATTGTCACTATGGACGAAACATGGATCCATCATCATGACCAGGTAGGTGCATCACGTACCGGATACCTAATGGCTCTCTGAGCAGCCTTATTAGCCAAAGTCTCGCGAGCTAACACTAACTTCTTCTCCAGCGAAACGTCTTGTTTTTCTACAGTATTATACTGAATACCCCTTGGTAACAAGTTTTACATACTACACTGTAGCTTCTCCGGCGCAAATCCAGTTGACTCGTGAATCAATTGATTTAAAAATTTTGGGAATCTCGGTAAATCGTAAGTTTAACGAATCTGATCGCTACAATACGCACGATATAAGTGTCCAAACTCTTTTACTATCCTCTCGGAATAATTGGCTTGAGGCCTTCGTATTGATAAAAAAGTACCTGAACCTCACGTTCTGAAAGCTCTTTTTGCAATTTTTGCGGTAAATTGTGAACCATGATCGGTTAATATGGTTAATATTCATATTTGTGTCCCCTGAAGAGAATCTGCAAGCATATTACTTAACTTAGCCGACTTGTTTCTCAAAACCATTATCTGAAAAGAGTTCTTGGATGGGCCTAGCAACCATACCGCTGCATATCGCGATTGCTAAGCAGATAATAGTCTACACGTGTTCAAATATGAAAAATTACGGCCTAAAAAATATATACCAAATTTTTGCAAAGCCCAAAAACAAGCTAAAACCTTTCATTAATATGGTACCTTTTCTCCCGATTTAACAAAATACGACTATCCCATGCGACTCTACCCGACTTTTTCAATCCGTCACTTGAAATAACTTAGCCCCCATCCACAAAGTATTTTCACTTAATTTTTGTTTTAACTTTTCGAATGAGGTTTGATCTACTTTAGATCAAATCCATTTTTGTATTTTTTTCTGCGTAGTCTAGTTAGCGGAGCCGCAATCGATGAAAAATTCTCACACAAATTTGGCATACTAAGAAAGTTTTGTAACGTTTCGCGGCACTTTGTAATCTAATACTGCCTGCGTGCGTTCCGGATTCAGATGCCACACGGTAGTATGCAATACATATCCAAAAAATAGGATTTATTTTCATAAAAACGATCACTTTGATAAGCGTAGAGTAAAACCCGTCTGCTGTAACCGCGATAATATCGTAACAGGTAAAGAAGTAGAGGAAGAAATGTATCTTCTGTATTCAGCATTAATTACATCGCCAACTTTGTTAGCTAGGCTTTACCAATTCTGGTTATTTTCAGGATGCTTTATTTCAACACGATGTAGATATGAGTGTCATCACAAGATATGAGAAATAATTTTCCACGATGTCGACAGTGCAGACTAAAGCTTTGCAATATAGCGTCGGCCTGAACTAGTTTATCATCGCTTTCTAACGTGAAAAAAGCGATTCTTGCCGTGAAACCATCGTAATCGTCCGACAACGGGTTGTGCAAGCTCCGGCACCAGAAGGTGTGTACTACGAGTTAGGCAGCAACCGGAACAAAAGAGCAACGTGCGTCCTTGCGTGAGTCAGGGGACCTTGCCATCCTCACACCTGTGTGCGTCAGTTATTCTCCTCGCTCTCATTGGCCTAAACGGCGGTAGATAAGGACGGACTGGATAGGTGTAAAACGGCCTTACTCAGCACAAAACGGCTGCGGTCGAAAAAGCTTACGGGGCATGGAGATGTTGTGTAATTGTTGGTGTTGTGTTGTGACAAACGGCACTCATCGCATCAGACAATCCAGAATGTTTGTTTGGTCATCTCGATAAGATCAAATCAAAATGTCAGGTTCAGGATCCGATGCTTCGGTGGAACGTGCGAAGACAATATGGAAAAATGTCTCTAAAGCAAAAAAAGAAAGAGAAAAGGAATCTATGAATTCGGTTTCTGGTGACGCCACACTGTATCAATTACTTTAAGAAGCATAAATCGTATTACTGACAAATTATTATTGGCGTTTCTGCAAATAACGTGCATCACCAAGGGAGCTTTAGAAATCATTGTTGCAGCTCCAATGGCGTGCGTGTTCGGAAAGGAAACACTTTTCAAGTTTTCCATCCAACGCCTTTGTTTTATTGTTCCTATTCGAGCAATAATTCCATGAATACGGTTGATGATCGATTCGATTCGTACTTGTACCCACAAATATAGAAAAACGGTAATTACTTTCAATGAAACGCGCACCTCGTAAGACTAATGACGATCAAAACACGATGCTGTTGACAGCATGAGTCACACGCACAGTTAGGCGTCGATGTCATTAAAGATCCGTAAAATGAGAAATTAACGACTGTACGCACTTTTGAGATAAAAAGCGTTAAGAACTCAACCGACGTGCTTATCTTAACTGTTAGGGATTCCGACAAATCCGAGTGACAAATTTTATTAATGGTATGGGCTGACATTACGTCACTTTTTGGCATGCTGGTTACAAGGACATTAACTCCACTACTTGAAATCTATTTCCGTTCCAAGTTTGGTATAATTATATAGGTAGGAAAAATTATAGAATGTAATTACCATAATTTCATTTTTATTGATTCCGGTTTAAAGGGAAACGCTTCCTTTTCTGGTGGAACATGGATGCGACCTAAAAAAAGCCATGCAGGAAATGTCAATAATTTTGCTATGTACAATAAGTGACCTTTGAAAATAATTTATCGGAAATTATTAAAGCATTTTTATTCGTAAGAAGAACTGACAATCACTCAAAGTTTTATAAGACCACAATAAAAAATATTCAAGTTAATGACACCGATAAAAAAAAATTGAGGTGTTTGAAATTATAATTCTTCTTTTTAATTTCTCTTTTATGCTCCCATCTGCAAATTGCGAACCAAAGCAGACGATGAATCATTTGTTTCCTAAGAAATAATATGCGTAATATTTTTATATATTTGTATCATCACAACATTTGACAACTTCTTTTAAGTACGAGTAATATGATTCGTGTAAATTAAGAAATTATATTTCTGCTTTGGCGTGAACATGTCTTTCGCCGCACTTTGGGGGTAATTTTGCGAAAATCGGTAATAAGTCATCTAGCGATTGGTTTGCGAACTACGATGTAACTTGGACATGTATGTAAGTACAGAGTTATTTTGTGAAAATCGGTAATGTGTCCTCCAGCGGCGGCTTTACGAACTACGAAGAAGGTTGTTACGGTCGGCAAGTATTTCCAATGAGCGTTAGAACCCACTGGAAAAAATACTGCGGAAAAAAGAGCTCAGTGCAATAAAATAAATTTGAATGATTAATTATTGTCATATTCGTCTTAGCTTACAGTGAACTCAATAGCTACCGGGGTGAAATTATGGTTGATTTCTTTCTGTACAACCAATCACAGTGTATTCTCCATAGTGATGTACAACATGGCCAAGGAAAAAAATTGCAAAAAATCAACTCCAAGAAGTTGAAAGTGCATGTCAGTGAATGGACCCTTAGGATGGGACTTCGTGTAGCTTGACACTATTATAGGACGGTTAATGATCCACTATTGAGACGTCGGCATCAAATACCACGATTGCGTTTTGCCAGAAATCACTTGGCATGTAATGTTGAGGTTTCGGGCAGAATACTGTTTGCAGATGACACAATGTCAGCTGGACAACGACGAGTACGAGTATACAGAAGACCTGGAGAAAGATACGTGTCCACTTTCATCTTATAATAGGTCTGTTATGGATTGAGAAAAAAATCTTTTCTTTAGAATTAAATGATCGATATTTTTAAATACCTTGGAAATGTTCCATTTTTTTGCGGTTCCATAAAACATTCAGACTGTCATCTAACCTAAGTCGATGTTCATAAACTTCTCCGTAAATCTTTTACTCGATGATACATCGTACCGCTAAACTGTAAGMGCACTGAACATTCACTGACGGTACTAAATAAAATAGAATTTCTGCACATCATCAAAATGTCAATCCTCTAAGATTCTGTTGTATTTGTAATCAAAATGTGATACATTGCAAGCATTGTTTGTTGTTTTCACAAACACCTTATTTTGCGTTTTTGACAATTTTCAGTATATTAAAAAGAGCAGAGGGCGGTTCAGTTACTACCGCCATTTAGCGACCTACATAATACAGAACCTCAATTTACTTGTAATGTTTTTAGGCAGAATGAGATCTTCAGTATAAATTTTCCCCAGCGACTCATTTTAAAACTGCATTTACAAACTTGTCTATAACAAGACATGAAAATGGTGAGAACGATAAATAAACCGCCTACCCTGAGTAAGTGCAACTAACTATGAGACTAGATGTGATCGTGATAAATTGCTTCTTCTGGAATTCCATGCACGAACTATAGCAAGGAATACATGGCAGTTCAAGGTTCACGGTGACGTATACGGGAAAATGTAACTCCCGTAATAACATAGAACCTCAGCCTTGTGCAACACCTAACCCAGACATAGTCTTGGTAGTTGTTGCGTAAAAGTGATGGACACTAGAAAAGACAATGGTACAACTGGAATTTACAAATTGCATGCAACTTCACACTTTTCCTCGAATTCGTTCTACATTAAGGAAATAACGTATTATCGACAGTAAATAAGTTTATCAATCGAATCTAAATCCTAATTTGCTTTTTAATCACCTTGTTACTATGCCTATTTGCGGCTTATTTCACCTCTGATAAGGCACAGACATTCGAATAGTTTAAATGTCAGCCATTTATGTGTTTCACCTTGCAATAAAAATGCGCGTCAGCTTCTATAAATATATCGACGAAGCGTGATTCCAGAAGCACTTGATCTTTAGGTGGTTGCACAAAGCAAATCAAATTAATAACTCGGACACAAAACGAATTCCCTGTTTGGTAAATACCAAGTTTATGCAAGGATATGGGAAATAGTTTCGAATCAATTCGATCCTTTCCTGAAAATTGCTGCCGCGTTCTTAAATGCTCTGTGATTTTTTTTGATGTGTTTGACATTTGGAAATGCGCCTGCCTAACGCAAGCAATTAACATTACGATTTCCTCATTGGTGATTAATAATACGGACGTACTTGAAGTGAGTAAGATTGCTGAACATGAATGACACCCAGGATAGGAATCGAATACTTTGTAAGTATTAATTTCGGCTGATATCAGTCTTCATACTTCTCATAATTTTCAGTACTTTTCTAAATGCACAACTAAAACGTAGGTATATTCCAAATGTTACTTACTGCCAGGACGTTGTACATGAGTGATGTAGTTCGATGAAACTTACCTGAAAATAAAAAGTAATATTAGTATATTTACTTGAATTAAGAGGAAAATAAAATAATCGAAGTAAGTATATTTACAGATAAAGACAATAAAGCTACGCAATAAATTCAAAATTTCGTTAGTCAACTATTATTAGAAAAAATCAAAACCTGTCGATTTGTCTTTTCGCTTCTTTCGCGCACGTCATTTCTCTCCTAAATACGATTACTCTGAATGTTTTCTTACTTTTATAGAAAATGTAAAAAATAATATTTTCTGTTGCTATTAAAATAAGATTCACGTTCACGTCTTACTTATACTTATCTTGATTTTTTCTAAATAAAAGTGAAAAACAATTTCGTATTCCGGTAATACCGCCATCCCGTACAAAGTATTAGCTATAGCGTATCTCATTAAAAGCAGGGGAATGCTATTATGAAAGAACGTCATGACAAATCAGCGGAACGAAAACAGTAAAATTTTTGATTGAGTTTTAAATATCAAAGTAGGACAAGGTCACGCAAATCGCTATGGAGGATTTATATTGCTTTCCGTACACCTTTTCTGACAGTTGGATGAGGTAAGCACCAAAATCCCGGGACACATCCAGGATTCAGAGTGTGTCAAAAATACTGGTTTGCAAGTTATATTAGTCTTGGGAGAAAACAAAAACAACCAGTGGATTCGAGTCGTCTACTTTAAAGGAAACCCGCATAGTGTCAATGTTGTAATGTCAAGTATTATTTTCAGGTTTGTGCCTAGATATGATCGGAAGTGGACAATTACAGTTATTCAAGATTCAATTTCAATTTAATTCATTCATTCACTCGATCTTTTCCCATTCTGGCCCACAAAATGATAGTATTTTTTTCACTCCTATTCGAGCATTAAGGTCTTCAGTTATAATTATTTATTTTCTATCACTGACCTTATACTGTTATGCCCTGTATATTCCATGTTCCGACACTCATAGTCCTTTTTCGCGCTTATGTTCGTTTCCGTCGTTATTTATTACCTCCTTAAAAATTTAAAAAAGAGCCTTATAGATTGTCATATCAGCATTGGAGAAAACGAAGCTGCAGTTTTGGCACATTTTTAAAACACAAAACACAGTGACATTGAACTGTTTAAACTAGGTTCTAAATGCAATTATTAATGGGGATTACAGTAAAAAAAATTGGATATGCATTTGCGTCGCATCTTCTGTTTTGGGTAGGTAACTAAATAAATTCTGCGACAATGAATATTTTAATATTCTATACATATAAACTATAACTACGAGAGCTGCTTTTTTCAACCGCAGTTGGGTTATAGAAATAAAATCCATTTGCATAGAAAAAATATTTTATTAAACAAGCATTTAAAAATAAAATCATCTGCCCTGGCCAGTCTACTCTCACCCTACGACTAGTTTCGCCCTGTTGGGGCTCATCAGGCAGGGGCTTCAGACTTCGGATTCTCGCGTTCAATTGAAGCATTTGTCATATCGTGAATGGGCTCGGTCAAGTACATTTTGACGAAGCGCTGTCCGTCCAAATATGCTTGTAATTCTCGAAAGATATAAAAATTTCTGGTGCAAAGTCCAAACCAACGATGATGGTCGAAAATTTTACACTGGACTAGTTTGAAAAGATTGTCGCGTTCGCACAGTGCGGTAGTGCATTGTAGATCAAAACAATGCCGAACGAAAGCATACCTCTTCATTTATTCTACTCATAAATCGCTCGTCACTGGCAACACATGATTCACAATAACCGCTTTGCCATCGACGAAAAGTTACAGAAAATGTACTTGACTGAAAATTGGTGACGCAGCGTTTTGAAGGGGGCATCTAAAAGCCTGTGTCATGATATTATGACAAATGATTCAAAGGTTTTGGCAATTTTGTAGAGAAATGAGTGAGACTATGCTTAACTGAATAAATATGTTTTAGGCAAATAGTCTTATTTTTGTAATCCATCAAAAGCTGGAAAAACCTCGTACTACAAGCCCCGAGTATGCAAATGATTGTAAGCTCTTGACCATATAGTTCCTATAATAAACAACATACTTAATCCAAATTCTCGACCCACTAATGTTTTTAGAACAAATCCTACAAACTCATTCAGCATCACCATCAGTTTCTGTCGCAAATGGACCGACAGCGTGACAATTCGGTCGGCCGTTCGTGATCAATTCGTCCTCTCATGTACACGGCCTCAAGTGCGGATTTATTGTTATTTTTACTGTTATTGCAGATATACACAGTCCGTCTGGATTGTGCAAGGCGCGGCGCCGTGCTAGATGCTATCGCCGGTGCGTTTCCTAGTTGGTATGCGTCGAACCGCGGAAAAAATGGCGGAAGCGCCGACCGCAAGTATCAAGATGTATTGCGTGGATATAAATAGCAAGGCGGATTCCTGACGTTCCCTGGGGTTAACTGTACACACAAAAATTCCCAACGGGCAATTCGCATTTTTTATACGTGAGGAATTCTTTGGGAAGGGCTCATAAAACGCTTTTTATTGTGTCAGAATGGACGTCACGGACCAGACTTGTGTATAGATACAAAAGCTGCTTACCCTTTTACTCGTATATTATAGGTCAAACTTTTTAATAATTCCTCTAAGCTACACTCATCCATGACAAGATCTTGCTTGCCTGAGTAACATCAACTACTGATGAGAAGACTCATTGGATGTAAAGTAGAAATCCACCTGCTTCAATGTTGTTTATAATTTCCAGGAGGGAATATTTCATGGGAATTTGCATGGAATTTATGGAAAGTTTCGGAATTTTCCAAGGGGTCTGGATGGAATTTAAAGTTAAGAAAATTCAGTTTTGGACCGTTTTGTATAGCTTTGAAAACCCTCTGCAGCAATCTGGGACGACAATACAGCTTTAATACTGGGTATGAGGTCGATTAGCTTATACTGAACCCACTCTCCGTTGTCAATTTCTGAACTAAACTAAATGTAGCAATGGTATGTTAATGACTGATTCGCTGAAGAGTCTGAGCGTTCTTTTTTGTACTAGGCATTATCAGTATGAAAAAATGGATAGTTTTTGTTAATTTAATGTCCTCTTATAGGGACAAAAACGCACCTTTAATGCAAGTATTTAATTCCAGTCATCAACACAACAATCTTTCTGTAGCAATAGGAAAACTCGATAAAAAAACTCTTAATAGTTTACATACTATGTCTTCGGTATAAGTCCACCCATAACACCGAAATTTAAAAAAAAATACAATGGTAGGTTACGTGATACTAGAGATAACTCAATCTGATCAGTTACACAAGTTTATGCGAAAGCATAAATTCAAGAAAGTAAGAAAGTTGATCCTTACATAAAAGTAATAATACAAAATAAAACTAAACATAATATTCAGATTATGCTTAGCATTCCATGATAGACGTAGATAGTTTCGTAGTAAAAGGCATAATGTAAAGTAGGACGCCATGGTATAGGGCGCTATAAATCTTTTGCAAGCTGGAAGTAGATCTCCCTTGGTGTTCATCAGTGATAGCTAATAGCCCGACTATGCAACGCGAAGAATTTCTGCAAGCTGTTGCTATACCATACTACCCAAACGACCTTTTCCCAACAAGACGACGCCTGTCAGGCTGCGAGTATAGAAATCAAGATATTTATTTCCCAAGTTCGTTCAAATTGAACCCAATTTTTGTGCACTTAGTAACTTAAATATAAGTATTTGTAAGACAAAAGTTTAAAAGCTACTAGTACCTGTCATATTCTAAATCTTAAAATTAGGGGTTAATGTCTCGGCAGACACTAATTTTGGTTAAAAACTAATTTACTGAAGACTATAATTGTAGTATTTGTAAGCAAAGGGTATTTTCCTTTTTCTTATTTATAAAATTAGGAGCTTCCTAGCAACTTCCGACATCTTTTAAATTCATTTGAACAAATGGCTTAGTTTCCTAAGCAATTTGTAACCGCTAAATTACAATTTGTAAGTTAGTGTATGTACTATCTTAAAAATTTTAAGTTGGGAACCGTTTTCACTGCGGCTATAATACAATTAGTTTATTTAAATCCATTATTTATTAATAAACAATATAATAATATAAATTATGAAAACTCAGCCCCAACGTCCTACAAAATTCATTGGAACAGATACATTGTTTTCTAAGCAATTTGTGAGTATTTGTAATCGATAAGTGAAAATATGAATGACTAAATCTTTAGTTACAGTATTTAAACGCATATTAAATTTAAGAGGCCGACTTCACGGACCCCGACTACAGCTCATAAAATCATGGACCTTTTACAACATGCTGGTTCAAAAGTTTTGGATGCGCCGCAAAATTCACTAACTTATCACGTATAGAATATATTAATGAAAGCATCAGCATAACTTTTCAGGGATTGTCACCAATGACTTTGGAGCGATTGTGAAAAATTTTTCAAATGGGCTGGGTTTGCTTACCACAGAAGACATTGGGCTATTTGATTCGGTCTATGCCTCACCAAAGTGACTGTATGGCTGATTTTAAGCGATTCATCTCTACGACATTACATTGAAGTATTCTAGGACTCCAAATTTACTCGATACTTACCAGATTTGCGTTATAATTTATACATTTTTTAATTAACGTTCTTCCCTTTAGACTCGCATATAAGATAATCAAAGCCAGTAAAACTCAAGAGATAATAAAACAGTTTACTTGATTCATACCACTAAACTAATGATACGTTCACCAATGCACGACCTTTCAATTAGAAGTTCGAAATCTACATCAAAGGCAATATCAAAACCACCATTGTTTGTCACATATCCGCAATCTAATACCAACTTTCCTAACCTTCCTGCACAAAGCGATTTTTCTGTATCACACAAGGGTGGCACTCATGCAAAAACGTGCCCGTTCCGGTTCACAAATTCCGAAACTTTTAAACGATTAGTTGATTACATAAATCGTGCGGACCAGAAAAACTTAAGTCGAGTTGCACGAAGCCATTGTGCCGGTGGCATACCGTGACAATTTTTTTTCGTTTAGCAATCGCATTCGGTTGCCATTCGCCAATGTTTTGCGACACCGCTGACCAGGAAATGAATTTCGTGTTGAGCAGCTCAGATGGAGGTTTGATGGTAGCGGCTTCTGTTAATGCTCTGTTCTGATTTAAAGACACGATAGAATATCACAGAATTACACAACTCCAAAGGTGAATTTTTATAATGCGTTTACTGAGCTAAAACGTTATTCAAATTTTACTAACAGAGTACCAAATAATGACACGTGTATTTGTTAGCAACTCTTGAATTAGATAAACAGCTTATATTTTAAGAGCTAAGGTGTGAGAAGCTGTCGGAACAACGGATATAATTAAAGGCATAATTAATACAGTAGAAATCGGTTATAGCGACATCTCTTATAACGGCGGAACTGTTTAATACCTATGTTTGCCGGGACGATATATATCCTAATTTTTAGAATCGATTTGTAGAAAATATCGGTTATAACCACGTGCTTGCACAGAATTTTAAAGAAAACTGGGAATTACCGGTCAATAATGACGCATGCTCAAAACGTGCTTGCTCGTCACCATGTAAAAGTCTAAATCTTAAAAAAAAAACTGCTATAATTACCAGGTTAGAAAATAGTGAAACAAATTTTGCATTGGCATCTGAATTAAAGGTCAGCAGTTTTCTATTAACGTACGTTTACTAATATTTCGCACTCCACCCTAAGCTCTCTTGAAAAATAAATAAAAAGTTAAAAAGTTTCGAAAATGTGAATCTTAGAGCTAAGAATAGAAGACCTTGTATTAATACCACAATTGACGAAGCGTTATTAAAGTGGTTTAATCGGAAAGATCTTAGAACATATCTATTAGCGTCAAGTATTGCAAGAGCGAGCATCTAAATTTGTCAGAAAAATAAACCCCGATGATTTTCAATCAGCGATTTGTAAATCGACACAATATTGTTTTTGGAAAAATTAACAGTGTTGCAGTGACCATATCAGATTTGACCGAAACTTTGTTAGGAATATAATGATGCTAAAATTTGGCGATGAAAATGGGTTATTCTTTAAATTAGCATTTGACAGTATAATGAAATTGAAAGACGAAATCTGTTAATGGAAAATTATCCAAAGATTGCATTACTTACGGAATTTGATGCGACTAACAATGAGAGGAGAAGAAGCTGTGAGTAATTGTAAAAAAAACCGGCGCCCATGATGCTTTAAAAATTTAAGTCCTTACCGGTTCACTATGAATTTAGTAGCAAAGCGTGGATGACCTTCAAGCTATTAGAGAAAATTATTAGTGGATGGGGTAAAGAACTTGTTGCAAAAAAAGCGTAATTGATCGTAGATAATTGTCCAGCACAACAACAGACACAACAGCTATACTACAACCGATGGGTCAAAGCGTAATTAAAACTTCAGCGAATAAAAACTTTAAATCACAAAAGAAAATCTCACGAAACTTGCCAATTGAATATTCTGGATGCAACTGTGTTAATATCAAAAGCTTGTAATCATGTAAAGCACACCAGTTAAAATAGCTATTTATGCAATAAGTTGCGAAAAGCATTATATGTGCTCCACACATGACACATTTATTTAGTTAATAAGGCGCATAAAAATAAAAAGGAAATAGATACTTTGTACATTTATTATAAATATTAAAATATAATTGCTTATGTTATTAAACTTAATATTGGCACCAGTTAAAACAAAACGTGTTTCTTCTTTTTTGATAATTTCAACTGATGTTGATATTGAACCACAATATGAATGATACAATGACGGCGGTGCAAACATTAAGGAGCTTTTTTTATTCAATGCAATAGAGAATTGGCTGAATGCAAATGCGGAAACCGACCATTTAGTATGAAAATCTAAAGAAAGCCAAGGAAACCAATATACACATATCTTTGAAAGCTCGACGTTCTAAATGATATATACGTATTTTGCGGTTTCGCAAATTAAAAAAAAACAGCTTTTCCTTAACTTTTATACCCACATCGACATACTAATATACCTATACTTTGTATGGTCTATTGACCATCGATATACTTATGATTTTATGAAATCGGCATGTTGAAAGGTGACGCTGCACGACCAATCAACTATATGGTTCGTTAAAAAATCTTCAAACTTCCATTGAGTGGTGAAGAGCAATTCCATCCTGTTGTCATACCAACCGTTAAGCAAATCCGGCAATCGATTTTAAAAGACGTCTATATACATTCTGAAATAATTCAAACATTATATTAATTTCCTCGAAATCCCGCCCATAACATTCAAAGACTACTCATTCTGGCTTCCAAAAGGTAAAATTTGATGCTGATTGAACTTTCTGTCTAAATGGCGCACAATGTCAGGTCAGCAAATAAGAAAAAAATACAACCTAATAGCTTTCCCAAATGTGAGCAAATATATTCTGGAGATGCATAAGTGGCCCTTTACACATATTAAAAACAATGTAATGCAAATATTTGAAAATTTGAAAATATGTAGTTCAAAACAAATCAATTACAGTAATTCTGATGATATTTCCATCCTTTCACTTTACTAATCATTATACATATTTCCGACTTTTACTTCTACCAATCAACAATTATTATCACAACAGGAAAATATGCCTCCAGTGCGCAGTAATCAAATTCCGAGTTATCTCCTGCGAAGTGAACCTTGAAACTTTTAACAAGTACGTATTTAATTCGCGAGGTGACACTGACATTTGTTAATGTTATCTGCACTGGAATGCAAAAAAAAACAACAATCTACACGAGAAATATTTTTAACAGACTGATTAACACCAACAAAAACCGAAGTGACACGCTGATCTAAGCGAATTTAATTTCGTAACGTCGACCCGACATAGCTGAAATCGAGAATGACAGATCGCTAATATGTTTACATTCCCGCCTAATACAACACGCTAACAGTGACAGCCAACAAATTCGAAGTGTTCCGTTTGGCTCAAACAAAGTGCCTCACCTTGAATTTATAAGCGAGTGGCGCTTTTTGGCAATTTTTCTGTGATTTATATTTCGCAACGTATATAAAAGACTGCGGGACCACGTCTAAAATAAACACACGATGGTCTGGTTCGTATAACAGGCCTGGAGAGGAAGCAGGAACTTGAACTTGGCATTATTTTCGTAACACACATTAAGTCGGCGATGACACGTTTAGTTGTTGGGAACTTTTCAAGTGGATGCGTATCCGAAACATGTGCTAATGGATGGATTGTACAAGTAATTTCTTGTCAACTTGAAAGAAATTGCCCCAGGGACACTTAGGCTACCCTAAATTACTTGCTTGAATATTTATGAGACATTGGGTTTTTGAAGAATGATAAAGCATGAGAAGAACAAGATGTCTCAATAATATTGACCAATTTTGTCTAACAAAAAGTTCATATTGGCAGCGACTCATTCAAAGCTAGTGTAGAAATGCATTTTGAATGCCTCCATATGTATATTTGCACAACTTCACTATTACTATCTTCAAAACATCATTCTCCGTTCTTTTCAGTTCTTTTACAGTTAAACACTTGTTTGCTACGCGATTCTAGGTTTGACTTTGCAACGGTTCAATATGTGAGTAAGAACTGTACGAAGCTTATTGGATACCTCGTCTCTTAGAATTTTGGTAGAAAAGTAGATTGCAATGCCAACTGTCAGCAATAAACTGACACGATGACACAGCCACATAGCTGCCTTAACAAGAATTACTACTACTACTACTACTACTAACGTTAAACAAATCCTTTGAATATAGGCAAATCCAGTTCTATGACATACTTGTCTACACTACACTGACGAGCTGTAACAACAGCGAAACAGACATGCATTTTAATGATCTCTTAGAATGATTCACTATTTTAATAATACGAACAAAAAGAGTTCAGTACCTTTATCGCAAGTGTGTAATACTTTTAATTTTTTTTATTTCTGGGAACTTATATGCGGTTTCTATACAATGTTTTGCTATTTCACGGCTGTTTAATTTTATCTATAGTGTTCTATGTAACGTTTTTCAAAATGGCATCCGGTCTGACATCTATATATTAGATTATTACACTCAATGTTAATAATTAAAAAATTCCTGATAATTTATTATGAGGTTTACAGACAATTTTGATTTGATGATTTTGTTGTTGAAATATGGTGGTAATTTTTTAAGTTGTTTTCCCCAAATATGTTAGTGTACAACTTTTTTGTTTCTAGATCATTAGCGGCTGGGTAGCCAAAGCTTTGAGTTAATTTGTATTGTTTTTAAATATCATGTTTTGAAAAATCATTGTCTAAAGCGATCGTGATTATTTTTTCTAATATAATTTTCTGATAGGGGTGCGGTGTGGGTTATATGCATCATAGAAATGAGGCAGCTATTTGTGAGAGAGTTATTGATTTGAATTGAACGGGACTGTTATTCTATATAAATATAAAATTTAATGTTGTTATTGAGAAAGTATGAGCGTTCTTTTCCTGTTTCTGATTTTGGGATGTTCGTTTTAATTGTATTCAGAAACTGTGTTAGTAGCCGCGTTTACCTGGCTCTGTTTTAATACAAATACATCTGCTGACAGTGTCGTTCGGGTGCAAAAGTATCATAAAGTTCTGATTTAATAAATACGTTTGTCTGATTTTTCTAAAATTTCTTTAATGATTTCCAAATGGTTAGGCTATTTGAAAATATACTAACATACGAGTACAACGACACTAATTTTGTCTCTTCTTGGGGGGTGGGGGGTGGGGGATTACAATTATTGCCGGTGTTTGAGAAAAATCAATAGTTCTTCACAATGTGAGGGGATTGGAACTGTACTGTTAATATACGATAGCACTATTTTGGGAGTTTTTATTAGACCATACAGTTTAGCTACTCTAGAACGTTTATTAACTATATGCAGCTTTTTACGTTAATAAGTATTATATCAATGTTACTTGGGCTTAAAAAGTGAGTGTAGGGTCTTTTTATCWATTATATTTGTTTTCAGTGAGTATTACTACCCAGTTTGGTTCATCCACTTTTATAGCTACATTAGATTTTTAATAGTAGTATTCCTGTTCTAGGATTGGTTTCAATGCAATGTCTGATTCCAGCACTACATATTTAATCTACGGACTACAGTTTTATGACGAGCAAGCCTAAGTAGAAGTTTGCACTGCCTTTGGGTTTTTCTCCATTAGAACAGTCCGACGATGACCAAAAGGTAGAAACTATAGTCGCATTTATTTGTAAATTTGTTTTTTACAATAAAGTGTTATAACGTAGTAAACAAGTGTTTATCTGTTTGAAAATGGAGTATCAGAAAGTAAAGGTCGAAACCATATATAAAGGACTCTTAACAAATAGGTAGCGCCAAAGATTGCGATTGTTTCATATTTTGAGCCTTCCTAAAAAGACATCACACTCTAAAGGCTAAATTTAATTAACAATTCCAAACAGAGACCACAGCAAACTTGATCAGACAAAATTTTCCTCAATTAGCCAACTCCATTCTTTGGATACTCAGCTGTAAAATTAAGTATATGAGGAGTCAGGTACCAATTGAGAAACAATAATAGTAATAAAATATTTAAAAAAATAGGGCACTTCTATTTCAACTAATTCAATCGTAACATACATTAAAAGAAAAATTTTCAAACACCCAACTGAAGAAAATATTTGGCACTAAAAGCATCGCCCTCTTACTCAGTACAAAGTCCAGAAACCGGAGAGCAATACATTGCATAGATATACACTTTACGAACCTTGTTATTGCTCCACATATTCAACAGACGCGTACCAGTTACAAATGCGCATAGTTTTTAAAGCGGTATACGATAAATGAACGAGATTAATACAAATGGGTGTCGTAACATACATCGGAAAATTACATGTATGCGGAAAACAACATTAAAACTCGCAAATCGATTAGAGAGTCGGCGCCTTTAGATCTTTTACTTTCAAATGACGACTTGTGGGAAAAATAAAAAGATTGTCGACGTCAGAGGCGGTACGTATGTTTATACGATCAATTCTTGCGTAAAAACTATATTGTTTTAATACGGTTACCCTTAAAAATCTGATCGGCAGGTTTAAAATATATAGTTATGAAGGAGCATAATTGAAGACCTTGGTGCAAGAACCGGCGTGCAAGTCCAGTTTTGGAAAGTTGTGCTAAATTTAAAAATATATATATTCTATGTAGCAAGTTATTTGCATATAAAGCAATATACAGGAAAATGAAATTTAGCATGAAAAATGCATCTTGCATCTGCTCTTTTTAACTGGACTTTTTGAGCCTAATTGATGAATTAAAATAAAATAAAATTTTGTAAAGACCAATCCGAATCATATGTCCTATTATGTACATTTTTTATTTCGTTACTAAGTTCTGGTTCTCAAAAGTCCTCTTGCAGTGCGTAGATCTGCAGGAGGTATATATTTCTTCACCAAAACATTTATATCCTTGACTCAATCATTTCAGTTTATTGACAAAGGACAAGTCTCCAACATTTTGTATGTAGACAGTGATAAAATGCCAGATTTTTTTAAAGAAATTCTAATTAAAACTAACACTTGTAGGACCATTACATTCAACGTAGTTTTTAATATAAAAAGAGCCTATATGTAGTAATGGCAATTTCGTTTTGTTGTTACCCACATCCGTAACTAAATATCTAGCTTTTTATCTCAAATGTATAAGATTTGCTTGAGTCAAGCTTTCCGTTAAAGTTTTTATGAAACATTTAAGATAACAGCTTCAATTTTTACCAACAGTGTTCTTCCAGTTTTCTGGTTGGCACAGACTTCTCTTGCCATCTCTTTTGGTCACTGGTGCGGGTCACATTTTGTTTTGTTGACACTTATTCTCTCCACGATGATTCGTACGGTTATTCTTGTGCTTCATATCAACCATTATTATCAAAGGAATGATGGTGTAAAAACGGGTTCCATGCATAAATTCGCAACAAGCTGAAAATTTACATGTCATTATAATGAAATTGTGAAAAGTCCCCATCGATCCTATGTGTGCAAAAAAATTTATACGTGGTCAAAGAATCCTCTTTCTCAGAAATGGTGAATCTTAGAAGTGTAAAAATTTCCGCTAAAAAATTAAAACATGCATAAAAATGTTTGTACACATGGGATCGAACGCGACTTTTCACAATTTCATTATTATTATTTTCAGCTTTTTGAGAATTTATACAAGAGTGATTGTTTATTTTGACCGGACTTTTAAGTTCAGCAACGTTGCAAATGCATTAATATACAGTATCCACCGAACATAGAAACCTAATTCTAATCGATCGGCAATGTTTGAAAGACATAATGTAAGTATTAAGTGAGATAAAACGCTAAAATCTGTTTTTGTAATTATTAACAAAGGTCAGGTCTGGTAAGGGGCTGCCACCACAAAAAGTTACAAAAGGTCTGCCACGTATCTATGAAATTTTTGGAGGCCAGACTAGGTCAATGTTTTCAAAAGTTATTTGATCAGAATACTATAGACGTTTCGGTTTGGATCAGCGCCACGACGGGGCTACATAAGTAATTTGGTATCATACCGTTCCTATCAAACTAAAAATAATTCTTGTAGATGTCCACTTAAATCGATCTAGCGGGGTTTATGGTGTTAAAGTGATACAGAATTACATGTAGTGTAAACAATATCGTTTTAGATTATCGAACAAAAGAACACATCGCAATCTGTGCTTCGCGGAACGCCACTGTACGCAAACAGAGACGACCAGTGACCTCAAAACGGCACCGCCGCTAGTTTCTAATCATTTTTAGCATCCGAGGTTAGGTTAGGTTAGCATGGAGTGCACGTTTCTTGTAACTATTCAAGAAAAATCCCGGTCGTCTATCGGTCTGAGACGCTATCGCCGGAGAAACGTCACTGAATCGGCAATAAATCAGAAAAGACAAGTTTATTGACACAACAGCACGAAAACACGTGTACTATTATCAGCTGTGTTTTTATTTGCTGTATGTAAACGAATATGGTTTATAACATTAGTGATGATGACTTGTTGAAGAAACATCGCGAAACACCTAAATTTAGCAGCTGATCACACGAAATGAGAAGGCATTATATGAAGATGCACATCGTTGAATTTGCAAGTATTGACATAATTATTTTCAGATTACGGGAAAGTGAAAATTTCAGAATAAAATATTTCCTTACTTCGTCAGTTTAATACAATTCTCCTGCTGGTTTAAATTAACGTCATAAATAAACAGGACGAACAGCGTAAAACACTTTGGTTTACTTTTTATCAACTTTATCTGAGCGATATATCACAATGTACTGGATTGGTCATCTGAAAAAAAAAGACACTTATAAACTATCTTATACATCGATTTTTTTATTCATTGTCTTCAAATAATACGAGTTTACTCATTATCTATTTATCACTTTTGACAAAAAAACTWGAATCTCACGGACAGTCATTATTTTTATCCTTAATAAAGATAAAATATCATATCATTGAAAGAAACCAGGAAAAAAAAACAAAAGAATCACGTATTAGTTTTGTGGTCCTTTTCTGAATAACGTATTCTGGATATACATATAGTACTTTTTTGATAATTTTGATTGAGCTAGTTTGAATAAAAGAAAGGGTTTCGGTACAAAAACAAACCAGACATTGAAGTACAACTCTAGGAGAAATCTTTTTTGACAATGTAATAAATTCATATCTCGATGTGTTACAAACTGACATCTACGAACATGATGTCATTCCAAATCCAAACCACCAGGACGGAATTACAAAGCGGAAAAGTGATTCAATTAAATCCCATTCAACTAATAGTTTTCAGCATGACTTAGTGAAGGTGGTTACCCTATTTCCCTGTATGTCCCAATTTTTTACGGGACACATCGAAACAGATTATGTATCAAAATAATGCAAAATGTCAAAAAAAATATGTTAACGAAGGAGTGAGATATTTGAACAATTCAAAGTTTGTCGCTAAATCAAGTTACCAATTATTTCCTATTCAGTATGCTGTGGTCTTAATTTTTATTTGGTATTGGAAGCCCGAAACAGATTTTCATACAAATCGTTCGATTCTATTCAAAAATTATAAAAATATTCTACTTAATATTCCCAACAAATCACATAGGTTTTTTGATATGATGATGTCACTTACTCAATATTTTCTTTGACGTTTGACAGCTACCCATACGTTAACGTGAGATTTAGGATATGTCCAGACCCATACTACGTATATTGTTGAAATTATTTTATAAAAGGCATTGAAATTTGTTCAAATTTACAAGATGATACATTTTTTAGAAAAGCCAACATTATTTTACATTTGAGCTGATAAATAATTATATTTGTCAATATAAGTTCCATATAAGGTAGCGTTCCAATATATGCCATGAAAAGTACACAAGTAAGTGAGGGTATTATGCGCACATAATACGTTGCATAATTGAAACAGTTACCTGTATCTACTATTCTCATAGTCTTAAATATAATGCAAAATACCTCTAGCAATTTGCATGGAGCAAAGAGCAACACATGAATTTTGTACAAAGCTTAGCTGCAATGCTGTTTCGCGATTTAAAAACTTACAACATCCTTGTCGGTACGTTACACACTTCTAGTGAAGCACCATTATCATTATCCTCAATTGTAATCAAACTCGCCAAATGGATTGTTCCAAAGCACTTTCTAAACCGTAACCACTAGGAGGCTTTTAGTGTCACTAACAAGCAGTCAGAACTTCAATCGTCCAATTAAGAGCAATCTTCAGGATTTCCACATGATGAGATCCCACTGGTAAAATCCTGAGGAGGCATACGCATCGAGTTTTTTTATGCCCGGGAGAATATCGAAATAAATTGCTATCTCAAGTAGAAAACAGTTACTCGCCAAGAGCTAATGGAGAAAGTGTAGAATTTTATTGCCAGTGTTACAGAGCTAAACAAGCAAAGTGTTAATACACTAAATCACGGTCAAAAACGCGACGACCTATGCCCACATTTAATGAAAAATTTCTCTTCGGTGTAGAGGTGTCAACGAGATTTCTTCTAACTTTTGTAGTTCCAGCAACACAAATCAAATCTAGTAATGACTTAATCTAGACAGTGAAAAGCAACAACACACCCAGGATTCCTGCTGATGACCTAATAATGAGTCGATTTTGATTCCATTTGTGATCGTTATATACAAATGGAAGACTTTAACCTTATACCTTAGCCGTGTTTTTCCCTATAAAACACCTCCGCATCAGAACTGGTGGTTTTTACATATTTAAATCATAGCAGGAGACACAATGTCAATCAACTGCTGGAGCCATAATACTTAATGTCGAGGTAAGCTCGCCTAATTCCTATGCAAATGAGAAGAAGCTGCAATAAAACTGAACATTTTGGAATCGTCAGCGCTTAATTAGCAAGCAGCGTTGTCAATTCATCGAAAGAATAATTTAAAAACTTATGCGCAATATTGTGTAGTAAGCACATGCATTATTTTGAGGATTTAGTTGTGTCCAGCCTTTTTACAATGATATATGAAAGATAACAGAAATAGCAGAAGTATTGTTAGAATGCATAGGTGTGTTTGGAATTTGGGACAGTATTTTCAATATGGTGTTTTTAGCATTTCTGAGTACATTATTTTTTAGTTTTATTTGTATTATTAATTAACGTTACTTTTATTTGTTGTTTACTATAATAAATTTACTGCCTGCTATTTTCTTTGATGAATAGTACCTGATACTTTAATGATCGGCCTCATTTAAGTAGGGTAACAAAATACTAACAAAAATAAATAGGGATGTCATGAGATGAAAAATAAAGACAAACAAAAATTTAAGATTATTAAGAAAACATATGGTGTCTTGATAACATATTTAACATAATTATGCTTCATTTATGTAGTCAAGATTTTACAAACTGTTTTATATTTCGAAAGTTCTAATGATTACTAAATATAAGAAGACAAATTCAATTAACGGTGAAGCTAAGAACTCATGGTATTTCAAAAAAAAGGAATTGATGTTATGTTAAAAGGTATCGTATTTCACTATTTCAGATATTATTCAAAATTAATCGAATGTGCATTTCAGGTTGTTACACCATTCGGTATATGTATCTTGGAGCCTACTGATGACAGAAACCATACGGTCTACGTATACCTATAGAGGAATTGACGATTAAAAAATGGTCTTGTTAATGAAAATTCATAGGTTCAAATCTACATTACCAGCCAGTTTACGATTGTGTCTGAATGGTACTCACTTTTTATGACAAATATATTGCATCATATGCTAAATACACAGCAGAGTCAAATAAAAACCTTAGGGGTGCCCTAAAAATGCACGAAATAGAATCTTGCCTTAAAAGCTGGCAGAAATGTTATATTTGAGAACTAGAACGCTCTGTTTAATGACGTTTCACACTGACAGTTCAAAATGGCAACTGCACTGAAGAACAACGTTCTGTTATACGTTTCGTCCATATATTCATCGTAGAATACTGAAATTCATGTTTGTCACTCCAGCAAGTGTGTGCCATTGCGTTCTGATTCCCGTCAACCTGGCAAACATTTCGGCATTTGAAGCCTTAGTCAAAGAGACTCGTTGTATTATCCTGAATGAAATCGCTTCCAGTTTTGAAAACGAGTCATGGTGCTGTATAGCACATGAAGCAGAAAGTGACGCTTTTCTGACAAGAGTGGTGACTGGAGGTGATGGTCGTGCGTACACTATTAACCTAACTAAAAGAACAAGCAAAAAATGACTCATTTTAAACTACATGCTTAATGGGATCAATGATGCAGAAGCCGCATATTCCAAACCCGTGAAGAACTGACTGAAGGCAGCCATGAGAATCAAAAGGCGATGATCTCTAATAAAGGTATTCTTTTGCAACGCAATATCACGTGACCATATACTCTACAATAATGTCTACAACATACTCCTTATTACCCTGACCTCGTCCCAAATGATTATCATGTCTTTGGTCAATTTGAAGAGGTATTTGGTGTGAAAATTTCAAGCTGATGATGAAGTGATCCAGGCGATATATGAGTTACCATGCACATGCTTAAAGAATTCTTTTCTTTTTTCAGGTATTGAAGCATTTCCAATACCGTGGAGGAAGTTTATAGAACGTAATGTAGAGTACGTCGAAAAATGGCATACGAGTACCCATTGTTAACATCGCTCTTTTAAATTTCGTCTAACAACGTTTTTAAGGTTTTCAATTGATTCTGTTAAAACAGCGTGCATTTTTAGGTTACAAAAGCAAGAGTAGTTCGTAGTTGGTAGAGAAAAACAGTTCTAGGAAAATACCTAGATGACTGCTCTACTCGTTAAATCCTTTAAAAAACAAGACAGCAACCATTCTAGCCAAGATACTAGCCAAATAATTTTTTTGCAGAACACGATTAGAAATTAATTAAAACTTAAGTCTCTGGGATTAAAATTTGTAACAATTACCAAAGTTTCTCTTGCACGAATACTTCCCATAACCCTTCGGGGTTGTCTATCCCACTTCTGATGTGAAAAAAGATGCTTCTTAGCTTTTTGCCATTTACAATGGAACAAGTCTATTTGAACCAAATGGTTTTGGTTCCAATGTTAGCATAGGGGAAACTTTAGACGCGTACTGTACATGATTTTCATTAGCGTTAATAAATGCACGTCTTTTGTGTGCTTTTAAACAAGACTGTTGTAAAATTAGAACACAATAAAGCATATATTTAAAGAATTAACAATTTCACATACATTTGGGGTACCCCATGATTCCAGACCTAATCTTTTTTAAGAGCGCGTCATACTTCGATAGAATCGTGAATTTTGCAGAGACAAAATCCGAAACTGCGCAACATCGTCGTAAAACTTCCCGCAGCAAGGTCGCAGGCCTCCCATAGTAAGAAAAACAACAGCAGACGCCAACGGACCACTCCAGCGGAGCATTGGCCTAAAAAAATTCACCACTTGAGAACTGGATTGCCACATCGCGCAATGCGGTCAAGTTTATTGGGCACTTCGAGGCGCGAAATCTCCCGCTTTGGCGGTGCGCTATGTGCATCCTACCACATCTCTGGACGTCCGAAGTTGAATCATTCGCACCCCKCGCGCAACATTCATACAACCTTTCAAGGGAGAAGTGGCGGTCGCGGTATGCGTAGAAAGCAGCTCATCCGCTCGTTATCAATGGCAGATCTCGAAGGTTTTCATAAACCTGTGGCTTTGAGAAAAATTAATGGGCATTACTTTGACCTTCAAATGGAAATCTTCAGTGTTGTGTGCACGTTCAGTGGGTGGCACGGAAGCTAATAAAATTTAATAAGGCGGTTCTGCAGCAGTAATAACCGCTGAATTTTTCTTTGTGCCGAAATCTTTGTTTAAACACGACCTAATCCTAATTGGTCTACAGACCAATTCATACAAAAACAAATGATGGTTTTCCAGGTAGGTTCTGATGTCCTAAATAACGTCTTAAAAGTCCCTGAAATGGGAGTGTAAGAATTGGCAACGCTGTAATAGGCTAAAATAGTTCTCAATATATTTTGGTTTTCATTGACTCTACGATAAATATGCCTCCGGCCAAAAAAAACTATTCTGTATAAAAGAAGTCTCTTTTTCGTACGATCAATCTTTTTTTAATATTACACTGTAATTAAACTTATGTTTTTTACCCTAAGGTTAAGCACTAGGCGCGTTTTTTTTTCATGCACACTATCAAGAGTGTTCATAGCAGTTGTTGCCGCAAACTAGTGAGGACATAAGTCACTTCCAACAGCGACACAATGGTAAACAACTTTTCGTAAAATTGCACTAAATCATCTTCAGATGGCAGGTGCAGGAAGTTGGGATGTTGTTTTTGGCCACAACGTTGTAAATTTTAATGTCTTTAGAATTAAATTCATTACATAATCATTCCAGTACTTGAAAATAAACGCGAAATAGATGCTGTTGAGCAGCAGATACATCTTTAATGGGAGCGAGGAGCGAGGAAAATATTACCAGACTCAGTAACGTTTTTTTTCTCTCAAGCCATTGCGTTCAATACTAAATCTTACTTGCCTTATGAAGGACAGTAGGTACTCATGTGTCGCATTCCCAAAGGTGGTGATGCGACTGATGCTATAATTATATACCAATTGCTTTATTTATTTTGCTAAAGTTTTCGATTCCATTTTGCCCAAATTATTTACGCTGATGTCAGTAGCATCAGGTATCTAATAGATCATGCATTTCGAGATGAAATCTTACTGTATAAGCCTTATAATAGTATCATCGGTTTTTATAAACATTTTACTTTTAACTCGTCGAATCCAGATTGTTTTAGTCAGTTAGGTTTGATATAAATTTAAACTAAATGGCGCAATGCACGGGGTCCCTTAGGGGTCCAACCTGGGGCTCTGCTCTTTCTTTATTTGTTAAAGACCTTCTGGGCTCTCTAACATGTGGGACCCTCGTTTATACTTCTCCAGGATAATCTTGTTAGAGCAAGCGAATGGTACACAAACAACAAGGTTATGTTGAACATTTTTAAGTGTAAGGTTCACCCGTACCACAATCCATTTGTTTTAATATGCCTTGGATGGTTCGGACCTAGTGAGATCAAGTAATGTTCGTGATTTGGGTATAGATAATATTTGACCGGAACTTGCCTTTATAATAAACCATATTTCTGAAATATTTGTGGTATAAAGCCTTCCTTCCCTTGAGTTGCGTTCCCTTGAGTTGCGTAGAAAATGTGTGCGCTTCTTTTTTACATAGTTTGATTTAGCTTAATTTTACTGTGCTTATACTAAGTTTATATTGACTGAGCCCGTACGCAGGCCTCTTTTAAACTCCGATCTCTTTTATTTACAGTGAATATATTATGATCTATAACACATATTATACGATTGTATTCTGTACATGGTGAGAGCGTTTGTTATTACTGTGAAGAATAACTCCTGGTTGTATTTGTTTGAGCATCACTTTTATTTACTTTTACATATTTTTTAATACAATTTCAAGTCCTGCAGTTWTTAATTAGCTTTAACGCTTGCAATCTTGCCCTTATTAAACAGAGTAAATGTAGTATCACACCCAACGAATTTGACAAGAAATAATGTCGAATATCGTTATTTTTTAAAGCTTCCTTAAGAATAAAATTCTTCAAACGATTTTCCAAGAAAACGATTGCGTATACGAAAAAATACTCTTTTTTACCTGTTTTATAAGGAATATCCATAAATTTCTATTTCGCCTGACCTATTTTTGTTGTAAAGTCAATGAAAATCGCGACATCGAATGAAAATCATCTTTTGGTTTTATATGAATTTGTCTGAACATTCGGCTTATTATTCACTAAATACAGTGGATCATAATAAGATAGTAGATGTGAGGTAAAAGCGCTCTGATTTATAACTGGAAACCAAATAAAATTAAGTTCTGAAAACAAAACTGATGTTGACTATAATCACGACTACTCGTTCTTGTTAATTAATTGCTTGTGACATTATGACAGATCCTAATTAGTATATTTATTTCTAAGTACCAGTTAACCAGATAAAGAGTAAACATTTTAATTTTCATACTACACTATAATAAGTCGACCGTTTACATTCAAGAGCCAAGCTAACGACGATGACATTTATTCAACCAAACAAGATGAATACTTTTAATCAATAAATCATTTTTAGTAATGGTGTAACCACCGAATAACGATTTGTGTGAACATGAGATTCTTCCATCGTTACGTATACATATTTACGTCATACTGTATCAATACGATGAGTTCATTCGGCCGCAATTACCCGTGGCGTATCAACTTTCATTGAATGAATTTAATTGTTTGGTAATAGCGTAACGAATGCGACCCATCGACAGCCTTGTGCTAAAACAATGTATGTTTGTGAAAGATCCAATTTAGGGTAAGGGTAAGCTAATGGGAACGACTGCCAAATCGAGTTGATGTTGATGTGTTTATTATTGAGATTTGAGTCCTAGAAATTAAATAGTACGTCTCCAAATGGGGCATGATACCAAAACATTCAGACTTGTGTTTATAAAGACGTATTGGTTAATTTTATTATTCATTTTAACGATCAAATACTAAAACGAGAAGTAATTAATGAATAAACCCTTCAATATATCGAAGTTGTTCCCATACTTAAAGAACCTGCTGGTATGTGAATTACAAATTAGTTGTTACAGAGTCTTTTATGCAAAAATGCAGGAAACGCTATAGCTTTCTACCGCGTAGATTATACGTGACCTCATGAAATACTTCCATCCGAAAATATTTGACAGAATCAACAATTCTGTTATCTACAGTGATAAAATTCTTTTTATCGCATTACTGAGGCTCAAAGGCAAAATTCAAATTCTGAAGCAATACTTAAAACACGCTGTTCCCAGAATTACGCGTCACTTACAACTTACCAGTAAAGAAAAAGTGCGTAGATGTTAAAACACTTCATATGCTTACCTGTAACAAAAAAAAACTGTTAGCAAAATATTTGGCATAAAATATAATAAATAACATGCATTTTTTAAATCGGTATTTAGTCTATTTCAAGAAATTTATTGAAGAAAGAGTTGTCACTAATAAAATTCCCACTGCCTCCAATATATTTTCCTAAATAATTTTAAAGCTAAACACTGGCTTACGGAAGCAACAATTAGTATGAATTTATACCATAAATCTGACGTTTTGCAAGTTTTACGAAAGAGCCACTCTTGCAAGGCAAGAATATAAGCTTAACCTAAACGATGAAGTAATATTATGTCAAATGGGACAATTAGGAACTTCCATAAAAAATTATTATCTTAAAAAATAGGGGGAAAAATTACAATTTCAGTGATGTTTCATTTACAATGATTAGTTGTTAAATAACTTCACAGATTGAAGTTAAACCAAAGGCGCGCAAACGGCTGCAGCGAGACGGTGACGTCACCCTACGGTAATGCACAGATCACTATGCAACAGAACGTGTATTTGCTACTGCCAGAAATCAGCTTGACGCCTACTGTTCTATTTGACGTACTTTATTCAGCTAGCGACCTTTGTGAGCGAAGCCTCGTTACCGTTGCGTGACGCAATTTGTATTCAGCCAATCTCCGTACGTTTGAACAAAACCGCTGATTTCTTTCGAAAGATTATTCGTATACAGATGAACATTACTAAAACAAGCATTTGCTCACCGTTTTCTAATATAGGAGAACTTCATATGGAAGAAAATTATAGTGAAAAAAATCATTCCCTAATTGAAACTAAGCAACATCTCAAAAATTTTCTGGAGACATTAATTTAGAACAAAATGACCAATATAAAACTGTCCGGTAAATGAATCAAAGGCTCAACTGACTTGTCTATAACTACGATTAATTTTTCAATTAGCAAAATACGTGGAATGAGATTTAGTAATAGTAACTCTATAAATACGGCACACCAAAAATTTTACCTCCACAATTTGCAACCGTGTATTTTGCGATTTAAAATATATTACGAAAACACCCATTTCTATATAACGCAGTAAATTTCCAGGGAGCTTCGGCAATTACAAATTGAACAATCGTTTACTAGGAACTGGAAATCAATGTCCATTCCAGGACACTTCCTTGACCGCAATACCAAAGGCTGGTGTACAACTAAGACGTGGCGTTTCCACTAAACTATTATGAAAGCAGCACAACGATAATTTCTTTCAGCAAAAAGAAGACCTCCGTTAAACGGGAATGCAGCTAAACTGAATCAAAGTAACAATTAATTAATGGAAAAGCAGGTGTACCGAGTAATCAGAATCTATGAACGAAACCACGTTCAAATAGGAAGCGTAGGGAAAACATACATTATGAAGGTGTACAAACACATGAAAAATGATGGGCACTATTGTCTTAAAAAAACTGTATAATATGTATCTATGACTTTTCTTGGGTGTCCGGCTAAACTATCAACACATCTTATAATAAAACAAAGAAGTTGCAGTATACAAGGATAACTGAAGCCGGATAATCATGGCTAATATCCATTAAAAAAAAATAAAACCGATGATAAAACTCAACCTACTAATAGCGAATGACAATCAAGCAACCTAACACATGTTTGATGGGATATTTGGTATTCATAATTAGGATGAGAAACAGTTACATAAAAATGAAGACTGAGGAAATTKAACACCACTTCGCATGAATMTCATTAAAAATATGCAATAAAAGGTCGAATCGAATACTGAAGTTTTATGTGTTAAGAAGGACAAAACAAACAAAAACCACATTAAAAAGATGAAGAAAGAAAGTTTCTAAKTTCTAGCAAATGTGTTTMATGCGCTACAAAAGTATAGTAAGAAATGTAGTGMTACGTTAATASGTTATGAGTCGCGAATGAGCAGGTGGTTACTGGTTATCGCTATAGATATAGACGACGCAAATACCATATTCGCAAGCTTGAAAGATAGTATATCTATTCATATGACACCGTACCCGAAAATTTAGATGCTTATGTAAAGACTGTAATAAATATATTTAATTAATAATTCATTCATCAAAATACAAGCCCTTAAGTTAAAAAAAAGAAACAATATGGGAGTAAGCAATAAAGAAAAATACAATACTAAACAATTTAGAAATGTAAATATAAAAAAATAAGGAAAGAATATTAATAGTCTCGCAATTGATGGCCATGGAACCAAGATAAGAGCCCGTTTCAAACACAAGTAAAACAGTAGATAAAAAGAAGAAAGAAATGGTAGATAAATAAATAGGTGGTTGTCGGAGTATGTTATAGTAAAATAATATATTATTCTCGATATGAATAAATGGATGAAATTAAAAAAGCTCATGCAATTAAAATAAATCTAGCAAAGGATAATAATTAGACACCAACCCGGAGGTAAGCGAAGAAAGAATGTAAATGTGTGTTCTTTTGTTTAGACAACACCGGCTCACCAGATATCTTTTTTATACGCACTCTCGTTGATATTTTTATAAAGCATCGATAATAATTCACACTTATTTTAAATTTTTTTTTCTAAGAATATACAACAGCGGTGACTTTAAGTACTATAACGCAGGTTGGTACAGTGCGTAAGTACAAGACCTAAATTACCGATTGCCCGGTCCTTTGGTGGAAATCGGTAATGCGTCATCTAGCGGTGGTTTTACGAACTACGACATAGATTGGTAGATTTTAGCCCATTGAAAAAGCTCACCAAAAAAGTCCATCAGTGAAATATAACTGCCTTGAGTAATTGATTTTCACCATATTTATTTTAGCTCAAAGTTAACTATCTCCGATGCAACGTATTGGCTTATTTAATTTACGGATGCTTCAAAAATACAGCCACTAGGTTAGGTTGGATTCATTCTATTGTAGGAAATAGTTTGTGGAGAAGTTTTAATGCCATACTCAGATGCGGAATAATGAATGTCAAGAAGTGAAAATCGGTTGGTATATCTGGAGAACGGGCAAGAGATTTTAAGATCAAAAGTTATGTTTGGTATATTAACCCCTCAAAACTGCTACAAGCAACTAGGCGGAACGTGTTACCGGTAGAATTATATCTGATTTGTAACAAGCAATCTGCTGTCTTGAAGATAAACGCTCAAATATTACCTAACCACAGCGAAAACAAAAAGAAGAAGAAATACTAGACAAGGAAAAAATTAAAGAAAAAATACTAGACAGGAAGAGAATCACTGAAGAAAATGAGAGTCATACCAAGACCCAAAAGAGGAATGTCCAAGAAGTGCAGTAACGAAGAATGTTCAATTATGATTTCAATATATGTTGCATAGAAGACCGAATTAATTAAGTGTATGTTCAGTTAATAGAGATCAAGAGCCACTTTTTGCTTAATTGAAGATGATAAAATTTAAGCTAGTTATTTCCTCGTATTAAGGCTTTTTTAAAATTAGAAGTCAGGAACTGGTAGGTGGCGCGGAAAAAGAAAGAGGATGATCATGTTGTGTGTGTGGGGTGGTAATCCTGTTGCAATTGGAGTAATAAATACTTTTGTTTATGCGGAAACTACGTTAAAAAACACTCTAAATACGTAAAAAATCCAAAGCTAATTCTATGCTATGAAAAATACTATAGCTCTCTTCAACATTTCCAGGTAACACAATACAACAGAGAATAAAACCCATATTGGAGGACCACTTGTGCTGAGGAATCACTGTTCTCGCAGTGCCCTCACGTAGCTCACTTTTATTTTCACCCGGCTAGAACGGGAACGAAGACGTCGTAATGACGACCGCATTCACCGGAGCAAATTTCAATGGGGCAGCCACGGCCCTGGGGGGATGTCCTTCTATGGTGGTGTCGTGTAATTTAGTGCTGTGCTCACACGGCGTAGTAGAAAGGCGCAAGTGAAAAACTACTGTGTAACCCGTTAGTCGACAGGTATAACCGTGCTGCCTATTACGATCTGCCAAGTATAACAAAGTGGTCGTCCTTAGAACAAGAGTGGACGCCATACAGGGAAGTGTGTGACAGCACCGGGAAACAGCAGGCCATGGAGCGCAGTTGCCAAACACACCAATAACAATAAGAATTTGGAACGCGGGGCACTATAGATTTGGTTAGCTGCATCGCTCCACAAATATATGAAATTCCGAAATGAAGCAATAATTGCATAATTTTAACATATGTAAGCTGTTTCAAAATTCGATACCATAAATTCTGGTGAGTGATCCTGAAATGAAATTGTGACGAGAAGCTTATATAAGCATACGTCCGAAAATTCCTCGTTTTTTATATGCAGTGTGTCAAATCTGGTAAAATTAAGATATTGTATTTTGACCTACATTAAAACATAAAATCAATGTAGCTTGTGTTTTAATCTACTACAATGTAATTTAAAACCATTTTAAAATTAAAGACATTTAGTTTTTATATMGAAWCACATTTTCTCGATTTTCTCCGAAACAACTCATCTTAGTGACTCGCAATAAGAGTTCACCATTTATTACTCTTCCTAGAAATAGTGATTTGTTTTTTGGAATTTTACATATATTTTAGAAAATGCCCTCTGTCACTCCCACAAGGCCGCCATCCCTAATGTAGATATGAAGTGCTACTCTATGCTAAATAATTGGCCATTGTCCATAATTACAATTTTCTACAAAACTGCAAAGTTTAAAAAAATAGTTTCTTTTTTCAAAAATAGCAAAATTCAACAATCTGTATATAAAAAAAGCATTTTCGGACCCATGTTTATATAAAGTTTTTATCACAATTTTACTCCAGGAACATAAGCGAGAATMTATGAGATCAAATTTTGAAACACCCTGAATATACTACTTACTGGCAGTCCCAAAAATTGTCCAACTCCTTATGCGTTTGTGAAGTTTKTTTTATGAATGTCCATCACTAAGTAATATTGCGAGTGATTTTTGCACGGATAACTTGAATTTACAAATACAGGTTATTATGTTGTTGGGTGCCAGCTTGTTAACTTAGAAATAGAGAAGAATAAACTACTAATACCGAATACTTTAAGATCTGTCTGTCTGTTTCAATTTGGTAACGCTTCCTCCCTTTTATTAGGGTCCAGCTAACTTAGTACTCTCTAAGACTGCTTAATAGCAAAGCAATGACAAAACAAAACAAAAAACCTAAATACTCATATCACTAGTTTTACAATGTAATTTGATTAGCTTATTAAAGATAGTGTGTAGGTGGCTTAGGGGAATATTTTGAGCACTAATATCAAATTAAAGAAAAGTACGAAGATCACATAAAAAATCCTGCGCACAAAAAAAAGTATATTTTTAAAAAGTGCAACCAACTGCAGATAGATCTTTATAGCTCATCAGTGCAGTTTAGGTCTAGTGCAGACAGCACGGCATAGAATAGACTGCAAAAGTAACTTCTCACACATTAATGGAGACATGAAATTACTGAACCACTTCAAATTTAGTTAGTCCTTTTTTTAACAACAGCCTTGTCAAGATGCAATTTCATACTTATCTTAAAGCTTGTAAGCAATTTTGCGCCAAGCATGCTAGCGCAGTAAAAGATGCTGTGGTTCCCAAAGACGTTGTAATACTGGTGGAGCATGAACTATAGGACTATCTCGTGTCATGAAAGGTGCCTTTTGAATAGATTATGACACTTATCTACGGACAGGCAGATGCACGATCGAACATGTAATAGATTTAGCGCTCATTAGCTTATTAGGTATTTAGGCAACCATTTCCATAGCCGCAAATTTATAAGAGTTTCTTCACTAAAAGTTCGACAATCAACACATGTAGCTGATAAGATTCTTACCTTACTTTTTTCCGACATAATTAAAGATGACACGTGTAAGTAAGTGCTTAAATTTAGCATTATCATTTATAGTTTTAATCTACTCTTACAGGTTTATCAAGCAACTACTACTCTACATTAAGAATATCCAACTGAGTATGAGGAAAAAACAATAAATAATTCGACATGATAATAATACTCTTATAGTTGAAACTCCAGAAGAGGAAAATTCTAACAAATTTATGGACACTTCTAATTATGGATTCCAAATATAAAGTACGGTTTTCTACATGTATTTTTTAGACCTTTGGATATACATTTTTGCGGGCAGCCAGATCAATCTTGTCACTTTAGCATTATGAAATCTTTTGTATACCTAAACATTTACAAACCTGGATCACATGTAATATCTATGGCAACACCGCTACATTGTGCGACATGAATATGCGTAAGTAATTTTATCAGACGCGTGCTAATGAAGAGCTTTTTGCATGTATAATCCGGGTTCATTAGATTTCGTCGCGTTCTGCTTTTGTTAGTGCGCACACACTTAAGTCTACAAAACAGCCAAATATTTGAGTTAGATAAAGGCAAGGTCGATCCAGTTTTGTCTTCGGGTTACAAAACCTTTCGCGAAGCCATTAGAAACTGTGGAAACCAGGAAGTTGTGTTCCCGTTGTTGGAGTGACAGGTGCTCAAAAATTAATATACCATTGTTTAGTTTAAGGCTGATTAAATAACAATAATAGCAGTTAGACAGGTTGAAAAAAAGTTAATGCGATTGTTGGAGTTCCTGTCGGCGGTGGTATGGAGATATCAAGATTAATCAGTAGTATACACAAATCAACACTTTTTTTGCCACTGCATAAAAAGTAACCTTGTAAGTGTTTTCATAAATGCCCATTCGAGTAAAGCAATCAAATAAACCAAAAGATATTCTTAACACTACATGAATCATAATATGTAACGTAAGGTAAGCAGTATAACACACCAAAAGGCAGAGAAGCCTGTTAAAAAAATAATGGTAACTTCAGACGACCGAAGTGTGGTGAAGGAAAATAACACGTGGAAGCAATGGGTATGTGAATATTTTCATACTACCTACTTTGCTGGGATATGCAGATTTAAATTCGAATTATACACATGATCTTAGACGATGTAATTATCTGTTGTTAGGTGAATCGCCACTACATAGACAAGTTAACATAATATGTTAATGCACTTTCCTCTGGAACTCACAATATTATCTATATACATTTTTTATTATCATATACATTATATGCTAACCAATGCATATATTTATAACAGATGTACTGCCTCGCATATTATATAAAACACCACAATGTTTTAAAACAAGATTTAATTTATAAACATATTTTCCTTTCCAAACAAAATCTAATAGTTGTATATGAAGGAATCAATAATTGGAAGTACCGAAAATAGTATTTTCACGAATTCTTATCTTATCAACAATGAAAAGATATGGAAGAATTACAGTCACGTGTTTCTACACAATTCATAGAAAATAACATTTCTTCGATTTGTGTTACAAAGAAGAAGAGAACCTAATACCATAAACAAACTGTCGGCAACAGAAAAGTATGATTTATTCGAATTAACATAGCAACTACAATGTAATTCATAAGGATATATTATAATGCATTACATCGAAAGATGCATATTATACAGGGAGGCAAAGAAATTTGTTTAATGTCAAACTGGAATCACAAATAAAACCACACTTTAAAGACAACAGAAATAATGCGATAAGAAAAAAGATGGTGTGTGCACTCAAAAACTGACAAAATATTTATATCTTTATAAATGTATGATTGAGCGTATTTCGCAAACACTAATTTCCAAAAGGAAATCATACTTTTGTGGTAAGTACAATTACTTATACTTGCAAAATAGATGGCGATAAGGATACTTGCTAATATAATTTGAAATACATCCACTGTTTAGCTACCTCCATTGCAAGAAATGACAATGCATCATGTAAGTAATTTAACAATTTAGAATTTTAGTCTTACACCTCTATACAGGATCCGCCATCTAAAACTCCCCAGGCTCGTATTATTTTCTTTATTTTTTTTTCGGTACAACCTTAAGTTTTATGTCAAATTCTAGGTCTTTTTAAACTTTTTAAAGATAGCTTAGTGGATGTCCAAAAAAATTTTTGCAGATTATTATATTTTATATTTAAAGTAAATTTTTTTAAATATTTTTAACCTTACCCCGTATAATACATATAACTTCATAGTTGAATGCCTACTTTTGTCTTCTTCAATTTGTGCCATTGCCATGTCTGCGTAATTTTTACTCCTTAGTGAAAAACAAGAAAAACTAGCCGCCGCCATTTTGTTCAATAGGGTTATTCAGAATTTTTAAGTGTTAGTTTAGTAGCTTATTACGGTACAAATTGTGCCTACATACCCATCGCTGCACACAAAACCCCAAAATTTTAAGTAATTTTTAAATAAATCGAGTGCAAAGTTCGTTCTAAGCAGAGAGGCTAGAAAACGAAACCCTTCGATGAGGCTAGTGCGCGATGTAGAAAACCAAACTAGCCTCATCGCAGGGTTTCGTTTTCTAGCCTCTCTCTCTTTAGAACGAACTTTGTATTTGATTTATTTAAAAGTTCAAAATTTTGGGTTTTGTGTGCAGCGATGGATATGTAGGCATAATTTGTACCATATTAAGCTACTAAACTAACATTGTGAACAGCCCTATAACAGAACATGGCGGTGACTAGTTTTTCTTGTTTTTCATTAAGAAAGAGTAAAAATTATACGGGGTAAGGTTAAAAAATATTTAAAAAAATTTACTTTAAAATGCATGTCTATGCTGTGCTGTCTAACCTCAAACAACTGCAGATAGATCTATTTCGCTGTCATTACAGCTCATCAGTGCAGTTTAGGTCTAGTGTAGACAGCACGGCATAGAAATGGTTTTGCTTATATACCAAATCAATGGTATGATGAAAGTAAGAATTTAGGATGGAAATGCCATCTGTCAGCATTACACTGACATGATGACAAAGCCACCTAGCTGCCTTAACGGGTACTATTTCCTACAGGTCACTTCCTCACTTATAAAAATGAACTTTATTTGCAAAATATCACAATCTGCAAAAAAAATTGGACACTTAGTATGCTATTTTTAAAGAGTTCAAAAGACCTACAATTTCACATATAACTTAAGGTTGTACATTAAAAAACAAAGAAAATACGACCCTGGGGAGTTTTAGGTGGCGGACCCTGTATATACAATCTTGATTGACAAAGAAAAAACAAACAACTCTCCTTTTTTGTAATACATCCTTTATTTAGGTCAGTTATGTAAAGCATATAACTGTTACATAAAGGCTCCCTATGGTTCAGAAAATTGAAGCCAATGTCTCTTTTACTTCTGTATTTGAGTATACCAAAAATAATTACATTTTTAAGAACCATCATATAGATCTACAAGAACTACAGAGATAGAGAGAATCCCTTGCACTGCTCTGTGAAAAGGGATACCACAAACCAAAGGTTTCAACTGTACTATTCTTCAAGTATTATTATTTTTGAGAGTGTGAGAGAGCTGACTCTATGACACATCTGAACATGGTATCTATTTAAGCGTTTTGTGCCTCTGCGTTAACTGTTCTAGCTAGATCGATATCTAACTATCCGCCAAGACGATCACAATAAGTGCAGCAAATCGTTTCAGAAAATAAGAAGACCGCAGCAACGCTCCAACGACGTGGGACAAAAGCTTCCATTTCCGCCAGGTAAATTAACAGCTGCAGGTTGCAATCTTGGGATAATAATGCCGGTCGTTAGAAAGTGCACATGATCACGGCATAGGCTCGTGGAAAGATGGCCATCGAAATAAGCGTTTTCACCACGAAAATCCTTAAAAGGCAGCGCATATATTTAAGAGACTAAAGAAGAAAGTCCTAAGAAAATGAAAACAGTAGCGATGTCGCTTTCCTACAAAAGAATTTAACGATGTTTGAAGCCGATCCCTAGTCGTCCATCAAATTGCGACCGCTAAAACTTCTGGTTTGGGGTAAAAGAAGGTCACAGTCCGCATATTTTCGTCTTCGCTTTCTTTCCTCGCGCTCCGAGCGCAATTCAGTTCGCATATATTCATTCAGCAGGAGCAACGATCAAGTTCGAAGTTCGTGTAAATTCATCGTGGCGTTTACGATCTTTTTACGACACAAAAGCCATTACATTCGCCAGGATGTTTGCGAGAATGCCCTCGAGATAAACTGCATTGTGTTGCATTACTGTACAACGCCTACAGAGTACTGACCCAAAAACAATTGAGGTGATCTCCTTCTGAGCCTCAAATTAATTCAGATGATGCATTCCAACTTTGCATGATGTAGTAAAGAAAAATTATACAAATAACGATCTGTCATTATTATTCTATAAAATTTAGTTCTCCATTGAATAATTTTGGTCTGCTTTGAAGAGCATTATTTTTTATATTCATTGCCAAAGTTGCAACTACTATAGATACTGATCTTATTCAAATTGTAGATGATAATAACTGTTCCAACATTGCTTGTTTATTCAATTCGTAGGTCGTGACGTTGCCTGAAAAACTCTCCAAAGTAAGATATACTGACAGAAGAGTACCGCATGGTTTCACCTTGGGGCCTATACTGTTTATTATATAAACGTCTCACTTTGAGTCCATTGTGGAGTGACTGTTATGCACACGATAACCACATTTACTAACCTTATAACTTAAAAAATTTGGAATTAAGTGAAATATTATTATTTTTGCCATAAATGCGACTAATACTGATCTTTAATTAATTATTAATTCAGATATTGCAAAATACTTGTGTTAGATACGACATAAGAAAATATGCTCACATAAAGTATATCAAGCTTCTTGTCTATTATATAGTTTTAATACACAAAAGTCCTACTTATTTACATAAGATAAATCTTCGTAGCGATGTCTACTATTTCAATCGCAGACACGAGGATTGTTGGATTAACAATTATGTCATAATGATATTGACAACCTTTTATACATATATACGGCACATTTTATAACTCTTTGTTTGAATATGCCAAACAGCGTCCTGTTTCTCCTTGAGATGCAAAAAAAATAAAAGGGTATTATTTGTTTTATAGCTGAAGGAATACGTCGTCCTTAACTGTTGATAACCTAATTTTTTTCGATTTTTTGCTAACTGCTGGCGTGTGTATCAGTGTTAAGTGATTAGGCTAATTAAGCTGAATTTATTTATTTGATGTTGCTTTTTTTTTGCTGGGAATTAAGCGGAAGAACAACTTTGGTTTTCCATCACTGTAATGTTGCTTAACATTCCCTCCAAACTAAATCTTAGTCATATAATGATATTCGGTATTAAGGGATCTCCTAATAAAAGCAATAATTTTTATCATTAGAAAAATCTATTTTGTACGTTTTCATACTTGGCGTTGCATATTCTGACTGTTTTGTACCATTCAAGCCCTTCCAAATTTTCTACGCCTGTTTTCCTTTTGGCTCACACATTTCCTTTTTTCTTTAGTCATGCCAGTGTAAGTAGTAGAGGAAACGATGAGGTTTCTTACGACCTAAACAGGCAAATCGGGGTCGGGTTTGAATCTCAGTGGGGGTCAATATGGAAAAATTAAATTAGTCTGCACGTTTAAAAACTATAGCTTGGAAATCAACACAATGCCATATTGAGAACGCAGCAAATAAAATAAGGGAATTAATACTTATGTAATTTAGAGTATGATTACCTGAAGGAATAAGATAATCGGAAGTTACAAGCTCAGACCATTACCTATGTTATCTACATTTATTTTAAGTAAATCGTAAGTAATCTTGATTGACAATTCTGCGAAACAATTACTTTGAAATACACTAACAGGAAATCATGTGTATGCTATCGACGGCTTTTTAACATAAATCTTCCTAAAGTTTCTCTTAACCGACCGTGTTGGCCTTGACCAAGCTGCAATCTAATGTAGCACACAAACGGAATATACTTAAACCATGTTAGCAAGGGATAAATAGTGATAATTAGTATTAAACGAAGTAATTGTACTTAGACTGTCAAGTATAATAATACGTAAGCCCGCATCTTTTACGTCTTCCGAAGCACAGAAAATTGTGGTTTGTTCATACCACGAAGGTTTCAGGATAGTGTGAAACAAAGGGCTATATGTAGAAACTATTTTAACACCAATAAAACTGGGTTGTTACGGATTCTCCTTGCCGTCCTAGAAAAGTCGACAACAGAAAGATTAATTAACTAAAATTTTGCTTGGGAGTATTCTGGTATTAAAACCAATAGCATTAATACCATAAGTGTAACTGTCAAGAATGGATGTTTTCTAATATCAAAATATCACAACAAATAATATACATATATATATCAAATGCACAGCAAATACGCCAAGGAATTATTAAAAATTAATTAATGCCGTATTTAAAAATTTCATAACCTAATGTAGAAACGTAATCTAAAGCCGGGTCCAGACTATGTAACATAACACGTTAAATAACAAAGTTTTGTAACTTGTTAGAGAAATTCAAGTAAAAAAGTTATAAAACACAATGTTATAAAACAATTTTCTTGCTATACAACATGTTTTATGTTATCCATTAGGTGTCGGTAAAGATCAAAGAAAGTTATAAAACTTTGATTTATAACACGCCACGACTTGTCCACACTTGTTTTATTAACATTTACTGCAGCACCAGCGGCGTTTGAATTTAGTATTGCCAGAACTGTCGCTTTGCACAAACTGGTTTTTCTATTTTTTTTTCACGCGATGGAATGGACAAAAGAACTTACCACTCATTTGATTGAGTTATTTCGTGAGTATCGAGTATTATGGGATCCTACCTTCATGGATTTCAAAAACAGAAATAAAAAACACGACGCATGGACTGAACTAGGTGCAGAATTGAAAACAAATGCAAGTGAAGTTGAAAAAAAAATGCGTATGCTTATTGGGCAGTTCCAGCGGGAGTTAAAAAAAGGGAGGAGTGGTGATGGAGCTGATGCTCCGTATAAAAGAAAATGGATTTTTTTTAAAATGCTTTTATTTTTAAAAGACAAAAATGAGCCACGACATTCTACTGAAGGTGGTGTATCCCCCGAACAAGATACACAAGATGCTAGTGACAACAAAATAGCAGAGGTAAGTACCTTACATTTTAAATTAATAACCAATTTGAAGTCAGTAATTATTCTGCCACGGTACTTTTCCCTCCTCACTGGTAAAGAATAAAGAAAATTCTTCTCGTATTTCCTTGCCTAGTACACTGGGTTTTCTGGGAATCCTTTTAAGTCTTAGCAAAGTACCATTTGGCTGACCTTCGACTCTCCATGTACCGGGTATTAGCTCCCCGGTAGACGTGTGTTCCGAATCAAAAGTACCTGGTGGACAGTAGGATGAAATTGACTGACCTTTCCTAAGAAAATTGTGGAGATAACAGCATCCTAAAACTATCTTTTCTGCTCTTTCGGGCTCAAGAAGCATTGGTTTTCGTAACACCCTGAATACGACAGATAAAATTCCAAATGAATTTTCGACTACACGCCTAGCTCTACTGTGTCTATAATTGTAAATTCGCCCCTGTGAACCTTTCTGTTGAGTGCCTGGGAAGGGTGTCATAATATGCGGTTGCAAAGCAAATGCCTCATCACCTAGAAATACGAACGGTGAAGGTGATGTTCTTCCTGGTAATACTCTCATTGGTGGGAGATTTAAGGAAGACGTTTCAAGTAACTGTTTAAATGCTGTGTTAGCATATACTCCGCCATCAGACAAACGTCCTTGGCAACCTACATTTACATAGGTAAAACAATAGTTAGCGTCAACTATTGCTAAAAGAACTATACTGAAAAATCCCTTGTAGTTGAAATAATCGCTTCCAGTGTTCATTGGAGCTTGTAAACATATGTGTTTTCCATCCATACTACCACAACAGTGAGGGTAATTCCACTTCTGGTTAAAATCTTCTGCAATTTGTAGCCATGCTTCTTGATGTTTAGGCACCTAAAAAAAATTGCTTTACAGTTTTTTTTGTTGTAGGAAGATCAACCAGAGTCACATCAAGAACAAGAAGTGCAAGGCGATAGAGAGAAGTCAAGTCAAAGTCAAGAAAAAACTGCAATAAAAACCATTGCACGTGTTCCTACCACAAAAGGTACCAAGAGAAGAGTGTTAGATACAAAATCCGAAGAAGCTTACACGGTAATGAAACAACTTTCAAGTAACATAAAAAAACGAGATGACTTCGATGTGTACGGTGAATATGTAGCAGGGATCTTGCGGAATCTCAAAAGCAAGTCGGTTCTAGCCTTCGTAAAATACGAAATAAATAATGCTCTCTACCGAGCGGAGATGGCAGACATACCTACAAATACACCTGAGGCATCCACTAGTCCGGCGTCCGAACCACCTGCATCTACTCCATTTTCACCATCTACAACAGACACTGAGGATCAATCATATAATAGACCTGGGTCATCTACCAAGCCGACCGCTATGAATATATCCGATACTTCACCAATTCAAACAGACACTGAGACTCAGTCATACGGAGGCGCAGAAGACTTTACACAAATGCTTCTGAATTTGTAAATGTCCTGATTTTTTTCTATTTGTAACTTTTCTAATGAATAAAGAGGTTTGGAAAAACTCTATGTACTTACTTTGATTTTGTCGCTTAAACAATCGATGAGAGCGTCGCACACTTCTGGCACAATATTCGAAATACTCTGCTTAGAAAATTTGAATAAATAACTTAAACTTTGGTAGGAATCTCCACTTGCTAAGAATCTCAACGTAACCGCCAATCTTTCTTTTACGGGTATAGCATCTCTAAATGTTGTGTCTTTTTTGCCTATTTTATGGCCAACTTTATTTATAAGGTATTCGAAATCAGAACTTGCCATCCTTAAAAAGTTTTTAAAACTACCATCACATTTAATGTCTCCTGTCAATGGGTCTATGTCATCCATTGCTAGATCCTTCAAAAGAGTTGTTCCACTATAATATGTTCCTCGAGCTCTTAACGATGGTCGTACCCAAAATCTTCGTTTAGACTTCACTCGTCGCCTACATAAAATCACGCAAGCTGCTGCTGCCAAAATTACATCTTCTACGTTTGAGGTCATTTTAAATACTACTGTCTCCAATGATAAAATGCGCACTAGTTTTGTTTAATCTTGTTTTGTTACATAGTCTGGATGTCTCTGCTATTTTATAACAAGTTATAAAACAAAGTTAAACAACAAATTTGTTGTATAATTTGTTATTTAACATATTTGGTTACATAGTCTGGACCCGGCTTAAGGTTAGTAGAGCCTTACTGCCTAGGGAGCTTTTACTGTGTAAAGAAAAGCAACAAAGCAACGTGTGAAGAAAAGTTGAGTATTGTGGGGAAGAAGCAGGCTTACTACATCAAAATTTGATTAGAAGTATCTAAAATATTCATAAATTCTAAAATTTAGTGATGTAAAAAAAAATCCCCTCGAGTACCTGCACCTAAAGCCCAATGCAGGGCCGGGGTTCCACGGTCCAGACCCGAATCGGTTCAAATTTAAAGGATACAATCTTTTAAGAACTTAAGAGCATATGATAAGAAAAATCTCTTGATTTTAAATTCGGGTTTCCTAGAAATATTATTTGTGTGGTTAAAATAAGGGTACAAAATTGTATTTAAACCGAAATGGTTATCATTTGCGTTTATTCCAGTAGTGCAAGACGTTCTTTCCGTGTGTTTCTGGCAATTATTGTTCTCGATGTGTTTAACAATTTTCTGAGAAAATGTGGCAGCCGTGAAAATCTGGAATTAACGAGCCTGAAGTGGATGAGAGAGGGGAGATATTCAGATATAGAATAACGGAGGAGAAAGTGAAGAAGAAAAAATCGACGTTGAGGAAAATGTTTCTGATATAGAGTCAATGTACTTGTGAAGAAAAATGAAAAAATGATACGTTTCTATGTACTAATGCAAAAAATTAATATTAAATGTTTACTACTCTGAAGAAACGTGGTAGTGGGGATCGACTTATTTCAGAAACGGCAAACTTATTGCAATTGCCTTACACGACTATTTGGAGAACAATAACCGGTGGTTTAAAGGAACGAAAAGTAAGAACAGATAAGGGACAATTTCGCAAACTCGACCCAGAATGTGAAGCAGACCCTGTTTATGAGTTCTATGATCATAAACAGATACCAATAATTCACAAGGTTTACCAGAAGCTAGGAAAAAAATACTGTTCGTAGATTTTATAGCTAAGAATTAATCTGATTTGAAGCGAAAAATGAGTAAATTTTCCATTAAGCCGCTTGGCTTGCGCATTGAAGAATTGTAACGGTATCTAAAAAAATTACGCCGAGTATTTTCTTTACAACAACAGCCTGAATGGCTTTTCATCAGTTTTCAATTGACTTTTGTGGCCGTTCGGCGAATAACAGCCGCGAATTAGAAACCTCAAGTTTCGTCATGGGGAGATTAATTCACGGCCTGCTCGTCACGTACTCGTTCAGGAACATGAGCGACCGTCGGTGACTGCAACAAAGAGCTCTCAGGATGAATAAACCGGTGACGCGAAACCTCAACGGGATCCGCTAATTTTAACACCTGGATGAGGATGTCGTCGACGGTGCGTGCTGCTACATTATTTGTTTATCCCCGATCGCGGAATGCGAGGCATCCCGATGGGGGCTTCAGCTGGCGCCAGCCATCGCCGGACTTTGAGGAACGTGCAAATAATGCACGCACACTCTCATCGGGATTTATTTCGCTCAGGGACGCACGCTCACGGACGATGCATAATAATAAAATTATAATGCAGGCGTGGAAATCGCGATGTTTCCATTATATTTTTGGTCACAAGGTAGCCGTTGACTTCCGGGGTGACGTGGAAGAGAAATTGTCCGGTTATTCAGAGATTACGCCCACACGTTTCTATAATAATGGTTTAGGTATCCTTCTAGGGCGTACTTACTATGAATGATACAATAATGAATGCTTTCACTGATACAAAGAGATTTTTATCAGACACATTTTTAATGAACCGTTAATCCGTTCAAGTTCAATAGCGATGCTTAAATGGCGTAAAACGTAAGTATGTGTGCTCATACATAATTTGAGATGATTCTCCTATTACTTTTTCTTATCATTTCATATCTATAAATAAACTTAATAATAATCATTACACAACGTAGGTACATTTTGATGTTAACGCGTCTTAAGTCGCACTTTGGGGGTCAATTTGAGAAAATCGATATGCGTCATCTTATGGGTGTATCGAAGACATTTTTCTGAACAGGACAGAACATGAATCATTTGATCAATATTTTATTTCAAATCTTTTGACACGTCAACATTATTTTTGTCGCGCATTTTTAGAAGAAAATTGATTATATGCTGGGCAGATATCATCTTTTTTAATAGAAACTTTCTCATTTTTAAATTTTCTGACTTCTGGTAAAATTACACACATTTTTATGTAAACATCCCATGCCTAAACTCAAGGGTTTTTAAGATACAGGTGTATCCAATACCATAATCTCGAAAAACAATACACTGCTTTCATATATTTCGTCAAAGTAAACTATGAACCAACAAGACATTTAAAATTTTCTTGTTACCTCGTAACCATAAGTAGTAAGCTATGACTTTTGCTTTTGCTGTATATTAAAAACATCTCGAATTTTATCCATTTTATTTTAGAATCGGCTGAAATATAGCCATTGTCAGTAACATTTACAATTAGTATTCAAATAAATTTACAAGAAAATATGACGCCAAAATGGAAGCAAACAGACTTGACCTCAAACAAAAAGTAGCCTACATGTCAGTATCACAAAGGTTTCAATGATCGAATAAACAGTTTAATATGGAGCAACTAAAATTATAAAAATAATCCAAAATGATTAAATTTTGGTCATTTATAATTTTGCATGTTTCCAAAATGTCTAATTTAATTTTAAAGATTTGTCACAAACGTGCAACGAATTTAAATTGTTCAAGCTAGTAGTGTGTTTGTCTAAAAATGAATAGTTAGCAAAGGACAAATTCATTATAACAATATAAGTATTTTTATATTTTTCAAATTGTTTGGGATGTTCGGTTCCTCTAATTAGAAAGGATCTTCGGGTATGTCCGACATGAACAGAATTGCATTCCATTTTGACGTCACATTTTCTTGTAAATTTATTTGAATAATAATTTTAAATGGTACACAGGATGGCTATATTTTAACTGAAAGCGCTTTGCCGATTGTAAAATTTTGTTTTTAATATACAAGAAAAGCAAGAATCTGTCATATCCATTTGGAGAAATGGGTCAGTTTTACATTTTAAGCTACGACCTTTTGAAAGAAGACGGACATCTTGTTAATTTTAACTGTGTTCCTAGTTTTGAATTAATCCAGTTTTTACACATTGTTGAAATTGTAAGATTATTAAAATGCGACTTACTGAGAGGCAAATGAAAAAAGTTCTGACGATGGTTGGTTATGYTTACGCAACAGGAAGTGTGCGATCTATTAAATCAAAAATATKTATTGGGAAAATGGCAGTACCAAAATATACTTGCATGTAAACAAGTACCATCATTACAAAATCTACAAGCGATGTTTTTTGGCAATCAAAATTTAGAGAAAAATATTGTATTTTCGGGCGAGTGCACCTTTCAGTAAATATTCAAAACTATTGTTATTTCTCTTATGTAAACCCCCAATGGATGAGAGATGATCATACTCAATACAAAGAGAACTGGTATCGTAGGTTACAAAATTGTAACTATTTTTTTTAAAGAAAGTTTAACTGGTGATGGGCGATTTATGCAAGACGAAATTATTTCAACTCTTGCAATAGTGTTTCAAGCAGAAGAAAATCCTGACTTATGGCACCACGATCCCACGAGTTGAACCCTCTAAATTTTTTCTATGGGGTTACAATAAAAGTCAAGTTTTTATTAAAAAACTAACAGATATGGACGACTTCAAAACACGAGCTGATACATAATGATAATAAGTCACAAGCGATATTCAGGAAGAGTTTATTAATCCTTTAGCTTATTGCTAGTTTTTTTAACATTTGATAAAACGTATTTAAAATTTAATTAAGTTATAGCAGCATTATTTTCAATTTTCAATTTGATTTACTGTTTCTCGGAATTTTAATATATTTTTTAAAACACCGATAAGTTTAGGTATAAGATATGTTATATAAAGAATACTTGGAATTTTATCAGACACCAGTAAATGGGAAAATGGCCAACATTTTGAGATCATCCTGTACAATCAATTTTATTCCAAAAAATGCGCCACAAAAATAAAACTGATGTGGCAACAAAGATTTTAAAAAATGTACACAGTTTCATACGTCTTGTAATTGTTGTATTTTTGGTTGTCTAATTCTAACAATAATTGTAATCGACACTCAATCGTAAACATCTAACCTCACAATTTCTCACTTTCCGACCCGAATTGAGTTTCGCCTGTGTTACTGATATTTTTGTTTTCCAAACTTTATAAAAACACTAAATTTTGCGAAGCCTTTTCGGTATTTGCAATCATGGCATCCAATCCTGAACAAAAGGGTTTTCGGTTGGAAAATTACTTTCGAAATGAACGGAAAGTAAAAGGAGTTTGGGAATATTCCATTGCACTCTGTTTGTTCTTGCCAAACAAACTCAGAACAAGTAAGTCTGGCCAGCTATCAGCAATATGAGAATTATTGGCCCAATGTTCACTCAATAACATTAGCATTAAATCTTAAATTTTATTTGGTTTTTAAACATTAAATGCAGAAATGTATGAAAACGAAATCCTCATACTATTCATCGAACAACTAACAACTTCATGATGAATTGTAAGACGGTTATTTTTAACAAGATGGTGCACTGCACATTGCACATTACTTTTTTGATGGTCGAATAATGAGCACGAATGCAGCAAATGATTATCCCCTAGACCTTATTTTTTGGCCATATACTAAAAAGATTCTAAAAAGTTCAGGTAATGTTGTTTATACTTCGGCGTCTGTTATGCAGACGATCGCAGTTTTAGAATTTCTGTCAACATAACAGCAGTCCAAAATATATTTCTTTAATGAACACCCGTTACTAATGTCGAACAATAACTTTTCTAATGACACTGGATTTTATTTTGTCATTCAACGCCAACTGTATTAGAGACAGTGAGTATTTTATGAACTGTCCACGTATTTTTCAAATGCCAGCGTTTTACGACTACTGTCTCAATGTATAAAGCTAATATGGGAAACGCCATTATCTACGCCATCGTGATTCACGGAGTATAATAGTTGAAGAATAAACCATGGAATGATTTTTTGCTATATTGTAAACAAGATGTTTAACAATCTCTCCCACACATTAAGTACTACGCGGTTTTTAATTTTCTGAAATGTTCCTTGCGTTATTAGTTTCTGCGTAATATTTACTCAATATACGCTATTATTTTTACGCATCTTTGTAATTAGCTGTCCATTAGTAAAACCTTCAGGCTCTTCCACTCGCTGTTTAATTGCCATAATATAATTGTAAAAAGTACCAACACTGATTAGGTTTTTTTTAAATGCGTAGCGCTTGTAACATCGAACTATATCAAAATGAATTGTTCAAATATAGTTTGTGTGGACATCAAGCATCATACTTATTATTTTTAACGTCTCCGCTTGTACATCTAAATACTATTATTACTGGAGCCTCTGCAAAGGATTATTACAATAGAAATTGCGAAATTCCTTCAAAAGCATGCTTAAAGAAATAACAAAACAATTATTTAACGCGCATCGACACCAGTTTTTCCAACTCACAAGCATAATGTCTCTGTTAAGGTCGTTGACTGTCCCTGAATTATTCAAAACATGTTCGATTTTTTCGTGAAATTCCAACGCAGGCGATCGATGAAAGCAAAACGAAACGACACAGACCTGAAAATGCAATTAAGCCCAATGAGCGTTGTCCGCGAAAACATCGTTATCATAAACGTGAACTGAATGTATGGGTTTTTATTTATACAGTGAAACTTGTAAACGAAAAAATCTAGGAATATATTTCTGATTCGAATCTACAGAAACAAGTTTACCACGACGTCCATTAATAAAGTCCCACATATTTGACTGTGTCAATGTATCCCATATTTGGTAAGTCGGATAGCATCAGTTTGGCGTTCCAATAGACTGACCACGACAACCGTTACCGGTTACATAATAATAGGAGAACATTTTTAGCTGACAAAACTGTAAATCGGAAGAGCCGTTTACCTCTCTGTGGCTCACAATAAAGAAGAACAACAGTTAAACTTCCAAATCCACACGTGTCAAGATTTCATTCCTTTGATGTTCGGTTCGAGCTTATTGATGTTTACAGCGATGTACCCGCAATTTGCTTCCATTTAAGCAGAAATTATTAGTTGTTTACGTTGTAAAACTAATGTGTTATAAGGAACCAGAAACTATGACGGTTTTATGTAATGCGCGCTAATGTTGAAACATCTCAAAAACAACCATTTCATAGGAAGAAGGAGCGGTCAATTAAAGAATTTCGTAGCTCAAATAGTATAGTACAATATATTTCATCGGCATACATAAATGTTTTCAGGCGTCGTTGGAATTAATTACAATACAACATGTTCGTCTACAAGTACACAAAAAAATATTTGTTGAATAATTTTTTATGGCAATTTACTTAATGTGCTTTGGATATGGTATGTCCGTACAAGGAAACTGTCCAGGACAAACCCAAGAAAATTAGGTGCCCTAAATTATGTGTTTAGAATCATCCTGAAGTACCAGCTACGGTATTGTTTTAAATACGAGTTCATTATAGTGTCTTTCCTTATTAGTACCGATGTGTCGAGGAAAATCATTAATAAACCGGACGAGAAGGAACAAGACCCAAACCTGACCCCTGCGGCACCCATTCCAGTATATTCTCTGCAAATAAGTTTTGACACTTCCAGTAAATAGTAAAACTGTTCTCTTAAAAGCATTATTTCAATTTATTAAAATAGAAAAACTACTGGAAGGATAAAAAGCAGCAAAAACATAATAATGCAGATTTGAAATGCCAAATTGGTTACATAACTCTGCTTTTCTCATTAACTCTCATTAATGGTAGTTTCAAGTGAAAATAGGAGGGCAAATGCCGGTCTGCCATGGTCAGTAACTCTCTACCCCTGCCTGATGAGCCCCCAACAGGGCGAAACTAGTCGCAGTGTGAGCGCGAACTGACCAGGGCAGATAATTTATTTCATATGGTAGTTTTGTTACAAAAAACACTAGTTGATGACACAATCATGATGAAGACGATATGATTTACTATAACAACACAAACCAAAAAACTTGATTATGTTTTTGTTATATGGAAGAATTTTTGCCCAGCTTTGAAAAAACCTCTAAATCGCTGAGCAATGACGAGTCTGAATCGTCTGACCTTTTTTACTTACTTTTTGATGCACATTTATTTAATATTCTACAATCCGTTGCACAGATACCCAACTCACAACTTTTCTAGTACATCTGTGTGCTTAGAGAATATACTATCGTCAACTTTCTTTAATACTCAAAACTTGTATCCGTATAACAACGAAAATATTAGGTACATGTTACCATCCTGCAAAATTTGCATTTTTTTGTTTCCCCGTTTTATTTTTACACAGTTGTACATTGGTTTGCATAGGTTTCATCACAGTAAGAATACCCCATAGGGACCTATACGTTTTCTAAATAAACTTTGACAATGTTATATTTTTGTAAATGATATAACTTTGTTTACACTGAAATTTAATTATTGGTTAATTAATAATTAATGCATCGTTTATTTGTGAATACTATGTGTGGTATTCTAAATTTTATATGCTACGAGTATTAGTTTTACATAAACTGTTCTGTCCACCATAAAACTCTAAAATAGTCTTTAAAACTGCAATTATTAACTTATGGTTATTTTTGATGTTATCTACGAGTTTACAATGAGGATCTACAAAGAGAAGGTTACACTTACTTCAGAATACACCTAGGGATCTTTTATGGCCTACAACAGACGGTAAGTTAATCACTGCGATTTTGAAGAGGTGGACAGAACGCTAAAGAAATGTGAAACAAAGTTAACATTGTTCATACTTGAATCAAATTAAAACAATTTAAAAAGTAGCTGGTACTAGATGAGTTACTCGCTAATTGTGGTTGACGTTATAGTTCTTAAACTTTCCTCTCATCACGACAATTTGGAATAGGATAGTAAAGTAAATACAGTGAAAGAAAACTGAAGTAAGCCTGTATACATTCTATCTGCACTGTATCCTGGACAAATTAACGACATTTACCACGCGTTTATTAGTATAATGGAATATCGTTTACTATTTTCCATGATTATCTATATTTAGAAAGTTTTCAGGAATATTTTATGTTATATTACGCACAGAAAAGAAGCACGATACTTACTTAAAAATTACAGAAGAAATATAAGTTTGAGATTAGTAAAATAATATACAACTAAGAAATATACTGCTACTAATGGGGTATACTTTACCAACGTGTTGAATGCACATAAGGCGATATTGGTACAAACCTGAAACAAGAAAAATTAACTGTAAACATGATTACGTATTTACGAGGTCTGATTATTTAATAGTTTGGGTAAGAGATTTATATTAAGAGATAATACACTTAGCAAACTTTGTAGTGTTTGATTGTTCACCATATTACATAAAACCTCCTACAATAAATGAAAAAATTAGTTTCTCATTTAAGATTTGATGTAAGTATATGTACGGGGTATATATTTATTCATTTGGAAAGCAACTGAGAGCTGCAAATGCAATTGTGAAATTCCACAACAAAATATAACTTGCATAAGTGTTGACGTTTATTCTGCAACAAGTACAACAAGCCTTTGCTGCCCAATTTATTCAATTAATGCGTGTCCTGTATTTTGCAACCTTGAAATTTTGTCAGATTTTTGCTGAAACTATTGCTCAATATCCAGTAAGCCGTTTCTTATTTGTTATGTCTTTATTGATACCAATCCATGACAAACTATTTAACAAGACGTATTATATGTCCAGTAAAATTGATTCCGAAAGTTTAATTGCTTAAATCACCTTCGAATGAAACGATCGGACAACAGAATAAAAAACTGTCTAGATAGTGTAACATGTTATTTTACTTTCAGATACTTAAAAAGCCGCCATAAAATTTGTTACAGTTTATAAGTGACAATTTACTTCGAAACATTTTTATTTACTTATAATATAGCCTTCGGGAAGTTGTAAATGGAGAGAGCGTAACTGCTGTGTTTCAGATTGCCTACAGAATTGTGATGCCAGCTTTGGTTTATTCATCTCGCGATCACCTGATGAAATCAAATTTACGTTAACAATGATCTAAGCGCGTCTGTTGGGTTTAGAATTTCGGTTAAGCCCTGCGGCTACTACAAAAAATCCGTTAAAAATTTACCTGCGCATCATCGAAAGGTATGAATCATCCAAAGAATGAACCGCCGATTTCTACAATGCTGCAAAATTTAATTAAACGAATTGTTTTAACGTTTATTTAAACACCTAGGTACTCCAAGAAAATAAATTTTCGCAGAAAAACGACAATTAACTAAAATGCAACACAAAACAAATTAGAAGGTAAAACCAAGTAGGAGAGTGGCAAATGTGTAAACAAAAGGCGAACTACTGTCGAACTTGGCAWCTCTGTAGCCACGAGGGCGGTCTACCTGTTGCTATACTAACTGCTGGTTAGAATTTCTGCCGTGCGAACCTTGATGACTCACACCTGACACGTTCGTAGGGAGGAATTCCACGCAAAACACGCAGAGAATTTAATTATAAACGGTCACCTCACAATCAGCGCGAATAGTATTAGTTAAAATTGCGCGCAATTGTGGAAATCMATGGTGATCGGAGAATCGAAAATTTACCAACGCAACGGAAGTGTTCTGTATGTAATAGGGGTCACTATCGCTTAAAACACTTAAAATACATTAAAGTATTTTTTGATAGTATATTTCTGATAACATATCTGTGGAATTATTTACAAAAATCTCTTAGGAAAGAGATATTATAATCCTTGAGGTAACGACGCTTCCTACATCGGTGTATAGAGGATATTTCTTTTTTCCTCAAAACGAAGGCATACAGTTTTAGAAAACCTTGAGAAAATAAAGAGTTTATAGGTATCTACAATATTATTTTACTCAGTAGTTACGTAATATTCCCAACTCTGATACCGGATACATAAAAAGATAGCAAAAGGAACGACTTTCGACCACCTGTTACGTCCACAGAAATTGACTTCCTTACATCCTGAACTAAAACTAGAGAATTAAATTAACTACAAATAACAGGGCACTAGTTTTTTCGTAGCGTCAGCAAGCGGTATCAAATTCTGTTCAAATATTCAAAGCATTAGTTACATAAACTTTGTTACCATTATCAACAATTAACGCTCAAGATTTTGATGGGCCATTTGAAAGCAGGGAAGAAAGAACTCAAGTCCCTATTATATTCCTAGCACGTGTACATAATGATGGAGGAAAATAATACTAAATTTGCACATTGTTAGCATATAAATGGTAATTACATTACTCTAAACTACTTCCGCAAGTATCTAATTTAAATATGTTATAAAAGTAAACTCCAAAATGTATTACTCGCGGACAGCAAATAGTTCCCTCAATCTGGATTCACGACTATTGCACTTATTAGTTAAGAAAAGAGGCTATTAGTTTTGTTGTGGTGACTTCACAATGTAGTGTGTGATATTGCTAACACTATTTTGTGATTTTACAATCCATATCCTTTAAAATAATGTAATAGCACCATCACAGCAGTAAACTAGTGAGTAGTGACCCATTTGTTATTAGTCACATGTGCCAACGGAGCTATGCAGCAATAGCCCGGCCTAAACTGGGATTGTTTATCACACAATAACTTTTTCATTAATGTTTGACAATACCGGCAAAAATATTGATGGTCTGGTGTAAGGAGATGATTTTGTAATACCTCACAAATATTAGAAAAAAACCTATAGGTAAATCAATTGAGCGAATGGTCAACCAGCGCTGAATTTAAATTTCCTTCCAACAATACAGGAGTTGTTCAGTTTTCAAAATCAAAGTACTCAGGCATTTCTCATTTTATTTGAACAATCCGCAGCTTCCTGAAGAAGAAATTGTAATGTTCGATTGTCAACTAACAGAATGCAACATAAGATTAAATGTAATGAAAGTTTTAGCAAATCAAAAGTGGGGTGCAATGGCTGAAAACAATTGATGCAATCCATAATTAAGGATTACGATTATTTCTAGGAGCATTCAGGTCCAGTCCAGCACTAAGCTTCTGTTGTGAAGCTACAGGATCATCCTCTTTCTCTTCGAGGAAAACAACTGTGCATCATGACATATGCAGTAAAAATTTTGTCAAATCGGAAAAACATCAACTATACATACCTTGCAAATAACGTCAACGAAAAAAAAATCCCTGTAGAAATTCCCTCCTTCCCATCAAAAGGTCTATATAATCCCACCATGGCTAATCCAAACCCCATAAATAGACATTGACCAATCAAAGCATCACAGAAATCAAACTACAAAAAGTTGTTTGTAGAAAAATATGGAAAGTAGATATCAAGGCAACCAAATAATACATATATGTACTAAAGCATCCAAATGACTTTACGGAACTGCAACCCTCTTTGATTGTGTCTCCAGTTCCAACACTACCCAAAAGAAATTCAATTCCAATAAAATAATCAGAAAATCTCAAATACAGATTCGTAGGTTACCGTTGTCTAGGTACCATCGCATCCAAATGCCTTTACGGAACTGCAACCCTCTTTGATTGTGTCTCGAGTTCCAACGCTACCCAAAAGAAATTTAGTTCCAATAAAATAATCAGAAAATCTTAAATACAGATTCGTAGGTTACCGTTGTCTAGGTACCGTCGCATTGGTATTGAAGGAAATTAAAAAGCAGATCACACAGCGAAAAATGTGGCAGAAGACAGAACGAAAGCAGAAGGTTTCGACAGTATTCTTCTTGCCTGCGAGAATGTAGGAAAAATCCATGCAATCCAAAAGAACAAAAATTATATGGAAGAGTACAAAACGGATATACCAGAGTTATTCATCAACACCTAATGGCAACAATTTATTTCCTAAATTTAGTACACCCATACCTATATTAAGCCGGGAATACATCTAACGAATGTTTGCATTCGCTAGTATTCGTTCTCGTTCACAAAGTTGCCGCCCTTCCGTAGACGTTTTCGATGCATTCTTAGGGACCCCGGGTAAACTGACGAACACTTTCAATGTTATCCGTAGCTCAGTTGTTCTCAAGTGACGGTCCACACACATTTACACAGTAGGGAAAATTCCAGTGATCTTCATATTTTTTGGCTACATTTTTCGGGAGAGTCGGGCAAGTGAAAAAAGAATTTAAACATAATAGCCATCCGCAATTTTCTTCTTTATGAGAACAGARCTATCKAGGAACCATCAAATCCATTTCTACTTGTATATAAAGCGTTTATCCAAACAGTTTTTGTTTGTTTTTCATCTTTTTCTCTTTTCGTTTTTTTTTAATTTTGCCGATAACAATATACGAGACACCACTTTCCAGCAAAACGGATTTTCACTCGTATGAATTTTTTCAATATCTTGAAAATAAACTGGACATAAAAACCTTTTCTCAATCAGTGCTCGCGAACTACTGCAAATCTTGCTGACAACGCGAACGAATGCGCGAACATTCGTAAGACGTATTCCCGGCTTTAACTGTAACGAGGCGCTAAAACTTCCACAACCTAGAATGACAGAAACAACAAAAATGAAGTGTCGGGGATGATGAATAAGAAAACCAGGTGAATCCATATCTGCAATAACAGACAGAGAGCATTGAAGATGCCTTCAGCTGAGAACAGTGAAACGTTTAAATCGCAAGAAATTCCTGACAAGATCCGGAAAACCATTCACAACTGTTTATTGACTGTTTATACTACGCTTTGCGACTAACACCTAACAGCACAGATGTAAAATTTTGCAAAATGGAATACGACTAACTATCTTCTACAGCTTCGCGTTTTTCTATTTTTAAGAATATCCCTAACATTAAAAGCTCCCATTGCTGTGAAATAGCTATTAAAGGGTATTATTGGTATTGGTATTATCGTATGAGTGGTACTCCAATTCCCAGCACAGTGTAGATATTGTTGAACACTTGTTTATATCGTCATTTCCCACCTGTTTGCAGTTGTCGTTTTTTAAAGAACACGATAAATTGAAGAATTTTAACACATAAGGTATCAAATTAATCTCTTAAGTGCACTGGTCAGAACTGCGGCTATCTGATAATTGAGCCAGTTCGCTAGTGCTAGTGTACTTCACATATCTTGTAAAAATACTTTTATAGACGAGTTCGTTACATATTAGAAAGTCGGCACTTCTAAGCCAGAATCTGTACCATATAGACAGACGTACTCGGATGTTTGTATGCCTCGTTTTCTACGCTGCTTCCTAGAATCGGCGGACTTATTTACCATATCGCCATAATGACGTTGAAGTTACTGCCACTCCAGTAAGCATTCCCACGAGCAGCGCAACTTCTTTGGATACCATGAATGAATTTAAAAACCACACAACAACCAGTCTGTCTTCTCTGTAAACGCATCTAACGGTCTGCGAGAGGCACTTTTTAAGGAAAATTGTGGGAACAACCGAGAAATTCAAATCGTTAACATTTAACCTCAACAATGTTATAACTCACGCGTTATGTTCCTATATCCAAATAGGGCCAGGTTAATTGGTGTTTTCACGAGGAGCGCTGCTCGCGCACTTCAAAAATCTCCGATTGCATTGAAATTGAATTTAAATGCGAAATCAATGCGTCTCGGAAATGATTTATGATTGTTTAATGGATTTGAATACAGACATTTCGCGCGCCAAGGTTGCAAGCGAGCTTTACGGAAAATGATCCGGCGATAAATTATAATTAATTCTTGTGCGCCAACATATTTGGAAGGCGGGCGTTTTTTGTTGTCCGTGTTGCTTCCACGTGCCTGGCCTTATACGGGATGAGCATCTACATATCGCTGGGTTTTCAATTCCAAAGTGAGCCATACCTGGGTTGCCAGATCTTTTTTTGGAGAACTTTTATGTTGGCCAACCACTTAGCCTTTTCGGATACTTGCACATTCAAAACAAAGGCTAGTCCAAACTGAACGCGAACATATTATATTATGAATAGCAAGTAGACGATTGCGAAGAGACTTACTAAGATACTCAGTCAGTGTCTGTTTTACTTATTCATCAGCAATTTTTCGACCTTTAGAATGAGTTTCGTTTTATTATCCTTTGTCCCTCACTACCGGGGAACATGAACCCTTCTGTCAATGAAAAACTATCTAGTTAAATTTGACTGATAAAGTACTATAACACTATGTAACTTGGATGGTATTCTCCACGAATTAGACCCAAAATTTCATTCTGTTTATAATCAGGTGCTCTATAGCTCACATTAAGTATAGAAGAAGTTGATTATTCTTAAAAATACCCGACAAATGGGTACTCAGGAAAATTATATTCTACATAGAACACTTAGTTATGCTCTTCAGAAACAGTGATGTCATTTCACATTCCCTCAAAAAGAATTGTGTTTACATGCTTAGAAAAATTGTAAGTATCGCCACAACTTTGTGGATTACAAATGCCTGCTCCTTACTGCTTCATTGAGCGCACTGTAACTTCTTGTAATCTTTTCTTTTTCAAATAAGTACATGATGCATACTACTTTATATTTTAGATAGTATATACCACCTGTTTTTCGACATCCGTTTTGTTGCACCGCGTGATTCTTCAAATAAGAAATTACTGGTAGCACTTTATGACGACACTGTCAGATTTAATAAAAAAATAAGGAGTAAAACTGATTTACCATTTTACAATATAGTATTTCATTCCACGTTAAAAAAATTACCGCGCTGTACCACTCAAAACAATTAAAACGAAGCAGTACGCAAAGATGAGCACATACGCTAAAAAATATTTTCCTAAGTGAAAAGGATATCATGTCCCTTCGGAATATATTCAATTACGTTCTATTAACCTTCATAGGACAACATATCAATGTATGTACTTATTTACCGCATATCGCAAACAGTGGCTTACGTTAAGCGATTACTTGCGAACTGTTTAGCGACGTGAAACTATAAAAAATATGTTTATCTGTTCACTGTTCAAGTAAGTTTGTGTAAAAGATAAGATATATCCAACTTGCGACTATTGTTCAACTAGCGACATTGAAAATTGACAAATAGCTTCTGCATGATGTAAGAGGAAAATTCCTTATACCTATAGAGCAATTACTCGTGCATATACGATATAAATTTCCTACAAATCATACATTGAGCTTGTAAGGAATAAATTCTGTAAATGATTCTATAAAGATTATCGTAGAAAATTTGTGTAAAGTTAATCTTATTTCTTTATATGTCCCCTCTTTTTCTAAAACTGACATTTTTTGCCTTTGAGCTATGATGTTATCGACAATTTTTTTATAGTTTTGCCATTTTTTTCAACGAATTTCCGTAGAGTACTTACATTTCAAAATAGTGTTGTCTTGAAGCGAAAAGTTTTCGAGACGGTCGGTATCAAGATTGGTTATGGCGACAGGGTTTGCTCACAAGTAGAATTTTGCAGTTTTTTAGTAACCAATATCCCAACAGAAAACCAATTATACAACCCACCCTTGGCAAGTTCGAGCACAAAATGTTTCAAAGTGGGCCATGTGATAGATCACTCTGAATTGGCGACCACTATTTCAAGATGTTAAATTAAACCTTTTATATAAATATTAAGAAAACACTATAAAAATTAATCGATTACGTTGTCTAAAATTTGGGACGCAACATATATTTTTTAACAAAAAAAGACCGCTACTTAAACAACTACTCGACATATCCAAGCATTACAAAATTTATTCATTATATTATAAAAGCTTAACTTACATAAATTGGTATAAAGCCTGATTTTGATATGATTTTTATATGAACCTTGATGTTACGGTACTCAATCACAATTTACACGGAGTCAAACGGCGCCAAAAATGATTTTCTTGAAGTTTACGGTCACACTTACAGAAAAAATTGAAATATTACAATTTGCGGCTTTCTATAAGTAAATAGGCACCACTTAAACTATTTGGAAAGCTCCTTAAATCTGCATTTTGAAATCCCATAGCAATATAAACTAACATACTATAATGATACAGTCTATGGTGTAGTGAAGATGGATAAGACATGCATTCCTTGTCTGCTTATAAAACCTTGATAAAGATCTATTTTCTTTCCTTTTTGGCAGCGTAAATTTATTATACCGGCGTAATTACTTAATACTTCCATTTATTTATGTGACAGAAGTTTCAGTAAATTCACCAATAACGGCGAAACGATTGTTTAATTTGCATTAAACTCGTAAACTGCAAGTAGCTGTGAAATGTGACTAGGTGATACGAGACAAAGTTGAGTATTAAAAAAGGGGGCGCAAAATGTAAGGTTTTGCGAAAGGCGAATTCAGTAACTGTTCATGTAGTGCAGTGAAGTAAAGAACAGACATAAAATCTAACCAAACAGTCGGTACAACTATAACTCCACCTCATATTTTATGCGTTCTATTAAATCAATATTTGCTTCCAAACAGCTCTGTACTCTTTCAGTTAAGAAATGGGTGATACAATTGAAAGGAAAAAACTCCAATATTGAAACAGCAGAGAAGACAAAGAATGATATCTAAAGGCATTTATAAGACGGATTGTTTATGAGCATGATTTAGTCGCTGAAGGTGGTCAATATAAAGCTTTTTATAAACAGTGGTACAGGAAATCAATATATTTCTCATTTACACCTAATAATGACTCGAATGATGGTAAATGTCAGTTCGCTTAAAACGAATTAAAATTATCCAATTCTCTCCAAAACTGGAAATTWCCTAAGCTACCAATTTGARAATTCATATTTTTCTGTAAAAGTAGCCGTTAGCGAAATATTCATGAAAAGGCCTTAAGGGCACTTACATCGATGGAGGTTTTTAACACTTTGTATTAAACTATAATATCAGAGGGTTTTCCATCGTTATTTCCCAAGTTCATTTTCAATGAAATCAGGTAATTCGAAGAAGGATGAATATAATTCCGAGAATCTTGCACTTTTCCACTTGCCTAAGCTCTGCGCTCAAGATTACTGTCGCATCGAGCCACGCTCCTCTGTATATACCCGCATAATCGGCGGCTCTCAATGCAGGGCAATTAGCTTTAATTAACAACGACGGGTCCACGATTTCAATCACGTCCGTGACAACTCTTCCCCGCAGCTAGTTTTTACATGGACGTAAAAATTAACACCAACGACTTTCATATTCGAAATCGCCCATATCATCGCCCGCTTCCTACAGAAGGAGGCTGCTGCCCGCGTCGATGTGCCAGTTTCTAAACACAACGCCAGGGAAACATCGGATTTCGAACATTATTCAACTCCTTCGTAACGCGTCTTTATCTTGAACGTGCAACACCAAAATTAGTATGTCGGGCTATAACGTAATGAGGCTAAAGAAGGAGGAAATTTACGATGCTTTGTTAACGCAATTGTTACACGTAACGAACGCGTTTTTCACAGTTAGTGACCAAGCTGTTACCGAAATCGGGCTGAATGGGGGCAAAGCTTGTGGCCGATTTCCTTAAAAGACAAAAAGGGCCCGTGTCGCTGCTTGATTTCGACTGAGCCGTCTGGACGGTACGGCCCCACACCAGTTTACGTAATTTGTTATGCAAGTGCTAATCTAGTGCAATTTATTAGTAGATAGGAAAGTAACACCGATAAATTCCGGTGCATTTTGCACGATTAGGTTCCTAACTCGTTCACAGGAGAGTTTCACAATCGCCTCCGCAGATTCTGCAATCTTGCGAATTTACAAAACTAATCGAAATGCACTTTAGATATCCTCAATAACTTAAATGGGAATTCAATGTTAACCTGATTCAAGCATTTTTGAATCGAATGACTAACCTACGTTTTAATTGAATAGAGCATACAAGACACATTAAATGTAATTTCTTGGAAGAAAATTCGCTACTAATATACATGAAAACATTACATGATTTAAGATAGCAAATTACGGAAATAACTATTTGCTCGCATTTACTCATTTCCTGACCAAACTTAATCCCCTATCACTAACTCATTTTTCGATTCCATCTCCAGCTAAATAAGCTCTAGTTTTAATTTGATATTAAATGTTTTGCTCGTTGATATTTTTGTTAATATTTGTGGCCGCGCAGTTCGCAATGCTAGATTGATAATTAATGACCACTTAAGATGCTAGTTTTATTTAGTAAGCCTTATTTAATATATTATTTAAAAATGCAGTTATGGCTTCTTTCTGTTTTGTTCTGATTTCAATCTAGTTGGCCATGGAGAAATGAAATATTTTTATTTTAAACTTTACAGAACAAAACATTCAAAAACTTTTAATGAATTGGTTGAATGTTATTTCTGTAACGCAGTATTATTAAGTATTTACACTTGTTGAAAAACTCAAATAGGGCACATAACAGTTAATTGCAAATAATGTTAAATAAGACACCATTACTATCAACTCAAGTATCGCATCGCATCAAAACAGAGTTAATCTTTTGTAATAGACAGCCTATCGAGTCTCATGGAAGCTTCTTTAACAGCTTCTCGAAAGTCTTCTACTCTTTCATAATTTTGGGAGAAAACTTTGTTTTGATTATCCCCCTAAAAAAGATCGCGAGATCGTGGAGGCTGTGGAAGTGGTCCGTTTCTTCCAACCCACTGAAGCATTGCGTTAAAAAAGCATCAAAAGTATGTGGAGTAAGAAATGTTGGCCCTATGATGCCACACCAAACATTAAACCCGAATTTTAGTTAGGACCTTCGCTGTTCAACATGATTAGGATTGTCCTGTACCTAGAGATGTTCGTTATACCCAACGAGCATCCCGCAGTTTGCGAATCGTGTTTCCTCACTCCAAAGAACTTTTAATTAAAATTATGGATCGACATATTCTTAAACCATCCGCAGGATTATATGCGACTTTCACAGTTTACAGAGTTTGTGAAACTAATAATGTGTATCGATAAAATGCGCATTTTTGACTTTTACGTCTGTCGCAACTTGCCTCGCTAACATCGACAGATTTTGAAGCACGCAAACAAACACATTTGTTTCCACAACTTCATGTATTTGATCTGAAGTCTTTAGTCCTTTTATTTAGTGAAGAAGCCATAAATTCCCAAATTATCGTACAATTTCTTAAATGTAGGAAAAGAAAGAAAACCAACGGTCATAACATTCTTTTGCAGCTTGGATCTTGAACAGTTCGTTAGAAAAAACCTACTTTTCAAACTAAATGTCAAGATATAAAACATTGACACGCTGACACTTAATACATCTGTTTTCATTTGTCCCATCACTAACTACATTGAAATCAGAATAATAAAATGACCATAACTGAAAATTTCCCGGTACAAGATATCGTTGCAATCTCAGGGTCTAGAGAAAGACCTCGAAATCTTAATTTTGGAGACTCCTATGCGTGAAGACCAAAGTTTTATATTATATTATACATAGTATATCATATGTTCCACTAGCATAATCTTTAAAGACTCACAAGTAAGTTTCTAGTTCTTTGCTAGATATTATCAGCATGTATTTTAAAAGTTTTTATTTTTTACAATTAAGGAAGATCTACATCCCAAACGAAACAACAAACCAAACAATTTCTTATTGAAACGTGTATCCTTGTATTTTTGGTTTCAAATTGAGTAAACACCGCTATAGATTTTGCCATAAAAATTAAATATATTTATAGATTAGATATTTCTAGAACTCCATACACTGCCTAATTATCTATTAATTAAATACTGTATATAGAATTTGTGAATTAAAGCGACTGAATTTTAAGGAAAGTTTACCAATTTTTTACAAAGTATCTATGCAATTCTCGTAAATGTAGGGACAATCTTTTGTAAAAAAAATTGTTGAAGCAGATACTACGTTTCTTCCAGCCGTATTATCACGTCGTTTAAGACAATAAAAGTGAGCCCTCTTAAATTGTTATGCATGTAAGAGCAACAGGACATCGAAAAAATGTTTTTATACCTTTAATAACAGTCTGATAAATATAATAAAATAACAAAAATTAGGAAATATATCCAAAATATTATCAAACAGAAAGAGATTTTACCAATTCAGTAGAAATTTATATGAGAATACTGTTCGTGACCACAACGGTTTATTTAGATAGAAAATTTATAACAAAAGTTTCAAAACCAGACTACAAATGGGTATATTCTTTAGGTGCCAGTTAATCACAATTTTGCTTAGAAAGTTGTACAAACCTCCATTTAATCTAGAGCTTTCTGTCTAAGCAACAAAAACACAAGAAACAGTAACTGCACCCTAACTGGAATATGCAAATAAAAGGCCTATTCATTAACAGGCTGAAAAGACGCAAATGACACCGTTAGGTAACGAAAAAATCAGCACAAATTATGCATTACACCATTCAATACCGAACTCCAATTATGAGCTAGCGTTACGGAATTTGCTGTTATCAACAGGTATAACTAACATTTGCTGGGACGCTTTGTGAAAGAAAATTGTTTCAAGGCGAAATTCTTTGTTCTGAACCGTATCATTACAGGAACATTTCAATGTCAAACGCGATAAGCGCACACACCAATACAAAGATCGAGCCGGCACAGGTTGTGCTAAATACGCAATCTAAAAATGTAGTGGCTGACATTTAGTTGAATTATCGCAGCAATTCGGTGTTGAAATTGGTTTACAAAGTATGCGAGGCTAAAATGCTGATAAAGCTGATAAAATTGATATCATGCATACAAGTAATAGATAGTTAGGCTAAACATCAATTTACGTATGTAAATGAAAAACAAATATTTAAATGCGTTTTTATATCAAGGACCCGGGTGCCCATTTATCTACCCTTGGACTAATAAAAACTACAAAGGCTCGCCACTAAAAATAATCAAGGAGCTCTTTGATAAGATTAATACCAAATAGCACCTTGCTGCAATTTCGCTTTCTACATACGCCCAGAAAATACTCAGAACCTACATCAACACACAAAGGTCGGAAGCCATTTTTCCCGCATAGCCTGGAAAGAATTTATCCTTTGTCGGCCGTTGCTCAACAGCCAACTCTAGACATTTATTACTGCTCGACCATACAATACACACAATTAACATTACAATCGGACAAACAATGAGAAAACGCGTATTCGCCATTCAGAGTGCGTGGGTAGTTGCGAAACGTACCAACCAACTCAAAAGTGATCTAATAAAATGCAACAGACGACGCAACAACAACGAAAATATACTTTCACTGGAGCTGCCAGTGGAATACTAAAAAATACGACGTTCTTCGCCTGTCAATACCGCTGACAAAAGACCATAATAGAAAGTGGGAAGCCGCTCGTAAGTAGAGCAGCCGTTGTGTAATTATTGAAACAATTTCGTTTGACCAGTAATGTCTATTACACTAACACTGATTTCTTCTCCTCGTGATTAATGTATCGAGTATTTCGATCCAAGATACGATCCTTTGTATTTTCCAATAACTTCACGTGCAGCAAAAGCTTTACTCCTCGCAAAATTACGCTTTGTCAAAGAAAATTATAGTGCATTTCTGATTAAGTCTGTTAGATGTGTAAGATACCCAGACAAAAATACATTTTTAAAACAACAATTACTTTAGGTGTCCGCTCCAAAAGTTCGGCGGTACTGAAAATATTAATTTTCGGCAAGGAGAAGCTTGACCAGAGCCACAAAATCTACACAAACTCGATATGTGTCAATATATGAGAATGTAATTCACAACCCTACTCAAATTAATAATGCCTTACGAGAAGCAGCTTAATGCAGTGTGCGACACTTGATTACTCTCAGGTAGTGGTATGGTAACATTTGAATACATGATAACTCTCACTCTAAATAAGTACACTCTGAATATAAAAATAATTTAAACTTAGTATATATTTTGAACTGCATGTTAATATCTGGTATATCCTTAATTTTCAATTACAGCTAGCTAGTCGTTGAGGCAAGGAATTACATAAATTTTCTAGAAGAATCCATCGGATTTCTTCCAATCAGGCCTTTATAGCCGCCATTAGTTTGTTTCTATTATTAAATTGTCGTTATTCAACACAAATGTGCCTGATTCAAACGGTAATATTATAATCATCGAACCTTGTTCTAATCAGCTGTGATATATTCAGTGGCGCGTTATTATGTTGAAATGTCAATTCCTTGACAGGAAATGAAACGGCGTCAGTCTGCATTTGAAGTAATAATTGTAAATGCTTTTGGGCAGTTTGTCGACCTTCTAAAAACTCTAGCCCAATGGTCCCTAGAGTAGAAATCGCCGCTCAAATCATTACTGATCAAATTACTTATTGGATTTTTGCATTTTTCTTGATTTAATGCCGGCACTCACAGGGAAGCACTTGTCAGCATGTCTGGTGTTAACTTCAGTGACAATATTCTCAATTCGCTTGAATTACTCTAAAATCTATATAAACTCATCTAAACAGATATACAATTTAATTACAGATAATTTTATCGTTTCTACCTATTTACGACTTTCTAAATCGGTAATCGAAAAGCAAGAACCTGTTTTTTGCACGGAATTGACTTGATTGTTTATATTTGCCGTTACAGGTAAATGAATACAAACAACATATAGAAAATTTTAAAAAATCCTGTCAAATTGAAGTCCCCCGCTAGATTGTCGAAATCTTCACATGCAAAACATCCATACTCTAACAATACAATTCGAATACTTTGCCAAATCTCAAAAAAGAACATCTACAAAATTTCAGTAGCAGCAATTTAGCTTTTTGATGTAACACAATCCATTCCAATACAATTTTATATGTACGCTTTAGATCAATATCCGGTTAAAAACAACCACGATCTCCAGTGCCGAACTGAAAATTATCTCGCAGTGTGTTACAGTACTGCCTACGACTAATTGTGGTTTCTATAACAGGTAATTTGTCCATCCTTGTAAACCACATTTCAATTACATCTTATTTTTTAATTATTGTCATAATTTATGACACTCTTTCAATATTAAATAAAGCAAGTACGGGCGCTGCATGCCAAAAAATTAGTTAATTTCTTCGGATGCACGGTAACTTAGTTTTCTCAAAAAAGCAACAAAAAGATAAATTGGAAGCAAAATGGTATGATAGGAAATGATAGGAAAGAAGCACAAGAAACGAGTATACTGGGTTAATTAAGTCTTACAATGAGAGAATTTATTAAAAATTCATAGACCACCAATGGCTTGATCTTGAACACTCTAGGCGACGAGGTTCCATTATCATCTAATTATAAACTTCAAGAAGTTCACGGAATGAACACTGGTTTGTGTTCTAACTGGATGTAATGTACTTGACAAACAATAAAAAATGAAAATAGAAGTGATTTATTAATTCACAATAATTAGGTACACATTAGATTCGCTTGAAGTAACTATCGCATAAGTGGACAAACTGGAAATACGTACACGAAACAACTTTTAATAATAAGCGATGTTTTGGTGACTCCTATTGTGAATTATTTTAGCGAACAATGAACTCGATCCCTTTTTACAAATGGTTTTTTTCTTATAGCTATCTCGAGACGGACTTTCGTTCACACAGCCGTTGTTCGCGACTAAATATTTACTTCCGGTTTCATCGCAGCGTGAACGCTAACGGAGATTGCACTCACTTCCTCGTCTAAAAAAGAGCATCGAAAAAGGTCCAACATGCTCGCAAATGCGAAGTAAATACGTCGATCTGCAGAATTTGAAAGCAAACGCTTTCTCGCGAGCATTTTTCCTTTTTCTGTTAAACAGTCAGTAGGCTGAATGCCCTTCGATTGAATTGCTGGTTACAAGAAACTGCTATACGTAATTCCATGTAATTTAATACAAATAATATAGTGCTAGGCAATGGATACTAGAAAACTAAGATTAAAACGTGGAATCAAAGACTGTTGTCTAGTCACGATCAGCTAATGATCTGTAAACATTGAAAACTCTCAATTAGGAGAAATCATTGTTTTAGTGATGCTAGTTTAACTTGTAAATAGCATTCAACAATTCGAATGCGATAGTAATAAAGCATTTCAAATCAGTATCGCAAACAGAAGTGATGTATATTAAAATCTCTCATTTTTTACAGTTATCGAACTTTATTTTACATACACAGGCTACAGGTCACTTCCTTTAGGAAATAGTTCCCGTTAAGGCAGCTAGGTGGCTTTGTCATCATGTCAGTGTAATACTGACAGATGGCATTGCCATCCTAAATTCTTACTTTATTTTACATATTTTACAAGATCAGACATTATGTTGGGTATTGGGAATAGTTCACTCAGTTAATATGAAAAAAAAGTTTCAAATCGTGGTAGTAACTCAATGATATACAAATAATATTTTTTGCAGGAAATTTACCACAACTTAATATTTTGTGACTAGTTTATGTAACGCTCTTATTGTAATGTATATTGGTATAGCCTCCTCTTAATTAATATAATTTATCAGTATTTATTTACTCTAATACTACTTCGTTGATACAGATTAGAAAACTTTTTGGTTATTACAGAGTTGGCGCATATATTTAATATCAGTACAGTTAGTTAAAATTTCCTTTTGTGTCACTCGCAATAAGCAAAAATTATCATTTAATAGTCATTAGACATTTTAACAAGCCGTCTTTTTAAGAGTTTCATCGTCAGCAAAAGATGAACATACTTTTTAAGGCTGAAGGCTTAGTTTTATTATTTATTCGTAGCTATAACATAACAGTTAAGTTATTCTACACGTTGTCCCAAATTCAAAAAATGAACAAAAAAATCTATACATTTTAATTTATTGACAGGTACAACAGACTGAATATTTACTAGCGATATTCACTGAAGAAAAATATGAACACATGCTATGTTATGGTCTTGTCTTCGGCTTTTTCTTCATAGAAAACGCCTACAGTTTAATGTTGCAGGTTTCTGTTAATTATAAGAAGTTTAACACCTAGTGGTACGTTTCCACGGGAAAGTATAACCCTTAGCTGCGGGGTATCTACATTATTTCTTACTATAGTAACAGACGCTAAATTTCGAACATTAATTTATTCCTTTTTTGCTCGTTAAACTAAAATGTTCGTTTTGAGCAGCTGTTGGGACTGTTCAAACGCTTGAGCTTCAAGCACGTGATATATTCAGATAATATGATGTTATATGTTAATTTTTAACAAAACGTTCAAGTTCGAAAGCACTCGAATAAAGATTATTTATTGTATGAAAAAATGACCATTTATGAGACTTCTCATAAGCTAATAAGCTGGTGCAAAAAAATAATTTCCTGCAATATACTACACGATTACTCTACATTCCATATAATTAATCAATCATTAAACAAACATTTCAGCTCATATATGCCTCTTATGTTTTAAAATACAGTAAAAATGTGCGCATGTATTAAGTATTTATCAGCAGGAGTCAGCTTAGAAACGGCTGGCGCCTTGTTCAAAGACGCGATTTCAATACTTATTATAAGACCAAGGTTTCTTTATAAGCAGCGCGCCCTTGATATGTTCATCAAACGAAATTTTGAATCACGACTGGCTGTAATAAGATCGTTGACCATGCAAACCTTCACCTAATCCGCAAGTTCATTTCTACTTCCGGTCTCCTAATAAAGTACAATGAACGGCAGATTCTATTAATGTAACGTAAGATATTGTACGACTTCATTCTGCGGAAATTAATTCGTCATTTGCTGAGAAAGAGAGGTTAGTTTCTTTTGGCTTTATTTCTGTTGCAATTAACTATCTGCATTGCAATCTTCTGCCACCGGAAGACATTAAGCAAGATAAAAAGCAACATAGGCAGGAAAATTAACATAACCCATAGCCATTATGATGAAAATGCCTCACTATCAACGAAAGCGCGTATTAAATCAAAGCGCTAAAAGTTATCAACTGGAAAAACCATAAGCCAACACATAAAACAACTATGTATATTCACACGTTCACAGAAAAACGACACCGCACGCAACGGAACCTGACTCAAAGGTGCATATATATGAGTTTTCGTTTCTGTTACACCTCAATGACGTTTCCATTAGCTGCCTCCGCTGCTACTGGGACAAATCGGTTGGTTGCAGTGAAAGCAGCGAGCAATTTAGAATTCAGGACCAAAAAACGGGTTAGTTCTCGATGAACGTCCTTTTCTCCGTGTGAGACCGTCTTGTTGCACCGAAACAACGTCATGAATTTTTATACTTCCTCTCGAGATAGCCGAAGCAGACATCCGGTGGGGAACTGGGAGCTGTCAGTGGCGGGCGTTAAATAGATAAAGAATTAAATAAAATTGTATTATTTTTTTTTTCATCTAGTTAGCAAAGGTAGAAATTTTAAGCCTTGCAAAGAACATATTCGTAGTGTACTGTATACTGGCCAAAGAATATATTTTTCAATAACCACATAAAAAAATAAAGTGAAGATACTGGAAATGAAACGATATGGTACGCAATTTATGGAGTGTATATATTGTATTATGATTACCAGTAAAAACTGCTACCCAATTAGACTAATGTGACTATTCGGGCAAAAAAAACGCTCACAGCTTTAGAGAAGATAGTGAAAAGCTTACAAATGTGGAAAGAGGGCACTATCCAGCTTCAGCGATAGTCTTGTAGTATGCATTATGAGGAGGTCATTCAGTTTCGTTTTTATGATGAGGGGGTGAAAACACTAGCAGCCAATTACCAAACCAACGTTTTAGGAGAGGTGCTAAAGTCTTTGACTGATAGCATGTTTTGCTATTAGACAATAGTGTCTTCCAACAAGACTTAGCACCACCTCATAAAGCGAAAACAGTAGAACGCCTGTTGCTACTAAATTTACCCGGTTTTATCGTCTTCTGGAATCGCGACCTCTATTTATTGGACATTTTAGAGAAAAAAACCTACTCTGAAAGCCGGAGATGAAGAGGGGGCATATTGAGTAAATTGTTATTTTTTATCAACTTAAAATAACTAAGGATAAAACAGAATGGAACTAAATCAATTTTCTTTTTACCACAAAACAAACAGCTTCATATTAGGGGCAGATATAAAAAGTTAACCTAAGAAAACTACGCAATTAATCGAAAACTCAGAAATCAACATTAAGATCTCAAGCGTAGGCTACAATTGTTTAGGTTTATGGTACGAGCGATAAAAATAGTTCGCCCTGAGTCAAAGAAAAAACTTTACTTGAAGGTCAGGTCAGGTCAGTGAAATGTATGAAACTTCTGAGGAAAAAAACGCACAACTTTAGGATATTATTCATTTGTTTTAATAGTCACAAATGTTAGTGAAAATCAAAAAGAGCCAGCTAAGCTACTATTTTTTTTATATTTATATCTATTGTTTATAAAATACGCATTTCCCAAAAACAGTCATATCCTCAAAAGTGGGACAGTTCGAATCCTTGGCTAAACCTACTATAACGTCATCCATCAGTTTTCCTAACAGTTTCTTCTGGGAACTTATCGCAATGACAATTCCATTGTGGGGCGCATGTGTTTTGATACAGGATGAAAATTCCTCGCAATTCAGTTGATCAGTATTGGCATCCGTGTATATTTTTGCTTAGCCATTGTAGTTGCCTCAAAAACGCAAAACTGTACGTTCTTAAATCTTGAGGCATCTTGATAAGTTTGTGCACCCGCAGGTCTGGAGTCCTTAAATATCAAAGGCATATCTTAGTTACCTATATTTTGTGAGCGACGCCGCGGTGTGCGGTCGCCTCTAGCAGCATCGCGTTATGCTTATTATCAACCATTTGGGGTAAACCTTTTTTTGTTATTGATTTTTTTTTGTAGAAACTCTCAAGCTAATTAAACCTCTTTACACTTGCGCTGAAGAACCCTCTCAGCATATTTCAGTTCTGTAACTGTTCATTACAGGTGTCTAAGATTTCCTTATATTAAAATCTTTTAATAAATACCTAATTGGATTTTAGTCGTGTCTTACTGATGATGATGCTTTTTTATCAAATACTCCACGAATCTGTTATATTCTTGATAAGTCGCCCATCTAAAATTTTTGCTGTTTCACATTTACCAACTTTATTCCGTTGTAAACCGTACCTACTTAAATGTTGCTTTTCATTCTTTTTGTTCACATCTCTAAGTCTCATTTGGCACGTTCAATGAACGTATTATTGTATATTTTAACAATTTTTGTAGCATTCGATTCTTTAACAAAATGTAACTGAACTATAGTACAGCCCATTAACGGCAAAAAAATATGCAGCTAATCTTCTATATGTCGCAGTAGCGTATACTGGGCGTCGCATTACTTTAAGAACCCGGTGTACTAGTATATTATTTAGTAAATAAAAAATTTAATTATTCTTAGTAAACTTATGCCTTTTATTTTATATAAACAAAATTATAATTAAAACACTATACACATAGAGCTGTTCATTATCGCACTAGAACGGAAAACAGGAAGTATCCGTACTGTGACGTTATATACAGTCATGAAGAACTAAAAATATTTAAAGGCAACTGGATAATAATGACAGCCCAGAGTAAATTCCTGCTGTAGAGATTACAATACAATATGAAAAATATCTCCATCTAATTACGAAATTTCTTAATTTTGTGCACACCTAGACAGCGAAAAATTGCTTAAAAGAAAAATCTACCACCATAGCGAGAGGCTTACTGAAGCAAGTTACAAAAAGCGCAAAATCTTGTTAATGAACTTCACGTTTATAATAAATACATATCTTGAAATGACCAAAGCTTCATTTCGTACAACCACTAATGGGAATGTACGCGCCACTGGTAATTATTAACAAGAATTTGATAATTAAACTTCCATTCCCGGCTAAATAAACCAATTACGCACGATCAAATCTACTCCTTTTAATAAAGGCAATAACAGGGGCGTCGGAGAATAGGTGTTATAAACCATGTTCTCACGATCCTGTGAACTTTTCTGCTCGGCAATTACCACAAGAGGCGATAAGAATTCAGTACGGCCTAAATCCAGTGCGCGCGTAATTTGCACACATGCTCAAGAAAGTCGAGAGAGAAAAATCGACATCGCTTTTTTCCTAGGAATCGCCTATTGTTTGGAGTGCCTATAATAACACCTCTGTTACTTCCGTTAGCCGTTACGAAAGTTTGGAGAGGTGCTAAGAGCGGAACTTTGATTTTGCCCGCATGAGTTGCGACATTATAATATTTTAGCGCGATTTCGCTGTTTGTATTTAATATACGTTGGAGATCTAATGCGGAATAAGATGCAAAGCCGACTACATACTTTTGAAATCGGTGTAAAGAAGCTTCAGGCGTGCAAAATACAAACAAACGAATGTTTGATGTAATCGTAAAAATCCTTGAACTGCCTCAAAATTTTGAAATCACGACGAAATTGCGGAACCGCAATTTGCGGTGATTGCATTAGTAAGACCTATAATAAAGTCAAGTTACCACACTGAGAACAACAATACTTTTTGTTGTATGTAGAGCGAAGGGGAACGAACACTACCTTGATCTTCGTATCCGCTTTTCTCATCAATTAACGCACGAATTTATAGTCGCTAAATAGACGTCACTCTCGGGTACACCCAGTTTTCGTTAGGTATACTGATAACGGTTCACTCCATTCAAATATAATGGAAGCTTAATTACTCCTTCCGGTTTTTTCCGTTACGTCCTTGTAATATTCAGTGTCAACCTCTGAAAGGAAGTACGCGTCCGTTGCCGAAGTGTTAGAGGATTTTTGGTTGTCTGGGACAAGCCGTGTGTTCCCAAAATTTAATGAAGCCGTAGAATACAGTAGGGAGTTGCCAAGGCAATTTGTAGCCAAAAAAGAACAAAATATGATGTAAACTTACTGCCTACTGGCGCTTTAAATCTCAACAAATGAAGCGGTTTTAAGGTCTAGCTGTTAAAAAATTCGTCTAGATTCAGTACAAAAGCTTCACAATAGTACTAATAAGCTGTTAGTCTAGTTTCAGCAATTTATAGTAACCAAGATCGGACGACCTCACTGATCAATCCATTTCTTTGAAAATAATGGATTAACACACTGGCTACCTTGAATTTACATGCATAGTGACACTACTTCCAATAGCGCTGGAAGTTAATTTAACGAAAACCTAAATAATGAGCAGCTCTCATGGATTCTTCTATTCTGCATGCTCCATTCAAATGTTCAAAAATAATTCCACACTACAGGCTACATTAACCGAAAATCCACTTTGGAAATAAGGTATTTCTTTAGTAAAGCCTTCTACATTATCGACTATAAGTTAATGGTAGCAAAACTATTTGTTAGTGATGCCAGTACAGACATTGCATCTTTTATCCACACAGATAAATCTTCTGGCTTATAGCAAGCGCGAGAATATTTTGTGACAACCAGTAAGTCGCCATGTTGTTTATTTGTAGGGCAGCGAGTCTGCGCAGTAACTCGCAAGTGTGGCAGTTCCTGTTATTTGTTACGTTGTCATGACGTTCCCGTATAAGCGCATGCGTCTAGCCCTACATGCGCGAGGACCATTTATCACAAAATCCTAGCATTGCTTTAAACTTCCAAGTAACTAAGTATTTCTGTGGATGAGAGAGTGTACAAACTGAAAATGATTATCCTCGTAAACTTACAATGTATAAGGGTGCATCTCAGAAAAAAGGTTCTGGTATCTTAGGATCAGGTGTATGACTTTTCTATCCACCCAATTATTCACAAATAATGTATTCGTGAACTAAATCAAAATCTGTGTCCAAGCAGGTTGATATTAAATCTAATAAATTTGTAGCAATGTGTACTGTATCTGGTCATATGTGCAAAGCGTTGACTTTACCGCCTTCGTGCTCAGAGAACGTCGTTATTGAAATCAAAAAGGTGTGCTATAAATCTAGACTCAAATCTTGAATAGCTAAGTATTAAATATTTATATAAATGCAAATACGTTCTGCCTAAAGCTGAAGTTAACTAAGTGCATGCTATTATTGTAGGACTATTTTATATTGCAGTGATGTTCATGAATAATAAGTGGTACAGAAATTCAAAATATGGTTGAGGCGATCCAAAATGTTTGCACCACATTTGTAGTCATACATATCTTGAAGATATATTATATTAGAGAGAATATGCCAAAAATAGATTACCAACTTTTATACTTATTTGAATGCTGGGTAGGGTGAAAATATTTGTCCATTGTATATTTAAGTACTTTTAAACATTTCTATTGTGTGTGTGTTTTACATTTGTTGCAGCGTATGTATTCAAGGACACTAAATACAGCTAGCTGACACCATTCTCGTCTTGTGTATAACTATAATGTAAAATGTGTAGATATGAATATGTAAGTAGCTGTTACACTTGAGTTTAAACGTTTCTAACTTGAAAATGCCTTGGATAAACCTAATAAGGCAGTCATGTCATGGTACACCCTGTAGAAGTCAGGAATTTATGGTCATGGTCTATTCAAAAGCAAACCCTTGTACGCCGCTACTGGAAGAGACACGATAATTGTAATTACAAATTTTAATTGGGCTGTACGCCACATAATTAGAGCTTCTGCGCCAAGCAAATAAATATTTTAGCAGGCACCCAAGCGCAAAAACAGAAACTACGGAGTTATACCGCCACATGAAGACATTACGAAAGTAATTTTTAGCGGAATACACGAATTGTACCACATAGACAAAATTAATGAGTTTTGAGAAATAAACCATTATACAGTTTTTTTTTGTTTGTACTGAAGCTAGCAAACGATGCCACAAGTTAAATAACAAAAATGTTTGTAAAAAAATATAAAGTGATTTTTAACAATTAACCCCCCATCCATAATCTCAGCAGAATTCTACATTAAGACGAGGCTTCTTGGAACTGAATTCCTTCGATAATCAATGAGGAAACGGGTTCTTTTATTCATCATTAGCCGGGATATCCCTATACAGAATTTGTATTAAATGTCCCCACAAATAAAAATCCAAACTGGTTCATTCTGGACTCCTGGCAGGGCATAATATTGGACCATTTCTTCCATTGCACTGATTTCCAAATTTCTCGTTTAACCAGTTAGTAACAATACGAGAATAATCTGCAGAACGATCGTCCTGCTAAAAAATATTCTAAGGAGGTGATTAAAAGTCTTCTTATCTTGTGTTTAAATTTTTGACAGATCCAGTGGCTAAAAACTTTATTATCAATTTTTTTGGTTTCCATACTACAAAATAAATGATGAAGTCTTAATAACAGATTACTGGTTTCAGAACAGAACAAAATATTTTCAAAGACAAAATTTTTTTCTTTTTGAAACTCAATCCAGTCACAGTCTGTCTAATAAACAGATAACACAAAAAACTAACCTATACTTTCCACAATTTCATGAATTTTTAGCACMGTGCACATCAAAAAACAACGAAATTGTAACAAACAAATCTATGTCCCGCATCACACGCTCACGCTATGCCTAAGCTTTGTTTATTGAAATACCATGAATTGTTGTCACCATTTAAGGCGAGTGCTGGATATAGAAGCTCTATGTAGGTAGGTGTCATTGTAAGCTGCGAAATTCAAAAATGCATCATTTGCACCATTACAAGAGATGCTGTCAATTGAGATGCCAATTAATCACAGTAGTACACGCTACACACATCCGAGCTTTGAATGCGGAATTTCTATTACTGTGTTGCCAACATTAAGAGACATCCCTGTTTTTAAAGAAATGTAACATGAGAAGGTAAATCCATATGGTTCAAAGTAACAAAATAACTATCTAATGGAACCTTTTTTTCAGTGCACAGCGGAAACATCAAAGTAGTATTCTGTTTCGTCTGTCTATAAATACTACTAATTAAATCATCTAATGACATGAATGGATCTGTCCCAGATTGGCTGGCAACGTTGGATTGTCGACTCCTATTTCTCCATCKTTMCAAAACTGGCTGTTMCCACCACGGTAACGCATAGCTAACCCACAAAAGGCGGAATAACAATGCCGACAAGGCCGTTTGTTCCCCATGCCCGTTACAATACTACAAATAACGATAATGCCACGATTATAAAATGCGCACAGCACAAAGGAGAACGAAAAAACCGATCGCACGACTCGCTTCTAATTGTTCTACATACCTATTTTAGCATAAATGAGGTGAAACGATCGGCAAATGTTATTAGACGGAAAGAATGCGAACAAGATTCGTCAAGTGTGATACAACATTGTATTTTTTAAGGTTTTTAAGGTACTCATTTCCACAGTTTGCTTGAATGTAAACGTGTATGCCTTTGTATAACAATATATACTCCTGCGCTTCCTGTCTACTCTTTAGGAATGAATACCTGCTTATCCGCAGGTTCCACGGTGCATAGTTACTCCAAATTAAGTATGTCTCTAGGCAGTTCAGTGCCGGCAGGTGCAACGGCATGATTGTGTAGTAAACAATGTTTGCTTTGTTGGAAAAATAAATTGTGCCCTCGTATGTTTTGCAAGCGACAGCCGGGTTCTCAGACCTAATTACGTCGTACGACCATCATTCTTCTGTATCCTTGTTATGTCACTCGAGCAATTTGTCTTACATGTAGCGCGAACACGCCAAATTTGCACCTCGTGAGAATGTTTAACCGGCAAAAGCCAAATGCGCTAAAATGAACGGTTTAAGCTGTGTGATTTGAGTAATAAACTTCACAAAAATTTTAAACAATGCTTATCCACATTTTTGATGTCGATACTCAAGAAAAAACTGTCTGAAGTTTAAGATTCACAATACATATAATCAGTTTCCTTTTTTACCCGTAGGGTGTAAAGGTATGCAGTGTCTCTCACTCGTTTACTGTCTTTTGCACTATTTTCTTCCACTTAGTCCTGTCCTTTGCTATTCTTCTACCTTTGTCCCAGATAAGGTTTCTCTTCCTCAAGGCCTCGGCCACTGTCATGTTGCATGTCTTCTGCGGTCTTCTTCTTCTTTTCTTTCCTTGTACTTTTGCCTCCCACACTAACTTTGCTGGTCTTTCCTAGTTTATTCTCACCAAGTGCCCGAACCACTTTAATTTATTCTCTTCGATAGTTTGTTTAATCGACTCTATTTCCAGTTCTTCTCTGATTCTGTCGTTTCTTATTCTGTCCATTCTAGTCACCCCTTTAACACGCCTCAAGTATTTCATTTCTGTTGCCTGCAGTCTACTTAAAAGTCTATAACTTAACACCCAACTTTCACTACCATATGTCAATATTGCTCTATAAATGGTCTGGTGTACCGTCATTTTTGTCTTCTCACTTATTTCCTTTTTACTTATTAACGCCCTGTTTAGTGAGTGATACACCTTTATTGCACTAGTGATTCTTTCACTTATTTCGTCATACATACTTCCATTGCTTTGTATTGTAACTCCTAGGTACTTAAAACTTTTAACCTGTTCTATTTGTTTCCCATTTATTGTTATGTCTATATTTTTGTCCTCCTTTCCTATGACCATTGTTTTAGTCTTGCTCGTATTTATTAACATTTTACGTTTTGTTAGTTCATTCTCCCACAACTCTACATTTTGTTGTAACTTTTCTTCACACAGATCACAGATCATCAGGTCATCTGCAAATGCGCATTCTGCTAGCTTTATCACCTTTAATTTTCTATACCCTAATTTGACTTCGTTAACCTTGTTGTGTAGTTCCCACAATATATCGTCCATTACCATGATAAACAGTGTTGGGCTTAACACCCCCCCCCACGCCTTAATCCATCCACTACTTGAAAATCCTATGATTCCATGTTGCTTGCGCTAACATAATTTTTTGTGTCGCTGTATAAACTCTCTATGCTTTTTCTGAGCTTATTATTTATACCTCTTTTCGTCATACTTTCCCAGACCACTTTTCTAGGGATGTTATCAGATGCTTTTTCTAAGTCCAGGAATGCTAAACAGATTCATTTTTCTTTGCCTAACTTTTCCGACATTGGTTTAGTCGTAAATATATGGTCCTGGGCGCTTCGCCCTCTTCTAAACCCGCTTTGTGCTTCGTGTAATTGTGGTTCCAACTTTTCTATTAATCTTGCTTCAATCAGCCTTTCATAAACCTTTACTACTACAGTTAACAATGTGATTCCTCTACAGTTCCCACATTCTTTTGTGTCTCCCTTTTTATGTATTGGTACAATCATCCCCATTTTCCAGTCATCTGGTACTGCTCCTTTATTTCATGCCATGTTAAATATTTTTGTCAGCACTTTCCCAACTTTCATAATAAATGAGTAAAATGACACGAATGGGCTCAAACGCTCTTGGACAATCGGCAATGTAAATCTCTGTATTTACCGACCGTATGTATCTAGTTCCGTCTTAATTCGCAATCAAGAATGGGGTCCCTGTTCTTACAGACCGTAGTTTGTAAAGCCACAGCTAGGTGACTTATTAGCGATTTTCACAAAATGATCCTTAAAGCGCGGCGTACAATATTGCGCACCAATTGTCATAAAATGCAGTTTAAACTCATTCAGATCTGAATTTTAAGTTTCAGTTGTCACAACTTTTCTAAATTTCGGTTTGATCGGTATGAAAGTAAGATGTCCATAAGAAAAACAATGTGTGATATTGAAAAAATCTAGTTATAGTAAGCTAAAAGTTATTTTTAGGCAACAAAAGTTCCTTTGTTCAATTTGAACTGCTAACAACGAAAAGATTGCGCCATATCTTTGCTTCTGTTCTGAGGAATTACATCACATTTTTAGTACATTAAGATTGAATTTATGTACTTATGTACGGGACACCCATGACTTTGACCTGATCTGACCTGACCATTGACGTTAAACAGAATTTACTTATGCCCAATCCAAGCAATACCTTCACCCCCCCTACAGTGCTATTTATTTTACATTCGTTTCATCTAACATATCTAGTTGACTAAACTATTCAAGGGCAAAATCAGTGTTGTTTATTATTCAAAAGCAATAGTACTAAACCTCATGTTTTAAATTCCAATTTTAAATATAATAGCAAAATTAATAAGTGCTGCATTTTTTGCGATAATTTGGCTTGTTTGAAAACCATTCAAAATTTCTTTTTTAATTAAGCTCGTTTTCACTACACTATAGAAATAATCAGTACTAAATATTGAATACTGCATACTTGAAGATCTAAAGCTAGAGCACTGGATAATTTACTTAACCTAGAGCACTGGATAATTTACTTAACCCGAAAAATATGAAAGACGTACGGTATTTGGCAAGTATCGTGAAAAGTATTTGAACAACTTCATCAACTATTCTCAGTGTATTTATTTGTAAGATCTGGCTCCTGTTTTCATTAAATTAAAGACACTTGTATCTATTAATATGACGTATCGCCCTATGATTTAGGTCTTTTTCGAATATCTTTGTTTTGTAATTTGACAAACTGGTATAAAATTAATATGACATTTATAATTTTGGTATTAATATACAATGTACCTTTGAGTTTGTTCCTTTGCTATTATTGTGTATATGAGTGGATGGTAAATGTGACGGTGTGAGTGTGTTTAAATGTAGGTGTCCTTGTATGTCAGTCCTGTCGTTTAAGGGTGTTTACGTCTTTTTTTGTATATGTATCATTTCCAAAAATTGTTTTTTTACGTTTATGTCGTTCTGTAGCAATAATTTTGGTGTTATCAAAGTCAAAAGTGTGGTCAGTTTGTTCTTGATGTTTTTTAAAGCTGTGTAGTTGGTACTGTTTTTAAGTTATTGTAGTCTGTTTTTTAAGTATTGTCCTGTTTGTCCTATATATTGTTTATTACATTGTTTATATTTTATACTGTATATTGTGTGTGTTCTCGTTCTTTTGGTGTTTTTGTTTTTAACGGTGTTTAGAATTGTTTAATCGTGTTAATTGGCTTATATGTAATTTGGAAATTTTGTTGTTTTAGTAGGTGGTCCTCCACACCAAGCCATTTCTTATGCTGGAGTCAACAGCAGATGCTCGGGATCCATCCATATTTAGTTTTGTTAAATCTTTGTTGCAACACCGAGAGAATTCAGACTTGCAATACTTCTGTAGCTTCCAAATATTCATTAACAATTAATCCAAGGAAACCTAAATTATTGTTTGAAGAGACGTATGATATGATCACCTGAGGAAAATAGTATAACGATTTTTTTCAAGCGTTACTGGGTAATCTATTGAGTTTGTGGGATCTGTCAGAAAGTTAATAATGCATACAACATAATGGGAAGCTTTCTTACGTTCTTACTGTCAAATTTTCGCCTGTTCTTTAATAGCTTTCTTACGTTATCGTAAAAATGCCCACCTATCTATATCAGACAGTAATTTATGGATGGGGCTCTTAGTAAATAAAATCATATCATTTTTATTACTATTGCTGTTATAAAATTTACGTTGTATTTCCTAAAATGTTATAACCAACAGCTATATGAAAAAACTATGCTCGAATATTCCATTCCGAAGTCCCCATTCATTTAACAAGCATAACAACCGAACACCGGTAGTTCCTTCGTAACAGTTCTTCGGACAACCCGTAATTTTTCTTTATTATTTCGTCCCGAATCGTGCGCAGACGGCGATTCGCTTCCATATCGATATCACGACAGTGTGCGAAGTAGGTCGTACGCATTTCTGGCCCAGCTGGCGGATGTCGGAAAATGGAACAAAGGTGATGTACTGCCATTATCTCGGTGGGTACGTTGTATAATAACAGTTCCTAGGCAAGACGACCACAAAAAAGGGTTATTACGATTTCGTGCTTATCGATCAACAGTTATCGATTGTTTTGACCCAAAATGCGTCCTCTAACAAATTGCTACTTGTCGTTCAGGACACGCAATCCAAGGATGAAGGCAAAATGGATCAAAGATAAGCCGCCAGTTAGAAATATTATATAATCGTTTAAAAACTTTTCAAGCAAATATTACTGCGTGATTCATTGTTAGAAATGTAAAAATGCTTGAAAAATAGTAACCACGAGATTATTTATTACCCAGTAAACATTGATATGAATGTAAACCAATTAGAACAAACCCTCAACATTAACAAAGCATTTACGATAGAAAGAGAAATATGAGTTGGGGACATGTTCATTATAGTGGGCCTGAAACTTTCCAGTAAACAAAATTTAATTTGGTTGCTGTGGTAACAACTACGATGTTTTATTAATAAACTGTCAAAGTTTGGCATCCAACAGTTCAATTGTGACAAAATTGAGAATTTCTAAAACGGCAGGTTTCAGAAACAGCTAAATTTTGATGAAAACTAGTTTTGATCAGTTATTAAGTATTTATTTTTGAAAGAGTTATCAGACAAAGAAATTTTTGTTGGCATGGTGAAAGGGATAAGTCCTTCTATGGGTTTCTATCCTTATCCAAACTCTCACTTTTTATGTGATGATGACATACGGTCTTTTAACCCCTGCGATGTACGCACCAACAATATATACAAGGCATTAAATGGAACAAATCACTCTTAAAGACAAAAGTTACCATTTCCAAAAACATGTTCTTCTTGCTAGTTTATATATTTACTCCAGTAACCAGTTTGGTAGCTACATTACCAAAAAGGTTTACAACATCCGAAGGCACCACCTCATATACATAACCTTGTTAAATCTGCAGGATGTTCATGGTTTGAGCAAAAGAGAAAAAAAATCTACTACGTAGTAGGGGTTGTCTGCTTTATTTAAAAGGTCTCACACTACCCTAACTACTCCATATGATGCAGGTCCTTAAATTCCAGATACTATAGGTTTTAAGGGAATGTTTAATTTAGTATTTTAGGATACCCATAAATCTTAGGTCTCACAGAATTATAAGATCTATAACCTCTCGCTTATCCAGAAACAACAAAATAGAAAATGTTCGTATAAAAAGTCGATGATGACAAAACGGTTGCAAATATTATAGCTGTCAGTGCAAAAATTTTGATGCCTTCCTTATCCCTCTATTAAGAATGGAAAAACACTTCGGACTGCGATTAATTAGGGCGTTTACACTTAATACCAGGAAACCAGAACAAAGAACAAATGTGCCGATAAAAAAAATTAAAAAGGCCGACAGGAGCATAAAGAGTAATTCGCAKCTGTCTAWCACCCAGAAGCATGGTGCTAATTGCCTTTTCCACGTATTTGGACATGGAGGAATGACTTTTTCATAACACAGTCGCACCTTCTGGTCGGCACCACCTACCTTAATCAAAGATGAATAAGTACGTCAATATTTTGCAAGTACCAATTGCATTGCTGTTTGCTTTAGTTCATTCCAATAGCCGTGGAACCTTATCGCTACGGACTGGTAAATACGAACAGTAAACTGAATGTGGCTATTTATTGTATTAGCTTTCGTTCCATTCACTGAATGCTATCAGGCTGGTTAGTTTATACAGTAATTTGTCTTGAATGGGCTTATGTCACAGTTGTCTGGTACGTTATGTAATAGTCTACCTCACACCGACCGACAATTCTAATTTTTTGATTGGCACCCTTCACAATGTTTGACTGACAAATTTTACAAAACGCCAAAATTGTTAATTTGTGGCGATTTTTCTTTAGAATACGATAACGGATAAGAAGGTTGCAATTTTGATAACATATTAAATTAAAACCTTTGAAATGATTAAGAGTAGATTATTTATTGGTCAATAAGTTAATGGAAAAATTATGACGTGCACAATAACTATACAGGCTGGCTAAGAAGGTTTGTTTCTGTTGTTTTATTAAATTACTGTGATAACTTTAGTTCAAAATCAAGGAGGAGGAGATGATGGTCAATAATGTTTCACAGTCTGCTTTAAAGCAAAGGGCTTTCTGCAAGTGTGAAACATTTCAACGGAGAGACTGTAGTCCAACTATCCCGAGAACTATAAAGAACATCAGGAGTGCCGCGGAATTTGTCAAAACACCAAACTCAACGACACAGTGAAGATTAAATCTGGTCTAAAAATAGCTTCAACAAGTTACCTTTCACAGATTGGAAAATTTTCATGTTTCAGCCGGTCCACTTCCTCCATAATCAGTGCCAGCTACTCAACAAAGGTTAGTGAAAAATTCTGCTTAAGATGACATCTGGGCTACCCGAAAGTCATCACTCGTGTTCAACAAGAACGTGAAAATCAATGGCGGTAACTAACGACAATGCGCTCTGAAAAATGTACTGGCGCGGTGTAATACAAGTGTAAAGTTCATCTTGGAGTAAAAAAATCTCGAAAACACGATGTGCTATAATGAAAAGCTGAAACTGCCCTTAACCGGGTCTAGAACAAGGTTATATTGAATAGCATGCAACCATCATTAACAGTCTTCAGAAACTACTGAGCAAATACATTGTAAACTTTATATGTTTAGCGTTATTAATATTGATCTAATAAAGATTATTGTATGAGTAACTTAAATTTGATTTTGTTAAAATGCTTAAAAAATTGGGAGGACTTTCTGGTCACACTGAATTCGTAAATTTTAAAAGATTCTAAGGTTCCACTTCAATAACTACGACGTAAAGATAAAAAGAAGGTATTTTTAAGTGTCTGGAATAACAGGTGCACTGATGTTAACAGAATATTCTATTAATACATAAAATTGCGGGTCTTTCCCGTTTCTTTGATACAAAAGCTGATTTATTGCCTTACTTAATAGTATAGGGGCAAAGACATAGTACGCCAGAAAGGTTCAAGGTTCAATACTGGTATGCCCGCTCTATTTCCCAGATCTAACCCCGTCACATAATCAGAATTTATAGACACTGAAAAACGAACAAATTTTGATCAATGAGGGGGTTATTAAAGAAAATAAAAAAAATTGCATGTTACATTTGGAACAACGGTAAATATTATGAAACTTATAATAAAGTGATTACTAAAACCTAAAAAAAATATTAAAAAAAATGTGATGTGTACTATGTTTTACCATACATCCAGTACTGTAAGCGTCATAAGTTGCATAAGACAATTTTACATTACTATTTAAATAACTGTGTTCGGAGACTTCAGAAGGCTTCGATGACCGCCAATTCCGCGTAACCATCGCGGGTCACTTTTCTGGTTCATAAAATTTTCGATCGATACACACCTAGCCAGCAGATGTGCACCTCGATGAGATGATGAGGTACAGTTATGTGTATATTGGGTTGACCAGTCATGCCGCGGAGAAGAGTACGGTCAGACGGTCAACTCCCGAGGCGATGTCTTCAGACCATGGGAACGTCGCTGAATGGGCGCAGGTAAAAATGTCTAATGGGGAAGAGGTTTAGCAGAAGCAAACCTTGAACAGGTGCTTAAAACCTGCGTTCTTTGAAAAAAAGGCAAATTGTAAAGGGTAAAGTTTAAAGAAATAACTAATAAGAATTTAGTATTGCTTGCCGAAATCGAAGAACTTAACATAAATTTTTATACCGTTAGTGCAAGATACCGCCCTTTGTCATGGAGATTTATTAACATATTTTTTATATTACTGCAAAATATTCGTTTGTAATTCGAATCTTCAACTAAAAAAATATATAGTATATAAACCTGTGTCTACTGCACGTAACTGGTAACCGAAGTATTTTTGTAGAATTCAGAGGCCACCCAAGTGCTTCCATTTGCCTGCCCAAACATAACTAACCAACAACTAAGCCT